>OZ037776.1:31671373-31758873 GCA_964035525.1 Porites cylindrica
GATTCAGGCTTTGAATGTATGAATGTATTTTATTGTTGTGTTTACAATGAAATACAATACCTATACCGGCGATTCAATACAACAACATAAAATAAAATAAAATAAAATGGTCAACTACTTTGACCTACTGCAAGTATGTTAATTAATAAGGTGAGCGATGATGCATGTCAGTGAAATGGTCATGATGTAGTAATCTCAATAGGTGGGATCTTTTTTTATAGAACGCTTTGTATGTCGCTGAGCATTCAGTGACCTTGTAGCAGCGATTTCCGCCGCTTTGCACGAGACGTTTGTTCTTACTAAATACGCTGACAGTGTTGCTCAGTTTTTGTTATATTTATAAAGATTTTGTTCGACAGCTGAAGGCGTTTCCGCCGTCCTTCTGTCATTTTTGTGCCTGTGAAATATCCCCGGGGTGGGGGCATTTGATCATCTGAATGGACCCTAGTGTGGGGCATTTGAACGGCATTTTGGCCCGGTTAGGGGGGAATTGGAACTATAATTTTCAAAAAAGTCAAATGCCCGGGGGGTTGCCCGGGGGGGGCATGTTGAAGCTTCGATTTGACCGATACATAATGAAAGTGAAGTGTTTTATTTTCTAAGAGTTTCTTTTTTTTAATTTCTCATAAAAAGGAGTTGTATGTTTCCAAGAAGTTTCATTTCAAGCGATTTCTCAAGATGAAAAGAAAAAGAAAATACGCTTAAGCAGTTGCCTCCTCACCCTATAAACCCCAGATTCCATTTTCTAAAAAAAAAAAAAAAACTTACCGACAGGGCCATACATATTTGCAATCATTCCATCTGGGGTAACAACAGACTGAAACTTGATTCCATGGACACGTTTGTGTCCATTGTAAAGCAACCTCTGGTTGACAGTGCCGGGCCTACAAATAGGGCGAACTGTCCCATCAACAAAAGCAAAACAGTTATTAAGTGGGGCTCCTTTTCGGTGAACAACTTCGGCAAATCTTTCAAGATTGGCTTGGCTTAGTTGCTGATGATTCCACTGCAGAATGCGATGGCTGTGAGCTTGATAGATATAATCCAAAACTTGATTTGTAATCATACACAATACAGGGACCGGCCTAGCGAACAAGTAGACCATATCGCTGTACCGGCAAGGGTAGCACAACCGCTTCAAAAGCATGCATAGTCCTTCAGTTCCTTCACAAATTGTTCCTTGGTGACAAATTATAACATCAGGAATCCGCAAAGCTTGAGAAAACCTTGGGATATCAGTTTTCCTGAACCGAAATTCGGCCACACATTCATCTTCGGTCAGGTTTTGAAGGTCGAAATGTGGATACAAGTCACACGGCAAGTCCAGGTTTTGCGGGCTGTAAAGGTCGTATAGTAAGAGAAATTCGGCGTCATTGAGGACTTTCATGTCATAGTAGAGCACTATAAGCTCTCTCAATTCTTTCCAAGAAACCATTTCTTCTAAATAAACATACCACAACCAAAAAACTTGGAGCCGAGTCTGATTTGTTTACCTCGAGTTTGACTTTGCCGTACTACACAAAACTTAATCAATTCGAGTTTTGGCGGGAGACGCCGTAGTCGGCCCAGTCTCTTTCGGTTGCATCCGCCGTACCAGAGCTTCGCCTTAGTGGATCTTAAAGTCCCTACTGTTGTCTCTGTTGTCACCGTTGTCAATGTTGTCACTGTTGTCACGGTTGTCACTCTTTTCGCTCTTGTCGATGTTTGTCATTTGTATCATTGATACAAATACGCCGATCTAGAGATCCATGTGTTAAATTCACTACTCGAGTGATTTAAGGCATGGCTCCTCGCTTCATTTTGGGCTTTTATCATTTTTTCTTGTTTTGTCTGCCAGCTCTATTAATTTTTACTTAAACATATGTGCTTAACATTGGAACCATTTTTGGACCCCACACTGAGCCTCTTAAGGTCACGTGACCAGCCACACCCATAATTATGCAAAATTTAGTATTTCTAGATTACACCATGAAAATGACTGTTGAAGCTCCCGTTTATATTTCCATATTGTTAAGTTTAAAGGCATATAAGTCAAATTAAACGGGGAATTGCAAAATATTTTATTCCTATGCAATTATCAAAATGTTTTCTCCTCGACCCAGTCCCACTCTCAACTGGAAACGTTATAGTTCACGCAAAACAAATAATTTTGAAAAAGCCCGATTAATTCCATAAACCTTGTGTTAATAGTCATTGAAAGAAAGCAAAATAAATCACAGCTAGAATTTGCAAAATGTCGTAAAATTGGACCAAACTAAATGGCAAAAAAATGGGCGTGACAAGTCACGTGACTAAGATAGCTCATTAGTGACAACGGATAAAAATATTTTTTAAGAAGTATTTACCGCATGCAAAGTTTCAAGGCGAAAAGTTAAATCCCCTTTAAACTAGACCACCCCCTTACAAGAGACCCATTCCTTAATTCACCCGAGTACGACGTTAAAGAATTTCAACTAAAATCGAAGAAACATCCAACTCGCTTCTCTGGTCTTCACAACACTAGCAACCGAGCACGCACGACATTGTGGGATGTCTAATACGTATACTTCTGGTTGACTTACACAACCTAAACATCCGGGTTAATACACCACATCCCTCCTTTGTCTCTTCTTAGAGCATAATGTCCAAAATAAAACGAGTACGAAGAGTTACATGCTGGATAAAGAAATTACGTTCACTTCCATAACATGATTAACAGGGTAAAGCTGCAAGACGCTCAGCCAGTAACAAAGTCCAGTCATGCATTTGACAGTTCATAATCATCAAATCGTTTAGGAAGTCTAATAGTTCGAGTTGGTCTCGGGCTTGTTTGAAGCACAGTTGAACTTGGGTAAACTGTGTGCTGCACTGAAATTGGGCTTTCAATTAGCTAGCTAGTGATTGGTTGGCTAGTAATTGGCTGAAGTGGTGTCACTGATTCAAATGGGTTAGCAATTGGCTGAAGTGGTAGCATTAACTCTGAAGTACCATTCTCCTGGTACTTCTCAACAAACGACACATTCCGTTTTATTTCCACACCATCATTCTTACTTAATGTGACTTCTCGTCTATTTCTGTCTATGAATTCACAAGCGCTGGGGTCGTAGTTTGGAGGCAAATTGTTTGTTTGGTGTTTGTCCATAATCACTGATCTCCAACTTTCAATTGACCCTCAACTGCATGTTTCCTTGTGTCCACGTAATCTTTTAGTGCCAGCTTTCTTAACCAGTCCCAGTCAAGCATTTCGTCATTGGTGATGGTCCCTCACGTCTCCACTCTGGCAAATTGGACAGCACTTTGCCCCCGCACATTAAGAACAATAGTGCTACACCAGTTGTCATTTGAGAACTTGACCTGTGCAGAGTTACAAATTTGTGAAGCTCTTGTCGCAAACTCTTTTCCCTCAATTTGGGCTCCACCATCAGATCTTCCACTGCTCCACCATCAGATGTTCTACTGTTCCAACATCAGATAATTCACTGTTCCACCATTACATGTTCCACTGTTCCACCATCTGATGTTCTACTGTTCCACCATCAGATGTTCCACTGTTCCACCATAAGATGTTCCACTGTTCCACCATCAGATGTTCCACTGTTCCACCATCAGATGTTCCACTGTTCCACCATCAGATGTTCCACTGTTCGACCATCTCTGTTCAACTGTTCCACCATCATATAATCTCCTGCCTCACCATCAGATATTTTACTGTTCCATCATCTTTGTTCCACTGCTCCACCATCAGATATTCTACTGTTGCACCATCAGACGTTCCACTGTTCCACCATCAGATGTTCCAACGTTCCACCATCTCTGTTCCACTGTTCCACCATAAGATATTTTACTGTTCCACCATCAGATGATCCACTGTTTCACCTTCAGATGTTCTACTGTTCCACCGTTCCACCGTTCCACTGTTCCATCATCAGATGTTCTACTCTTCCACCAACGGAAGTTCTATAGTTCCAACATCTAAGTGGCACTGTTCCACAATCACATGTTCCACTGTTCCATCACCTCTGTTCAACTGTTAAATTATCAAATGTTCCACTGTTCCACAATCAGATGTTCCCCCGTTCCACCATCTCTGTTCCACTGTTCCACCATGACATGTTCCACTGTTCCACCATCATATGTTTCACTGTTCCACCATCATATGTTCCACTGTTCCACCATCAGATAATCCACTGTTCCACCATGAGATGTTCCACTGTTCCACCACAATATCTTCTACTGCTCCACATTGTCTGTTCCACTGTTCCACCATTAGATGTTTTGGTGTTCCACCATCTCTGTTCCACTGATCCACCATCAGATGTTCTACTGTTCGTCCATTAGATGTTCCACTTTTCCCCCATCACATGTTCCACTGTTCCACCTTCAGAGGTTCTACTGTTCCATCATGATTGTTCCACTGTTCCATCATCAGATGTTTTACCCTTCCAGCACTGGATGTTCTACTGTTCCACCATCTTTGTTCCAGTGTTCCTCCAACTCTGATGAACTATTTCACCATCAGACGTTCCACTGGTAACCCATCTCTCTTCCGCTTTTTCTTACTCAGGTGTTTTGCTCTTTCACCACCTCTGTTCCACCGTTCCACCATCAGATGTTCCATTGTTCCATCGTCAGATGTTGCACCATTCCACCATCACGTTTCACTCTTCAACCATCTCTGTTCCCTTGTTCTATCATCAGATGTTCCACTGTTCCAGCATCATCTGTACCACTATTCCCCCATCTCTGTTCCACTGTCCCAACATTAGATGTTCAACTGTTCAACCATCTCTGTTCTACTGTTCCACCATCAGATGTTCCACTGTTCCACCATCAGATGTTCCTCTGTTCCACCATCTGCTGTTCTACTCTTCCAGCATGATTGTTCCACTGTTCCTTAATCGAATCTTTCACTCTTCCACCAACGAAAGTCTACAGTTCCACCACCTAGGTTGCACTGTTCCTCCATTACATGTTCCACTGTTGAATCATCTCTGTTCCACTGTTCCATTATCACATGTTCCACTGTTCCACCATCATATGTTCCACTGTTCCACAATCATATGTTCCACTGTTTAACCATCTCTGTTCCACTGTTCTACCATCACATGTTCCACTGTTCCACCATCATATGTTCCACTGTTCCACCACCAGATGACCTACCGTTAAACATTCTCTGTTCCACTGTTCCACTATCACATGTTTTACTGTTCCACTATCTCTCTTCCACTGTTCCACCAGATGTTACACTGTTTTACCATCACATGTTCCACTGTTCTACCACCAGAGGTTCTACTGTTCCACCATGATTGTTCCACTGAAATCAGATGTTCCAATGTTGCAGCATCTTTGCTCCACTGTTCCACCATCAGTTGTTTCACTGCTCCACTATCAGATGTTCTATTGTTCTACCATAAGGTGTTCTAATGTTCCACCATCTGTGTTCCACTGTTTCACCAACTCTGTTTCAGTGTTCCACCATCACATGTTCCACTGTTGCACCATCTCTGTTCCACTGTTCCAGCATCATATCTTCCACTGATCCAACGTCAAATGTTCCACTGTTCAACCATCAGATATTCCATTGTTCCACCATCAGATGATCTACTGTTCCACATTGTCTGTTCAACTATTCCACCATCTCTGTTCCACTGTACCACCACCAAATATTCTACTTTTCAACCTTTAGATGTTCCATTGTTCCACCGTCAGATGTTCGACTCTTCGACCATCAGAGGTTCTACTGTTCCACCATGATTGTTCCACTGTTCCGTCATCAGACGTTCCACTGTTCCAGCATCAGATGTTCTACTCTTCCACCATCAGATGTTCTACTGTTCCACCATCTTTGTTCCACTGTTCCACCATCAGATGTTTCACCGTTCCACCATCACATGTTCTACTTTTCCACCAGCAAATGTTCTAATGTTCTACCATCTATGTTCCACTGTTTCACCACCTCTGTTGCGCTGTTCCACCATCAGATGTTCTACTGTTCCACCATCAGATGTTCCACCGTCTCTGTTCCACTATTCTAACTTCATATCTTCCACTGTTCCACCATCAGATGTTCCACTGTTCTACCATCAGATGTTCCACTGTTCCACCATCAGATTTTCCACTGTTCCACCACCAAAAGATCTACTGTTCCACATCGTCTGTTCCACTGTTCCACCATCAGATGTTTTACCGTTCCACCATCTCTGTTCCACTGTACCACCATCATATGTTCTATTGTTCCACCATCAGATGTTCCACTGTTCCACTATCAGATGTTAAACTGTTCCAGCAGGAGTTCTTATGTTCCACCATCTGTGTTCCACTGTTTCACCACGTCTGTTACGCTGTTCCACCATCTCTGTTCCACTGTTCTATAATCATATCTTCCACTGTTCCACCATCAGATGTTGCAATGGTCCACCATAAGATGTTAAGTTCCACTGTTCCACCCTCAGATGATCTACTGTTCCAAATTGTCTGTTCCACTGTTCCACCATCATATGTTCAACAGTTCCACCGTCAGATGTTCCACTGTTTCACCATCAGATGTTCCACTGTTCCACCGTCAGATGATCTAGTGTTCAACATTTTCTGTTCTACTGTTCCACCACCTCTGTTCCACTGTACCACCATCAAATATTCTACTGTTCCACCATCACTTGTTCCATTGTTCCACCGTCAGATGTTCCACCGTTCGACCATCAGATGTTCTACTGTTCCACCATCAGAGGTTCTAGTGTTTCACAAGGATAGTTCCACTCTTCCATTATCAGATGTTCCACTGTTCCAGCATCAGATGTTCTACTCTTCCACCATCAGGTGTTCTACTGTTTCACTACGTCTGTTACGCTGTTTTACCATCAGATGTTCCACTGTTCCACCATCTCTGTTCCACTGTTTTAACATCATATCTTCCACTGTTCCACCATCAAAAGTTTCACTGTTCCACCACAAGATATTCCACTGTTCCACCATCAGATGATCTACTGTTCCACATTGTCTGTTCCACTGTTCCACCATTAAATGTTCTACTTTTCCACCACAAGATGTTCCACTGTTCCACCATCAGATGTTCCACTGTTCCATCTTCAGATGTTCCACTGTTCCACCATCTCTGTTCCACTGTTCTAACATCGTATCTTCCACTTTTCCAACGTTAGATGTTCCACTGTTCCACCATAAGATGTTCTACTGTTCCACCATCAGAGGTTCTACTGTTCCATCATGATTGTTCCAATGTTCCAGGATTGGATGTTCCACAATTCCAGCATCAGATGTTCTACTCTTCCACCATCGGGTGTTTTACTGTCCCACCATTAGGTGTTCTAATGTTTCACAATCTGTGTCCCACTGTTTCACCACCTCTGTTACGCTGTTCCACCTCCAGATGTTCCATTGTTCCACCGTGAAATGTTCCACTATTCCACCATCACATGTTTCACTCTTTAACCATCTTTGTTTTCTTTTTCCATCATCAGATGTTCCACTGTTCCAGCATCATATGTTCCACTATTGCACCATCTTTGTTCGACTTTTCCGACATTAGATGTTCAACTGTTCAACCATCTCTGTTCCACTGTTCCACCATCAGATGTTCCATTGTTCCACCATCACATGTTCCACTGTTTCACCATTATATGTTCCACTATTTCACCATCAGATGTTCTGCTATTCCACAATCTCTCCTCCACTGTTCCACCATCATATCTTCCACTGTTCCAAAATGAAATGTTCCACTGTTCCACTATCATATCTTCCACTTTTCCACTATCATATCTTCCACTGTTCCACCATCAGATGTTCCACTGTTCCACCATCTCTGTTCCACTGTACCACAATTAAATGTTCTACTGTTCCACCATCAGATGTTCCACTGTTCCGCCATCAAAGGTTGTACTCTTCCACCATGATTGTTGCACTGTTCCATTATCAGATGTTACACTGTTCCAGCATCAGATGTTCTACTCTTCCACCATGAGATGTTCTACTTTTCCACCATCTTTTTTTTACCGTTTCACCATCACATGTTACACTGTTCCACCATTATATGTTCCACTATTTTACCATCAGATGTTCTGCTATTCCACAATCTCTCCTCCACTGTTCCACTATCATATCTTTTACTGTTCCACCATCATATCTTCCACTTTTCCACCATCAAATGTTCTACTCTTCCATCATCAGATGTTCCACTGTTCCACCATCAGATGTTCTACTGTTCCACCACCCTGTGTTCTAAAGTTCCACCATCTGTGTTCCACTGTTTCACCATCTCTGTTACGCTGGTCCTTTATCAGATGGTCCACTGGTCCACCACCTCAGAGGGGGTTCTTACATTCAGGGGTCTTACAACCAGTGGTTCTTACAAGCAGGGATTTTACAACCAGGGGTTCTTACAACTAGGGGTGGTACATACGGTGGTTTTTACAACCAGGGGTTCTTATTACAAGGGTTCTTACAATCTGGGGTTTTTTCATCCAGGGGTTTTATAACCAGCGGTTCGTACATCCAGGGGTCTTACAACCAGGGGTTTATACATCTAGGGGTCTTAGAACCAGCGGTTCTGACAACCAGGGCTTGTTACTACAAGGGTTTTTACAATCAGAGGTTCTTTCATCCAGGGGTCTTACAACCAGTGGTTCTTGCATCCAGGGGTCTTACAGGCAGAGGTCTTAGAACTAGAGGTTCTTTCAACCATGGTTTGTTAGAACTTGGGGTCTTACAGCCAGGTGTTCTTACATCCAGGGGTCTTACAAGCAGGGGTTCTTACGACCTGGACTTTTACAACCAGGGGTTTTAATATGCAGGCCTGTTTCAACCAGGGGTTGTTACAACTAGAGGTTCTACAACCAGAGGTTCTTATACCTAGGGGTTCCTACAGCCAGGGGGTCTTAGAACTAGGGCTCCTTCATCTAGGGGTTCTAACAACCAGGGGTCTCACAACCAGGGTTTCTTGTGTGTCCACAAGGACATAGAATGGAACCTTGACAAAATCATTAATATTTACGCAAGAGAGCATCTAAGAAGAATGAAGCTGTTAAAGCTTCTTGGAGGTGACGGAGATAGTAAAATTCTACTCATGCTCAGTGCAAAGTGACTTTAAGCTTTAATAGTAACAATAGAATCAAGTAAGAATCAAGGCAACATCATACACAAACTTGAGAAGTCAAATATTGCGGAGCAAGGCCATTAAGAGACTTATAAACCATAGTCACAGCTTGAATTTTCCGTTGTGCCTCTACCTTTTTCCAGGCTAAGGATGTAAAAAGATTGTCATAAGAAGAGAATACTGGCATCTTAAGGAGAGAAGTTCAATATACAGGCGGCGCGATTTCGAAGTTTTTGCAATTTAGTTGCAAGGGATTTGTTGCAATTCCCCAAAACAATGCTACAATAATCAAAATATGGTTGCACTAGGGCGTTATATATAGTTGAGACCGCTTCAGATGTAGTGCTCTCAACTATATATAATGCCCTAGTGCAACTATATTTTGATTACAAGGGGAAACAAAGGTTTACAAGGGTTACAGGGGTTTACAAGCGATTACAAGGGGCTACAAGGTGTTACAGGACGTTAAAAGGGGTTACAAGGGATTACAAGGGGTTACAGGGAGTTACAAGAGCTTAGGAGGGGATACTCGGGGTTACAGCGGGGTTACAAGGCGTTACAAGGGGTTACAAAGGGTTACAAGAGGTTACAGGTGGTTACAAGGAATTAGAGAAGGTTACAAGAGGAAGAGATTACAAGGTGGTTACAAGAGCTTGAAGGGGGTTACACGGAGTTAAAGGAGGTTATAAGGGGTCACACAAGGTTACAAAAGAATACAAGGGGTTACAAGAAATTACGAGGAGATACAGGGGGTTAAAAGGGGTTACAGGGGGTTACAAGAGGTTAGGAGGAAATCCTCGAGGTTACGGGGGGTTACAAGGGGTTTAGAGGGGGGTTACAGAGGGTTACACAGGGATTACACAGGGTTACAAGAGGTTACAAGGAGTTACAAGTTGTTACAGGGGGTTACAAGGGGTTACAAGGGGTTAAAGAGGGTTACAAGAGGTTACAGGGAGTTACAAGGGATTACAGGTGGTTAAAGGGGGTTACAGGAGATCACAAGGGGTTACAGAGGGTTACAAGAGATTACGGGATGTTACAAGGGATTAAGCACGCACAAACTAACTCTGTCAACTCGACTGCGAAGGATCTGGGATCCACACAGGCAAATCCTTTCCCGTGCTCTGATTGGTCGAAATGGGTCACGTGAACAAATTGATGACGTATCCTATGCTAATGAGGCACGTGACCCTAAAAGACAATACCCCCATTGTCTTTTAACAGTCCCCTCGCATGGGTGGCAATATATCCGAAAAAACAGGGTGTTGAATAGAACCTCGAACGGAGGCAGATGGCCCCCAAAGTGTACCCAGATCCCTCGCATTGGGAGGGATGAGTGATGACGTCACCGGAAGTGACAAAGCAGCGCGACCGGAAGTCAATGAAAACACAGTGTATTTAGGTGAAAATCATGTTTTTTTTGTTTAATTGAATCTCTAGAATGACCTAGTTACAGTCGGGACATGTGCGACGTCCTAGTGACGTCACGCCCTTTAATTTTAAAACAAAAAGAGAAGATATGGTGTTTGCCTTTTTGCTGAGTGGGTCATGAGCGAAGAATCTTATCTACGTCAATTCATATCTAAAGCCGTAAACGGGCCGAAAATGACTTAACCCTACCTTTTCACATATTAACTAGGTACGTGACTTTCTTGCAGAATAATGAAAAATCAGGCCACATCATAGAGAGAAGTCTAAATGAACCCGAAGAAATTAATTTATAATAGTAAAACGAGGCTCTGTTTCTTGAAAACATGTATACTTTGTTTACCAACTATTTCCTTTCTATGTGTCATTGATTGTACCGTCTGCATACTGTCTTATTATCGTAGTTTTTTCCAGTTTTTCCTATGGCTTTTAAAATGCAAAAATCTTACTTGATAATTGTATCTTTATTCAACCTGCTTCGATTATGGTTGTTTACGTATTTGTTTAATTTGTAACTAAGATTTAGAAATTTTTGAATGTTCGTCCTAATCAGCATTTCATTGTTTTAGTCATTCAACCCCTTATTTCTCCTGAGGTTGAATTTAAAGCCCCCCCCCCCCCCCCCCCCTCTTACCTTCAGGCAGTTCGTTGAGTTTTACCTCAGTAACCGAGTGTTACAGGTTATAAAGGGCCTTACACGTGATTAAATTCGCGAAGACAATTGGACAATAATGCCTATTGAACTACTGAGTATCAATACGTTTTTGAAACTCGTTTAATAAAGCGATTTGTGTTTGCGATTACTTCGGCTTTTTTCTTCAATGGCTGTAGAAATCATACATGAGTAAGCTAGTTTTTTGTTTAGTGTTTTACAATTTATATATCGCGGATTTCATCTTGCCGTTCATTACGCTGCTGATTACTTCGCCGAGTATAGACCCCGAAAACTAAGACCTCAAAAGCTAAGACCAATTGTTTTTCGTAGCTTGTCTCGAACCGATGGGGTCTTACCTAGTTGCGGGAACTGTGCAAGTTCCCAGGCTATCGCATATGCCTTCCGCTATAAATCAATAACGGATACTGAGAAACCATATAAATTTGCCAAAATTGAACATCAACACCGGACGAATAATAATGTCCTGCTCGGTAAAAAACATTACTGAGTCATTAAAAAATAAGGTTAACTATGAGGTTAGAATGCTAAAATTAGCTACTATAATACTTTCTTTCACGAAAATTCTACAAACATCAAAAATACATGGAGAAGAATTAATGAATTAAATTGGGAAGGAACCCAGTTCAACCAAGATCTCTCAATTCCAAAAAGGAAGGATCAAATTACGGACCCTTATGATATCAGTAATAGACTTAACTCTCACTTCTCCCAAATAGGACCTAAAAAGTACTGAAAGCAAATGTACGATTAAAAATTAAAAACTGTTAAAAATGTTTGTAACCGATATTTCAGTTTTTAGTTGTAGCTAAAATAGGTTGTGAAAATGTACAATTGAAAATTAAAACTGTTAACAGTATTCATAACCGATGTCTCTATTTTTAGTTGTCTCTAAAGTAGGTTCGAGATTTATTTTATCAGTATCAAATTTTACAAGACAGCGTTTCAATTCTTTCAAGGTTTTAGCCTTTGTTTCCATGTTCGTTTAAGTGTTCCATGCGAGTGCTCCTCTAAAGCGTATGGGGCTCCTGATAAAATTTGTTTCTGGTCTTGGAACAATAATGTTATCATTTCTTCTGCGGCCTGAATTTCTCTATAGAAACAAATCTTTAAATTCCGTGATGGTGTAACCTTTTAAACACTTGAAGACAAATGTTATTTCTGGCGAATGAGCCCGCCAAGAAGGCAGAAATAAATATTTTGACGGCACGAGATACAACAAGGCCTGGGTACCAGGCCGGGTGCACCAAGGGTAGCCATATCTAAAGCCATATCGGGGGTATATAAATCTGCGTATATCACGCGTACGTCATCTAGGCTTCTGAACCAACATCTCTTTGGTTTTTTCTTTATTTTTTGTTTTTGTTTTTGTTTTTTTTAGGAGCAGTCTATTCTCGATTACATTGTAAAGTCCCGTAGGAAGGGCTTTGAGCTTGAGCCTTGGTTCCTACCCAGATTTCCTGCCCGCATTTTTTCCCTTCGGGGTTTTTTTGGGCAGGTTTTTTTCTGGCTTCCGTCTTACCGCATTTGTTTCAGTTGTAAGCGGTAGCTCAGCTCCGCTAGTTTTCAATTTGTTTTGTTTTCCCGTTTCTTATCTTATGTACTTGTTTGGTTTTTCACAGTTGTCTACCTGTTCCTTTACTTAATATATTTACGTTTAGATGTATATGAAATAAATCATTTGATTTTTATATGTTTATTTTCTATGTATGCGTAGGTCAGCTGTCCTGGGACCGCTCTTTGAGTGGAGAGATATGTCTAGCTTGACGCAGTTTGATTGCTTACAATGTGACAGACTTCTTGTAAGGGTTGTTAGCCATTTGTTTACCCTTAATGTCGTACCCTAGCCTTTTCTGATAGCCTAACTGGCAATTGGCCTACATGCCTTGTTGGGTACGTTGGTGAACGATTCTCAGTTTTTTCCCGGCTCGCAGCCTCTGCGGTCCTTCAGTGTTCCCTGTCCCAGTTATCCGTTGATCAGAGTTTTATTAAGTGTTCCCAGCCTAACTGGCAGCCTAACTGGCAGTCTAACTGGCAGTCTAACTGACACTAAACCTGCGTGCTTAAATGGGGGATTCAGGTCGAGATCGACCAGATGTAGCAGTTCTTTCTTTTTGTGAAAGCTAGTTTATTTACGAGTGTTGTACATTAGTTATTTACCTATTGCTGATTTCATACGTACTTTTAGGGTTGGTTCTCGCCAAGCCGTCCCAAAATAAACTTATTTGCCTTTACATTTTGTCTGTTGATGTTGTGTAGTGGAGTCAAAATACTCCGTTAGTCGCAGTTTGTACATTGTTTCCAGACTGTCCCATTCAGTTCGCATTAAGACATCTTCAGAGCTAGTGTCCCATAGCAACCCATATACAATCCGTCCAGCCCTTGCATGGCGTTTCTCCAGGTTGTTTAGGTGCGTCTTGTTGCACGATCCCCACACTGTCAGACCGTATGTAACTGATGGCAGTATCACTTTTGTGTAGAAATCTTCTAATTGCTTCTGAGGGAGGAATCGCATGTGTCGGAGCAGACTTAACTTGGATGCGAAGGACTTCGCTACATTTGCAGCATGATTTGACCAGGTCAGCTTGTTATCAACTTGTACTCCGAGGAGTCTTTCTGAGGTTGTCCACTTTATGATGTTGTTGCCAAGATAGAGAGCTTGGACAGGGCCAGTAAATGTTGATTTGTCCTGCATGATCATCGCTTGACATTTTTCTGGGTGTGGTACCATCGAATTTCTGTCGCACCATTCCTGGAGTTCAGCTAGAACATTGTTTAGTGAGATTGTTAGCAAATCCATCGTTTCTGCGATACAGTATATTGTTGTGTCGTCTGCGTACAGATAAGTTTCCGCAGAGCGTAGTGATTTTGGGGGGTCGTTTGTGAGAATAGCGTGGGTCCGAGGACCGACCCTTGCGGCACTCTGTGAGTTATAATGTGTGTATGGGAGTCGCATCCGTTGATTCTGACGAATTGTCTTCGTTCTGTAAGGTAGTTCTTTAACCACAGCCAGATATCTCCTCTGATTCCAAGGTCGTTCAGCTTTTGTAGTAATATATTGTGCGACACTGTGTCGAAAGCTTTAGTGAAATCCACAAACAGTATTCCCACAAAAAGCTTTCTTTCTACTGCTTCTCTCAGTTAGGTGTATTAAAAGCTGTTCTGTTGACTTTCCCTTCCTATAAGCCCATTGTCTCTTATCAAGTAAATTTTGCGTAACCGCGTGATTAGTGATATTACTTGCGACGCAGGATTCCATTAATTTACTTGGTATAATGAGCATAGACAGTGATCTGTAACAAGTTCTGTCTTCCTCTCGTCCTTTTTTAATTGCTGCACTGACTCTAGCTATTTTCCACTGGTCTGGTGGGTTGAAGGCTTCAACAATCTGTTTAAACACGCTCGTGAGAGATGGGGCAATAGACGTACCCGCATACTTTAAAAGACTCGCAGATACGGCATCTGGCCCCGTAGCTTTCTTCACTTTTAACTTAAAGATCTTTTCCTCAAATTCCTTCTGACTAATCGTATGCTGGTCACAGTCGGCGTAGCAGCGGACTTTACTTCATCGAATAGATTGGAGTAATAATCGTCTTTGGTTTTTTTCGTCATTGTTGTCTTTTATAGTCATCCCATGGCAGTGGATCATTTAGCTGACGCGCCCTTTTCAGAGTCTTGTATCTTTGATTCATGGTTATTCTAATTTCCATTGTTATCCAACGCAGGCTGTTACTGCGTACTTTAATTTGTTTCAGTGGTGCGTGTTCGTTGCTTAACAAAGCCACAGGCCTTGATAACATTTCTGCACATCTATTGAAAGAAAATGCACCCATCATTGTTAGCAGTTTAACCTACATAATAAATCTTTCTATCCACAGTGGAATATTAAATGCCTGGAAGATAGAGTTACTCCAATCTTTAAGGAGGATCTCAAATCTGACCCGAATATGTAATTATAGACCAGTCTCTCGTTTGCTCGTAGTTAGTAAGTTAATTGAACGAATTGTTTTAAATCAGCTGTATCAACATCTAAATAGCAATAATCTTCTAACAGATTCTTAGTCTGGTTTTAGACCTGTTTTCTTCTAAAACAGTTTTGCTAGAAGCAACTAATGAATGGCTGTGGAATATTGACAATAACCTTATTAATGGCGTGATATTTCTTGACCTAAAGAAAGCCTTTGACACTATGGACCATGTGATTTTACTGGAAAAATGCTCACTCCATGGGGTCAGCTCTCACTCTGGTTAGCTGGTTTCGGTCATGCCTCATAACTGAATAAAAACAACAAACTTTCATTGACGGAGCGTTCACAAATTTGTGCGATGTTACATATGGTATTCCACAAGCATATATTCTAGGACCTCTGCTATTTACTGTTTACATCAATGATCTTCCTGCCTGTAACCTATTCTAAACCCAGAATGTATGCTGATGATACTACACTCACCTTGAGCTGAAGACCCTCTTGTTCTCGAACAAAGAATGAATTATGATATGAATCAAATCCAGTCATGGCTGACAAACTAACTTTGAATGTCAAAAAAACCAAATTCATCCTTATTGGGAGCCATTATAAGTTATCTCATATAAATAACAATTTCTCAGTTAAAGTCAACAATACCCCATTACAGGGTAGTAGGAAATAAATATCTGGGAGTTCACATATGGATGAATCTCTAAAGTGGCACTTACATGTGAAAGTTATTACAAAGAAAATATCTGCTGGTTTTGCAGTTTTGAAACGCATCATGCAGCCCCTCCATACCATTTGATACAAGAATGAGTGTGTACAATGCATTAGTAATGCCTTGCTTCAAATATTGAAGTACGGTCCGTGGAAATATTGGGATAGCACTAGCAGATAAAATCCAAACGTTACAGAATAGGACTGCCGGAATTCTTACTTTTTCTAATTACGAGGCACGCTCAAATGTGCTATTGGATGAGCTTGGCTGGGAAAGACTTGAAACTTCTAGGTTGAAACAACTTGCTATCTGCATTTACAAAGTGCATAATAATCTTTCTCCATCATACTTGAAGCAGATCTTTACCAATACAGCAAATGTTCATGCTTATAATCTTAGAAACTCAGAATTAAATTACTACTATACATCCCTAGACCTAGGGCTGAGTATGGAAAGGGGAGCCTTCAGTGTCGGGGATCTGTTTTCTGGAATAGGATTTCTCCTGTGTTCAGAACTTTGCCCACCTTAAGAGACTTCAAGACCTCACTGAATGGGAAAAATTGTTATTTTCTGACTTGAATATGATAAAATCAGAATATGATAAAATCCGTACTTTTATCATATGTAAATAAGTACATTTTTCTAATTTATATGTCTAAGTAATATTTAATTTATATAACTAAGTCTAGCGTTATAAGTAATAAAATGTAGATGTCTTTTATTTTTAATGTTGTAGAATATTATATGTTATAGATCGTAGATAGTTAGACACCATTTCTAGGAAGACCACTTTTATTGTGATAAGATTTCGTGTATAACTAGAGTTGATGATGATGATGATGATATGCTTAGACTGCAAAACAGTCCATATTTTTGAGTATTCAAGTGCGCGCAAGCAGTCAAACAGGACGCCACGCTTTACCAATTTCTTTACTGATTTTGAGAAAAAACCCCGCTGTTTTGCAGTCTACATTATGCTCGGATTTTGATATTGACTATGATAAAGATGGGGCTGGAAACAGATGAACTTGTCTTATGTTCACTTCTTGTTAACTTCCCGATGGGGTCTTAGTTTTCGTAATCGGCATAAGGGAAATTCCGTAAACTAAGACCCTTCTTAACGTGAAAGACGAGCTAGGGCCGTGTCCAACTGAACTGTGTAAGTTCTTGGGCTATCGGGACATTCCGTCGAACTGGAAATCTTAGACTCTCCAACGTTACCTCTTTATTTCCTTATCACTCAAAAAAATTCAAATTCAATCGACTTCAGAAAGGGTCTGGGTGGCCTGTGACTGTAGCGGCATCGTTGCGTAGTGAACTTTTTAAATCAGGTCTTAGTTTTCGCGGTGTTAGGTCTTAGTCTTCGGGGTCCAGTTAGTGGTTCCGGTTGTAGTTTCCCCTAGTTTTATCCGGTTGTTAAGCACCAAGTTCCCGCCCAGCCATTAATTCGTTTCAAACTGTGGAAAAATCTTCTGTCACAGCGGGCACTAGCCTCCCACACAGACGTTCTTAGGGGATTCGTCACGCGTTCCTGCCCCACAAACGTCGGCTGAAACCAGCAGCCACTTCCGTTCTTCGGCTGTTTGCAAGACAATCACATGCTGTGAGGGAAGGGGAATCACCCGTGGAGTAGTTTTAGCAATAAGCTTCTCACCAAAACATCCACCATATTCCATATGTTCCCATTCAACTCTTAGGAAGGTTATCGTGGGCGATTTCTTTGCGCTTCGATCTATCTTGGGAAAAGACAGGATTCGAGTTTGGAAACATGCTATCGATATTAAAGGCCTAATAAAAAGAGCGATTGACGAGCGAGAGGCGCAAGGCGTGATGAACCCCTAAGAATAGGGACCTTAAGATACCCTGGACGCGGCGGTAAAGAGAACATGGGTTTGCCGGAGAAAGCCTGGGGCGAGGACGCCGCCTCCTGAGCGGGAAAAACAAATTAAGATCGAGCAGGTTGCGTTGAATGTTCGCCTGACGAGAGAGGATAAAGTAATGCTTTCGTGTAATAATTCCATGACGTCTTTTAGAAAAACTCGTGACGTCTTGCTTGATTGATACCTTAACGATCTTTTCGTGGAAGAAAAATTTGTGTTGCCGGCTATGACTCCAGTTTCTCTAAAAAAAAAACAAATTTCTTCGAGGGAAACTAGGGGGTATGATCGGAGTTCAGGTTTAATATCAGCTATTTGTTGCCAGACTTTTCCCCTCTCCGTTGTTCTCGCTTTAAAAGGATATGGTTCTGTTATGATAACTTCCCGTACTAAGAGATTTTGATCTTCAGACCACTCCATCGCTGAACTGAAAGTGAACAAAATTTGTATTCTTCTGGTCTCTTAAATTTTTCGAATACTATCCTAAAGCGAGAACGTTGTCCGCCTTAAAAATAAGCAGATATAGTGTTACATGTATGTCGAAAGACTCTGCGCTTTCATTCTCAGTTCATAGTCAATCTTGAGAGAACACCACACTAAAAACACTTGAATGTGTCTCTTGAAGTAAAATCGATCGAAAATCCTGAACGAAAAGCAATTTCTGCGCTGAAAAAGAAAACCAACTCTGGGTTTAACGAGGAGGCCAAACTTCTAGTTTTCACCGTCGGGACTTCAGGTAGCCTGTTGCAGGCTCTCAGATAGTGGGGAAGATGCGAAAGAAAAAAGCACGCGATTGCGCTTTCTCAATTCAGTGGACCCGACTATTTCGGAGCCTGGAACAGGCTAAGAACAGGCTAGACGCTGTGGCATTATGCTGATTAGTTCCAAGAATATTGAGCATGTCATTTCCGGTTGACGTCCTCCTAGTAGGAAAGCACTAGATAGCATCACAGGTAGCCCAAGCTCGAAGTATGAGCATCGGCGAACATCGGCATTGTCGCATTTCAAGAGCCATAATGGGATTTGTATGGGAAAAAACCTATCGTTTCTGTAACTTACGAAAATAAAAGGATTTCAATAAAAAACAGACTTAAAATGTGTGTTACATCTTTCCTGTGTGGTCCACGGGCCGATTTATGGCCGTTTTATGGGTTTTTATGTAAACGGTTTTCTCTCTATAAAAAGGTTTACCCCCGGGGTTTACCTAAGTAGGACTTTTTTATTATGAACTTCTTAAACTTTCTTGAAGAAAGTCGAAAAGCTGGAAAACTACCGTTTGAGACTCAAATGACAGCAATAAAACTGGGATGGGATTCGCACTCTCGCGGGATTTATTTTATTTCGGTTTTTTCGTAGCCGCAGCTGAGAGTTTCGGTTAGGTTTCAGTCCATGTTTTGTGACGTGTTGACACTAAATAACATCAACCGAAACCAGCGTTCCTTGGGAAGACCATAATCCACGTCATTCAGTGCAATACAGCTGAGTCTATTACAGACTGAACCTTTTTTTAGAGATGGAAACGACAATATTGGCCATTAAATAACTCAAACTAACTCAAAATATATCTTCGCTGCGATCGATAAAGTCAGCGGAAGTCGACCATTTCAGTCATTTTTTCAATTTTTTTGTAAGACGCCGCTGACATGTCGATGTCTCATCTTTGTTAGGGACCGGTCATTATTTATCGCCTGGGGGGGGACGGAGCATTTTGGGCTAAACATGATGAAATTTAGCCGATCCCCCCTTTAAATGTTATTTTATTGAAGTGATCCTCCCTCATAACTATATATAACTTTCGTGATCCCCCCCCCCCCCCCCCCATGTCTTTGTACCCATATTCACCTTTCGTCACAAGCAATCTGGGTTCAGGAACTACCTGCTTGAACAACAGCAAACGCGATGGGCGCTAAATAACAAGATAGAGGAGCTGTCAACAAAAGCGAACAATTTACTGAAGAATGAGAGATATGGAGTGTGCCAAAACATTAAAAAGTTCATTTCAGGCACAAACAGCTGCAATAGCAGTGACGTTGCAAAGTGCGAGTCTTGCTTGAGCACTGTAAATGACACCTTGAACAGTGCGTCTGATTTACGGTCATTGATCGATAGCAAACGTAAGGAGCTGTTTTCAGAGGACCACACTCTAAAGTCATTTGCAGGCGATGAGTTGGCCTATTTAGAAGAAGCACATAGGCGAATCACTACACTGCACGAGGAACTTCAGTCCGCATCCAACAAGTTGACAACAGCACATATTAACCTATCAAAGAAGTTTCCTTTGTGCGCGAGAAAATCAACAATGTCAAGAAGAAAGAAGGAAAATAAGAGGAAGGTCCGAAAAACCAAGGACAAGTGACTCAAGCAGAGGGCACGTCATCTCTTAGGAAACTTGACCTCAATCGAGGTCGCGGGGCAAATTTTCGGTTCAATCGAAGAGAATGATAGAGTTACTCCTGTAGATAGCATCAATGCTGACTTTACTAAGAAACTAACAAGGCGTTTGCATCTAGACCCTTTGCTATGGCTACCAGAAAAGGGTATTTTTAGCACGATCCTAGCAAAAAATCTAGAGCAAGTAGCGGCCATTTTAAGGGCACAAAGTCCAGGGTCAACCTGCCGAAGGGGACTAAATGTTGCTGTGGAATCGGATGACGAGGCTCAAGAGGCAAATGAAGTTGTTGAATGGGATGATGAGGCTCAAGATGAGGCAGATGGAGCAGTTGAATCGAGTTTAGTATAGAGCTGACACAGGACGCCCATTCCTGGAGAGGCGATAAATGGTTTATGTTTAAACAAACACGCTTTTTACAATGTTTCAGTTATCAGAAGTTTATAAAGTTCACAATTTAGAATTCACCTGTCATGTTTAAAGATGAATATTACCTAAGTCATGAGCGCGTTATAAAAGGAAAAATATAAAAGCGTTAAAACAAAGCTTTCTCAATATAAATTGAAATGCACACATTCGCCAGTGTGACAGACTTCCGTTTTTTAAATAAAGTTGTGTTAGAACAAATTGAGATTGCAAATGCTATCATCTCCCAGCAGAATGGGCACATTTATGTTGTATGCTTTCAAACTGGCATTGTTCAAGCAGATTTGAGTGGTCCCCCCTCTGAATCCTTCCAAAATTTTCAGTGATCCCCCCCTTTTGGGCTCTCATTTACGACTGATCCCCCCCTCTGTTCTCCTAAAAATCAAGTGATCCCCCCCCAAAATCCTCCAACCCCTCCCCCCCCCCCCCCCCCAGGTGATAAATAATGACCGGTCCCTTATCTGGTGCTTTCCAGAAAGGAATAGGGCGCTTTCCATTTACTCAAAATTTCCGGAATTTCCGGTTCGGCGGTAAATGGAACACGTTTCGTCGGTTCGTCCCACTGAAAAATTCCCAGAAAAAGTGGAAAATCTAAAAAGGTGGTCCCGTTTTCCCGGGTGGAATTTCCGAACGGAATCTCGTGTTCCATTTACGTTTCTCGTAGTTTGTACCAGTTCCAGGTCCACGGTCGGGCACCTCCACGTACCGGGGTTTACGACCACATGGAACAACTTTTTACCAATCGGAAATTCCACTTTTGCTACCACCGAAATTTCCGGGTTTTTTTCCTCAATGGAAAGCGCCCATAGTTTTCCTTGGCGACCTTCCCATGGGACCCCGCGCGCCTCAACATATTCCCCAATCTTCTCTCATCCCAAAGAGTACTGCTTTTGTGTGCACTATCATGGCGGAAGAGAGGAGGCGACTTTTGAAGAATTTGCTTCCATTCGAGGCCTTGGAAGCTCCTAAGTGGCGCAAAACGAAAGAAATTCCAGTCAAAGAGATGGTTGCAAAAATAATGGAGTACAGCAAGGAATGGGAAGGAAGAAAAAAGGATAATTATGGATCGGATTTGATCAAGCAAGTTTACCAAGACTTCCTCATTCAGTTTATATTTCACGTGAACATGGAGGAGGAAAAAGGTTTTTCAACCTACGAGGAGACGGATAACTTTCTCAAAAACTGTCACGATAAAGGTATCACCTTAAAACGCTCCATCTCAAAGAGCGAGCAAGAGACTCTAAACTTGAAGAAAGCATACGAACACTTGCTAGATAAAATTAGAAGAGAAGAACAACCCAGCGATTATGGACTCATGGAAACGAGTCTGCTACAAGAGACCCATCGCATTCTACTTCAAGACGTCCCTCTCGGAGATGGCCGCACGAAACCCGGTATATTTAGTAACCAAAGACGGTATGCAGATTTCGAAGGAGAGAGGCACAATTATCCACATCTTCCAGAACCTGAGCAAATGGAAAATGCTGTTATCGATATACTTGAAAAGTGCAATACTCGGTTCGATTGCTGTACTAGAGACGGTCTGAAAGACGTTGATGACTTTTACTATCTCTTCAAAACTTGTGCGTGGCTGTTATTTGAACTTCTTGATCTTCACCCCTTTGGGGAAGGAAATGGAAGACTTTGCCGGATTTTATGTAGTTATTTGCTTTCTTATTTTTCACCTTTCCCAACTCCAGTGTACAACGTGTGGACTGATTCCACCAAAGACGATTATTTAGAGGCACTTATGCATACAAGAAAAACAGTTGAGAGACATCCGACTGCCTTAACCACCATGATAATCGAGTGTAGTTACTATGGATGGAGAAAATTTTTTCAAAGACTTGAAGAAAAAGAAAAGATTAAGAGAAAACCGGTAAACTGAGTTATCACTCAAGTTTTAACCAAGTCCTCTTTAAGGAGACAAGATTAGTTGACTTATAGATCAGTTCAATACATGTAATAAGTGGAAATTACATTGAAAATTTTCAGAGAAAAGAAAATTTTTATTCGTTCAAATTATTATTTGAACATTCAAATATTATTAAGTATCATTTAATACTTTAAATAATTTAATTTTAATGCCAACTGGTGCAAAAAAAGGTGACAAAAAAAATTTCAGTCTTTTAAAACTAGTCACAAAGTATAAAGAGGAACATAAATATTTTTAAACACAATGTTGTTTTAATATCCTTGCTAATGGGGGCAAAAAATACAATTTTTATCTACTTAAAACAGAATAATAATTTATTCCCATCTAGCTATTTTAAAAGTAATCATATGATTACTAAACTAGCAGTGGCTGATCCAGACCTTCAGATAAGGGAGGGACCCGGTCATCCCGATCCTGGGATAAGAGGGGGTGGAAGGCAGTCTCCAAGAAAAAATCTTTGGCCCTTGGGGCCTCAGTTTAGTCCAACAATAAGGGTGGGGGATACCGGGCCCCCCAGGCCCCTCCCCTGGATCCACCACTGACTAGAAAGGTGTCTTGAATAAAGTCAATTACCTTTTGTCCATGTCATTTTATAATTCAGTCTGGACCAATTCACAATAACATCGACTTTAAAATATGAAATTGGTATTTGAATTTGGGTTTTTGCTAAGTGGTCTGGCAACGAAGGTACTAATGAAACATGTAGTGAATTGACACAGACGAAAACCTTCCTTCAATACAATAAACCGAAATTGAGGGGAAAAAGTTATAACTGTTGACTGTGGGATCTGCTGAGTACCCCGGGGGGGGGGGGGAACTTAAGGAATTTCTGGGTAGGGATGTGCCACTGGGACCCTGGAACCCTTAACCTATACCAGTAGTTCAGCTGAATTTTGCTACCCTATACTAGAGTACACTCCCCAAGTCCCCCCTATCCTAGAGTAGCTTTTTTCCAGAAACTACTGAGGTCACTAGCACAGTCTAGCCAAAACAAAACCTTATACCACAATCCTTAGTCTAGATAAAATTATCTTCAACCAACTGATCAGTTTCCTGAAAAATGATACCCTATTCTAGACCCTAACGCTCTGATTCATAAACCCTATCCTAGAGTAAACTGCTTGAAAACCATACCCTTCACAGTGGCACATACCTATATAGCCCACATATGGCAGTACCTCCCCCCAGGCTGAATAGTAGCTGACTGCTTCAGGCAGTCTTCTTAATACACATTTCCTTGTTTTTATTTTCCCTGTAACTGAAGGAATATTTTTCTGCCCTGCAAGATTTTGTTCCTTGGAGCCAAGAAAGTGTTATTTAACATTATGCTAATATAGAAAAAAATAATCTTATCGCGATCCACATTCAACTCACCAATTTGTCTAGGAGATTCACAAAACTCAGGTGTCATTTTATGACCTCTCAGTTGTTTGCCAACTAGCCTGTGAACAGGCTCTCTGTTTGGGGGGAAAAATAGCAGGGAAAGGGGTGCGGGGGAGAGGGGGAGAAGAGAGAGCCTGTAGACAAACATTTGAGGCCGCTTGTAATAATCCTGCCGATTCTGTCATTTAGCTCGCTTTTCCCTCTCCCCAGTTCCCCGCTCTACCAAAGGCCTATTTGCCACAGGCTATTTGCCAGCTCACTACCCCCTTTTTGCCTTAACCAGCCTGTGCCTTAACCATCCCTGTTGCCCGGCCATGTTGAGTAATGGCACATGTAGAGAAGGTCTTTCCAAATAGAAAAGTATGTACCTTGCATATATAAACGTCTTCTTTTTATATTCCTACAAATAATATTTACTGGGAGGATTAATAATGTGAAAAGCCATCATGTCTAAATATAATGATGATGTTTTTACGAGCGTGTCACTGGTCACTGAGGCGGTTGTAACATGACGTCATCGCTTTGTTGAAGACCACTTTCCGCGTGTCGCGTCCGTTACAAATTTTGGCTCGCAAATTTGCTTGAAGGAACTCTTCTTCTTCAGACCTAGTAAAGTTTGCTAGCTGATACGTCACTATGGGCAAGGTTGTTGAATATCCAGTGAAACATCTCATTTCATTCGACGCTGTGGAAATTTCGCCAACTTCTGCGTCACAGATGACGGTTAAAGAAATGATTTCCGAGGTAGCTAAATATCGAAAAAGGTGGGATACGGCAACAAAAGATGGTACCTACGATCAAGAGGTAGTCAGAAAGGTAGAGGAGCAGTTTCTAGTCAATTTTATTTTCCGTTCAAACTTAGAAGAGGGACATGGACTTCGCACGCATGATGAAACGAAAAGTTTTTTGTCTCGAAGAGACTTCCCACGTCCTTTGTCGCTCGAAGAACAAGAAACTATAAACATGAGAAATGCATATGAAAATTTGTTAGCTAAAATCAAGAGGGAAGAACTAGACAGAGATTACGGACTATTGGAAACAAGTTTACTAAAAGAGATACATCGTGTTATCTTACAAGACATTCCTCTTCCAAAGGGTTTTACGAAACCTGGAAAAATGAGCAACAAACCTCGGGTGACCGAATTTCGAGGAGAAATTTACTACTACGCGAACCCTGAAGATATGGAAAGCGCAGTTGTCAACTTATTAGACAAGTACAATTTTCTGTTTGATTCTTCCACAAAGGATGGGCTGACAAATTTTGAGGATTTGTGTGATTTTTTCAAAACCTGTGCTTGGATTCTCCTAGAACTTCTTGATCTTCATCCTTTTTCGGATGGAAATGGGAGATTATGTCGTATTCTTTGCAGCTATTCACTGTCAAAACTGAACCCTTTTCCCACACCAATCTACAGTGTCTGGAATGATTCCCCTAATGATGCCTACATTGAAGCCTTAGTTGAAGGAAGAAATTCACCAGGTAGGATGTTTTTATTGTGCTTAAAAACAACCTGAGTTCAGGCATTTCAACGTGGGTGAGTGGTTAGAATGCTGGACTTGCAATTCAGGGACCCCTAGTTCAAGTCCTGTTCTGACCGCTAGCTGGATTTGTTCTTGGTAGTCCCAAATTCAGCCAACTGGCTCGTCCCCTATCAGTTGCGATACTTAACCCGTGTGTGTTTGACTAAGATTATAAGTTTCATGCATTTGCTCTGCACCACTAGCATTAGTGCTAAAAATACTACTAATAATAGGGCAACAGAATTGTTATTATTCTGCATAAAGGCTGACAAGAGAAGAAAGAAATGAAAAGGGTAGGGAGCAAAGGAAAAGATACACCTGATGGAAATGCTTTTACTGAAGTTTTCTACCTCTGCAGCATGTATCAGTGTTAGCCAATCAACTTCACTTGTGGTCATGTTGTTATTGGCTTGAAAAACTGTTATGGGCAAACTTAACACAAATGAGCTTCTAAAGAGAAGTTTGAGATGTCATAAAATACACAAGCTTTAGAAAGAGCAATTCTTATTTGAGCATTTGACAAATATGTACTGTGAAGTATACACCAGGGGTTTCAGTAAGTACTGACGGCCGACAAGACGGCCGATGAAACGTGTTGGCTACTCTGCTCATAGAAGTCGGCTTCAGCTACTTTTTTTAGAAAGGAGAGGCAACTAGTTTGAATAAGGTTGTCAACAAAAAAATATATCATAAAATCTGAATGAAAACCTAATTATGATGTGTTTTCATAAAGGCCCACTGGCTTTATGTTATGCTTTAGTCATAAAAAAGTTTGTTAAACGCTATATTTCAGTCAATTTTTCACAAGTTTCTTTATAGGTTTACGCAGAATTTGTTGAAGTGCAAAAGTACATTCATTATATCATTTGTTCATTTCTTGTAGGAATTGATTGTGACTGATAATTCAAAAGTTGAATGAAAGCTATATTTTCTTGAATGAAGAGCATGCTCTTGTCCTCAATTTTCAGAATGCTGAAAATCACATTTTAGGGCTTTTTCTAGGGAAGCACATAATTTCCAGACTGCTACCCACTACCTCGGACCAGAGTGAGACTGCGTGTCCTTCCCAAAAATACTCCACAGCTTTCTTGACAACTTTAATCTTGAGGGCCATTAATCCTTTTTCATTACCTCAGGTGTTTAAAAACTGATTCCAGGTACATCAAAATGATCACAAAAATGTTTGAAGGTTATGTATACCTCAGTGTTTTGAGCATTGGGCCTGAGGCCTAGGGAAGAGGCTCAGGAAATTCCAGAGGGAAGAGGGGTGGAGGAATGTAACCACTTCCACAGGGTTTAATTTTGATTCATGTTTGATCACTAATTTAGCTACAAAACGGCAATAGAAATAAACTGGTACTTCATTTTTGGCACACAAGTAACTTGAACTATATCATTTATTAACCAGGTTTTAGTTCTTCCAAAAGCATTTTGGATACCATTTGAAAGAAATAAGGGCAACCACAACTCAATTGATGTGTTTGTGTTACTCGTTACCAGTTTCCCTAAAGACATCCATGCTGTATTAGGGATGTCCCTAATAGCTTGCTGCTGGCTACACTGTAATTTCACTGGCGGAGAAAGACTTAGCCCTTGGCTCAAATTACTGTGGAAAACAAAGACATGGGGTCAATATTGAAAAGTGCAGTTAAGTCAAAAATTCAACTTGACCAAAACAAAGGCTGTTTAGCTTCCCTCAGCTACATCCTTGCAGTATTGTTTTGTGTTACATTAGTCAATCAAAAAGTGAGAGTTTTGCTTCAACAAGCAAGAGGTACAATGTAACGATTTCAGAAATCTACTTAGTTCTGTGTTCGAAATTGTGGCATGTTTATGATTGCATTCATGCTAAAATTATCTCATTGGCTGTGTTCCACAGACTCCAATTAGCTTTAATTTCTAGTTACATGTAGTTAATAACTCTTATAATTATACTTGTTGGTTTCACAGGTAGACATCCTTGTGCCCTTACAACAATGATAGTACAGTGTAGTTATTATCAGTGGAAGAACTTTTTTGAGGCCTTGGACAAAGAAACTGCTAGTACATGTAGAACTATTGCCAGGAAGAATGAACATTTTGAGGCCTTGGGCAAAGAAACTGCTAGTACATGTAGAACTATTGCCAGGAAGAATGAACATGTATTGAAAAAACAGTACATGTACTTCAAAATGTTTGTCATCAAGTTAGGCAACTTTTTCTTGTCCAAAAGACATCTCGGTTGTCTCCTAATTTTTATTGGATTAGTTTCCAAGCCAGGGTTACATTCGTCAAGTTGCACCATGTTTTCCTTTTTGTGTCATTTCTTCAACTACATTTCATTTTATTGAGCATGTTCAATGATATTAACTTTATTGATAATTATCAGGGCTCAAAGGTTAAATTTGAGTTTGGTACCAGATGTAAATTTTTAAGCTTACTGCCAAAATTTTAGGCACACAGCTGAAGATTTTAGGAGCACAGCTTAGAAAGTTGGGAGCATCTGTTTCAAAAGAAAAAAGTAAAAAGCTTAACAGTGCCATGTTCGTATATCATCTTCAGTTTGTTACTTTTATTTCAGTCCTGTGATTGATAAAAGACAGCCAATTTGCTATGCAGTAATACTGTTGTGATTTATACTTGTTGACAGTACAGTTGTGACTAAAGAAAACTTACACTGAAAAAAAAGCACAAGAACAATGAGTATGTCAATTGAGAATGAACATTAATCTTTAATGAATTTCTTAAATGCACATTGACGTACATGTAACTGGGATAGGACTTGTCAGCTTTCCTACCTGGAAGAAAAAGGGCTCTTAATCTGCTCTGTCTTTGTTTTGATGTGCTTGACACTCTTGACCTTAGAACTGACGTTCATCATGATCGTCCATTGTGCAAGAAGCACCAGTTTTGTTTGTAGCATATTAGCATGTGTCAGCAGCGTTCATTACAAAACAGAAGAGTCTGGGTTGGAGTAAAACATTGAAGTGAAATTCATGGAATCCATTGGGAGAAAGGACGAATTAAACATATGCAGATGAAAGGAAAACAATATTAACTTTATCATTTAGAGCCTGGTTGTGGTATTTCTGTATTACTTTTTCTTTTCATTGCTTGAAGCTACTGTTTAATGTCTGTGTTTTGGGTCTTATGGCACACAGGTGTGATTATACATGATTTTTTAGGCGCACAACCAAAAATCCAGTCGCATATGCGACCAGTTAGTTGTTAACTTTGAGCCCTGCAAATTGTTAAATTTATTTTTGTGTAAACTGGAGTCAATTATTGTTTGATGAATAAAACTTGTTGTACACTGTATGTGTAATTTACAAATGAATGTTTCCAAACCCTGAAATACAATAGTTACACTGGAAATTATATTGTGAAAGTTTCTCTGAATTGACCTGGGTATGTTTCTTTGGCTCATTTTACAGATTTGCTTTGCATACGTCTCCATCTACATGTAAACCATTTTACAAGGTGTTCACAGTCAGCCCTATTAATTTTAGTGACCAATTCAAGATGAACAGCTGGAGCGCACATATGTTACCTTTTATTTCACTCAGATTCATGTAACCTAAACAGTCAAGTGAAGCTTAGTCATTCTTTTAAACCACTTAACCCTTTAAGTCCCAAGAGTGATCAACTTCAGTTACCTAGTTCCTAACAATATCAATACATAATCAAGAGAAAAAGGTCATGAGAATTAATAAAATAATCACCTACAGGAAAATGCACTCAACTTTTATCAAATTCTCCCAACTTGTTTGTTAAGGAATGTACCGAGATCAGTTTAGAGAATTAATTTGTAGCTGGATATTGAGACTTCAAGGGTTAAGCCCACTATATAGATCAACAGATTTTATCAAGGGATCCTTCCTATCCTCACTAGTAAACTTGACCATTTTGCTTAACCCATTTGCCTGTGACATGGTTGCCACAAGTCAGGAAATGGTCAGGGAAAATTTAAGTCTCGGAGGGAAATCAGGAAGTAGAGAAATTTTATGAGTATAATTCCGAGCGTAGCGACTTTATAATCTTGTCGCGCGCGAAGCGCGAGCGCAGTCTGCTAACCGCGCGTGGTCTTAGCCAGCTGCGAAATTCGAGGCTTCATAAATAAATAATCTTTCTCTGAATATATGCTTGGTGTCCGCCAATGACGTCATGGAGGCTTTTGCGTTTCCAGGCAACATAGACTTGGCCGGCCGCCGATGACCAAAGTATTGATTCATCGTCTGTGAAACAAAGTTTACTCATCGGTGAATCACGAACAATTTCCCATGCAAATGACACACAAGCACAACAAGTGGCTCCAAATCCTCGCCCAGGAAAGTCTATGTTGCCTGGAAACGCAAAATGCTCCATGACGTCATTGGCGGACACCAAGCATATATTTAGAGAAAGATTTATTTATGAAGCCTCGAATTTCGCAGCTGGCTAAGACCACGCGCGGTTAGCAGACTGAGCTCGCGGTTCCCGCGCGACAAGATTATAAAGTCGCTACGCTCGGAATTATTTTATTTTATTTTATTTTATCAGGAGTGAGAAAGGTCTTTTATTCTCTCCTGATCAAGAGATAGAACTTGAACTTTATGTCGTAAGGACGAAGTTTAAACTTAAATCCGCTCCTACAAACCCAACCACATTTCTCATTAACAGATGTAGGAGCACAATTTTGTGGTGCAGTAGTGAGACCAATTGAGGTTTTCCATTCTCGGAATGATTGCGAGAGATTACAAGAAATTTAGAATCTGACCGCTACGAAAACTTTACATGCAGGGGATGAGTCCCACAATAAAGAGACGGGCAGGTTTTGAAAATTTAGACTACACTTAACCCCCTTCCCTCCCCCCCCCCCCCCCGGCAGCAAAGAAGGCCTCAGTTTGAAGGCATTTCATATTTTATAATGATAATTCTTTACGCACAACCTTAAGCGATACTTTTATAGGCAAAAATATCAACTTTCCGTCCTAAACATCCTTAGATGAGACCAAAAAAATACGATTTCTACTCCTAAGCGAGACGACGAGCATCTCCCTCGTTTCCTTACGGGAGTCATTTTATCGGGAGTCATTTTAACTTTCTCTCAAAAGCGAAAAAATCCCCTGAAAGGAAATTCCAAAACAAGCTCCGGAAGTCGGATACAAACGTACGTTGTGTTTATATGACCACACTCAATTTGGGGTGAATGTTGACGATATGTTCCGAAAAGGAAGTGTTTTGGCCGTGCTGTATGAGATTTAACACTCATCAGTCAAGCCGAGTAGAACTATTACAAAACATATCCGCTTTTGAACGAAAAAAGGAGGAAAAACTGAAAACTATGAAGTTCGAAAAGTATGCAAAGAAAACGCAATCGAGAAGTAAATTACCGGTATAACATTATGTATCCGGATGGGAAATTCCCACCGCGTGACCTTTCAATTAAATGGGAATTAAGAAACACAATATGACACATAATATTTGGTTTGTTTTGCGGCCTTTCATGCACGGGCATAACGAAACTTCCACTGTGCTATAAACAAGGTGAGGTTATGTTGTAAGGACATTGCATTCAACAGACGAGTTCGCAGATTCCAACTCTGTAGTTCTGTATTCACTCACCATTTTTTTTTAATGTAAAATAAGTACGTAACTTCAAACTACATCTATGATCACCTAAAAGGAAAATTGGTGTTGTGATTTTGTGGCTTCAGGCTTTTTATGTCAACATTTAAGGTAAGTCGGTACTCGGGTAGCAAAATAACGTTTAGCAAAAAAGTAATTTCCACATCATTCTGGTTTTGGTAGTCGCAGCTTTATATGCGACTTCTCAGCTGGGAGCATGCCTTAAAGATCTATATTACCTGCCAGTGGGTGCAGAGAACCTCGACATTAAATCTGGTGCACCTTAAGGGTCCTGAAGATCATTGCTTGCCTTTAGGGTATCAACGCTTAGGGATGCCCACGGATGATAGGATAGGATAGGATAGCTGCTTTATTATCAACAGAGCGCCTACAGACACATGTGTTTACAACGATAACAAAGATTTTATTGCAATAATCACAGAGGTGTACATTTGTAGAATTTACACAGCTAGACAAGGTTATATTTAACGCATCTTTCTCTTTCGCGGAAGCGATCACATAAGTATTTAGCCACAATTTTTTGCCTTTTCTCTCCTTGCTTCATACTTATCAACGTTGCAAAAGTAGAGCTTGGAGTCATAGAGTCAAGAAAAACATTAGTTTCCTTTTTTAGCGTATTGAACAGTTCTCTCCTGGGATCCCTATAAGCTATGCAATTCATCAAAAAATGCTCCTCGTGTTCTAATCCAGTTTCACATAATGGAAAGATTCTTTGGTCTGGTGGTTGATAGGGTTTAACGTATCGCCCAGTTTCAATTGCTAGTTTCTGGTTGCTTAATCTTAGCTTTGTGATTGCTACCCTGTGATTGATGTTTCTTACATTTGTGAGGTAATTTTCGTAGTCATGGGTAAGTTTAAATTTCCTAAAAGTTCTTAGTTTGTTTTTTTAATGCGGGTCCTTTCGTTTATCATTGTGTATTCGCTAATCCATGTTTGCTGTTCTATGTCTAAGAGTCTCTGTCGAATGTAGCTCATGGTTGCGGGAGTGTTCATTTTCGCTGATCATATGTCGCCAAGACCCGCGAGATTTAATAGCCCTTTTAATTTGCTTGGCCAAAGTTCCTTTTTGTCTTGTTTCAGGAGAGGTGCCTTTCTTTCTGTGAGTTTTACTTCTAATAGCAATTTTTCTTTCAAAATTGTGTGGCTAGCCTCTGTCCATCAAGCGCTTTTGAAATCTGAAATACTTAGTCCTCAGAGGAGTTTGTTCGTAGGATTCTCAAGGCTTGTCGTTTGTGCAACATGCGCTTTTAATTAACAGTTGGTGGATGATAAGAGGTGAAAATGTATATACTGTAAGGTTTCCGTTTGAAATGCGTCTTTACGTCAAGGATAGCGCTTTCTCATTTTTCGTTGAATGTTGTGCCTTGGTATACAACGTACTGTTTCTGAAAAGAATGTCTCATTTTCATATATTTCCGCCGTGAATTTCATAGAAGAGTGATGTAAGTTTACTTGTTCCGCGAAGAAAGCTACGATGTCTGGTTCACTTATGTCCCACATAGGGAAAAAATGTCATTGCCATCTATGTAGCGTTTTCAATTAAAGAGTTGCTTTAAAGACGGTTTTTGCTTAATTAAACTTTGTGTTTCAATATATGCCATGAAAATGTTGGAAACGAAACTGCTGTCTTTGAGCCCATCGCGGTACCGTTGGGTGTGTACTGATAGTGCTTACCATTAAACTGGAAAGAATTTTCTTTGAGGGTTAATCTAAGCATTTCTCAGACCGAAACAAGAAACGTTCGGTTTTTTCACCTTTGTCGTTTCAATAAAATTTATAAAGTCGGTAGCACCTTTAAGGTGTGACTTTGCGATTTTGATTGGTTGTAGCAATGTACCTGTGTAAAAAAAAAAGGAAATTCTTTCCGTTAGGCCATCTGATAAGTCATAAATTTAACCCTTTAAGTCCCAATAGTGCTCAAAATCAATTTTTTGCTAACGATATTCATAGACTATCATGAGCAAAGTCTATGAGAATTAACAAAATGATCACAAAGAGAAAATATTTGATCTTTTACCAAATTCTCTCAACTAATTCTTCAAGGAAATGTATGGAGATCACTTTGGAGAATTTGTATGTGGATACTGGGGCTTGAAGGGTTAAAGAGGTTACTTCCTTCCTAGAAAAAAAAATGCAAAATGCTCTTTTTTCTGGAAATAAATATTGATAATATCAGCCCATGGTTATATTTTTCCTGTCGGTAGTCGGTAATTTTTTAATCATGTTGTCGGTAGTCAGTACTATTTTTCGCCATTTGTCGCTAGTCGGTTAACCCCATTCACACCCTCAGTTAATGCAAGACAGTCTTAGATTCTGGATTCTACGCTATGGGATCTGGACTCCAGGTACTGGATCCTGGATTCCTTAAGTAAAATTTGGATTCCGGATTCCAATCATGAGTGGGATTCCGGATTCTTTGAGCTGAATTCCTGAGAGTCGTTACCTCTTCCCAGGAGACAAAATGGCAACTGACCTACATCTCCTCAACGGATGAGTACCAATTCATGCTTCCAATGTTGGATTTCTGGCGCTGCTGTCCGAGATCCGGTTGTAAGTGTGCAGTGGATGCAGCGCTTATTTGAGGGCGGCGCTCATCTACGTTTTGTTTGTCATGAAATGTTGACTCGCCCATGGTAGGTCAGCGGTTAGGTGGGTAACCCTTCAACCCCGGACAACACAAACAGGGCCAATGAAAACACTACAAAAGATATGGAAGGTGAGTCTTCTGGGTGAATAATGGACAGATTATTAGCGCAGCGCGTTATCAACAAGATGTCTGAGCAATTCAAGTTTTATTAAACAATATAACGCACTGGATGAAACCAGACTCTGGTTCCAGCCTCTCAGATAGTAGGAATGACGCGTAAAGGATGGTTTTCACTAGCGACGGAGTCGGAGTCGGAGTCGCAAGCGGAGTCGTAAGAGCGCTTATGACCTGGTGAAAATCAAAAATCGGAGTCGTAAGTGGAGTCATAAGCGCGACGGAATCGGAGTCAGAAGAATCAGAGCGTTTCCATTTCTTCCGACTCCGCTTACGACTCCGTCGCTTACGTTCCGCTTATGATCTAGTGAAAACCAGATTGTCGGAGTCGCAAGCAGAAACGGAAGGATAAACCAATCACAATGCACGTTCCCACGCTTTGTGATTGGTTTGGTTCTTCTGCTTCTGCTTCCGACTCCGACAATCTGGTTTTCACTAGATCATAAGCGGAACGTAAGCGACGGAGTCGTAAGCGGAATCGGAACGCTGTTTTCACTAGATCATAAGCTCTACGCTTCTGATTACGGCTCCGACCCCGACTCCGTCGCTAGTGAAAACCAGCCTTTACACGAAAATATGAGCGCAGGACTAACAAAAAGGGGAAGGGCGAAGGCGTTGGCGCCGCCCTTCCTCTCCCCAGTTTCCTCCCATTTTCCTGTTCGCGCGTTCTCAATTTTGGGGACTCGACTGTCTCGGAGCCTTGAACAGTCTAAGGGTGTAACGGAATAAATTCAACAACAACAAATGCCGAGATTACTGGGCTGATATAATTTATTTGATTCGCATGAATTAGCAAACATTAAGACAAAATGACAAATGAACTACGAGACGAAGCAAATGCAAAACAAAAAGGATAAGACTAACAGAAACAAATAACTCTAAGAGAAAGCCCGGGGGAGAGCAATGCACACTGGAATCTCAAGGTGCATGAATATTGTTTCTGTAACATTTCCCTTATTTCTATAGTTAATTAGAATACTTTCAAACGATAAGAAAAAGAGATTTTGAAGAAATTCTAGAAAATTTTCCGGCTGCCGGCATTTAGTTTTTTCTGAAGACCCTTCCCGTCAGCGAAAAAAATATATATATTTCATCAAATTTGCCCGGTATATTCGAGAGAAATCTTCTTCAGGGGTTTTTCTGTGAAAAATACCAAAAATAAAGGCTGAGAGCTACTGAGAAGCTCTTAGAGTGAATTGCAAATCAATCTGGAGAAAGACAGGGAACAGTCTTTCATTCGAAATGGCGTCGTTCAACTCGTTGGTGCTTCTCGTTCCACCTCGGCAAGTTGTATTTTTTTGCGGAGGTTGTTGAAGATTTCCAGCATTTTACGGTAGGACCACTGTTTTAAATAGCTCAGGTTCGATAATTGTTAACTTGGAATAAAATGTGATCTAACTCTTTAAACCACAAAATATGGCAGGCATCGTAAACTTTAGCGCTGGCATCATCATTCATGAGCGACCTGATCTAGTAAAATTCCTCTGAGAAATAGAGGGTGGATTTATTTGCAACGGTATACGCGTATAGCTGTCGCATTTGTGCACTGGAATTTTTTTTATTGCTTTTAGGCTGAAAACCAATAAAACATTCCAGCAGGCAAATTATCTTTATTCCAGTGAGTTTTCTGAGGGGCTTTGACGGTGGACGGTTAGTTTTTAATTTCCAAATATTTTCAGATACAAGCAGGATGTAAGGTCTTGTAATGTCTGGAAAGAGTGTTTTTTGAGAACATGGGAACTGGTCTCTCCAGTTAAGAGAAGAGATTCTTCAGGAGCCAGAATCTTGTGAAGATCAGCTGAAACAGTGAGATATGAAATACTTTAAAACTTTTTGACGGTTTATCTTTCTTGCAATTTTGACGGTTGGGAGTAAAAAATAACCTTTTTATTCGGTTTGTTAGGGTACATTTTTGCTCAGTCCGCTTCATTGTTTGCGCTTCTCTTCATTTATTCAGTTTATTCTATTTATTTCGGTGTTGGGCATTTTAACTTTATTGAGGGATATATATTATATAAATATATTTGTTTTAGGTCGGTTCGGAAATAAAAAGTTCCACCATATCGCAAATATCTTTTGTTAAGAGACAAAGGATGGTGTTTACAAGCTATCAGAACAGCTGGATACACTTTAGATTCTACTAGCAAACCTTTGCTGGTCACTCCTTGGCTAAAAGATTTTTGCACCGACCTCGTTAAGAAACACCTCTTCAAGCTTATTTAAGAAACACAGAAACAAGTTCGAAAGATAGAAATAATTACTCCCCTTGGTGGATGTATTCAGCTGTGGAATGGGTAAATAAGCGCTTCCTGTTAACGAAGTTCGTCTATTTGAACCTGAAGTTAGTTCTCACTTTCGCTTCCAAACTTGAATCACTTTCATATTTCCTTATCTCATTAAGATCTTGTCAGTAGGGCCGTGCGGCCTAACACCTTTTTAGTCCTGTGTCCTCAGTTGGGCTATTTTCAGCAAAAATTCACTTACTTTCTTAATTACTTTAAAACTAAAATTTCTTTCGATAGAATCTTAGGAAAATTTGCTTTCTTTCAAATCATGGTTTTACCTTCTTGTATAGGAATTTGGCTAAAGAGATATTTTCAGTTTGCCAAATTTTTTCCACACGCGGCTGAATTCAACTTAATTTAGTATCTTTTGTTCTATCAGTTCTACCACCTCCTAACACCTATTTTTGCGCATAAGAATACTATTGACCTTTCTTAGAAACCACTTAACTTAATAGTTTAGTATAAATGCAACCACTTTGTGAGCTTAAAAAGCTTGAAAAATCTTGGAACTTAGAAGAACTAAGAAGCTCAGGAATAAACCGTTGTTCGCCTCAACTTCCTGTGTACCTCGAAACTCTCAAAATCTGTACCCTTACAGGTTGAAGGTTAATTTTTATGCTGTCTGACGGGCGATTGTTGACTCCGGTATTGAGACCCTCTTATCAGCTTTTGAACAACTAGAGCCAGGCTCAGCCAGGCTGTTCACTAGGCCTTTCCAGATTCTGCTCTGAAAAAGCTAAAAAGTTGCTAAGAAATATGCCAAAAAGTTGCTCAAAAGTTGCTCAAAATTGAAAAAGTTGCTCAAAAATTTTGTAAAGTTGCTCGAATACTTTAAAGACAGCATGTCTAATTTTAATAACAATTGCTTTGTAATCAACATTAAGGTACAACTAAGAACCTAGTTACAACAAATTAGGCAACCTTTAGTTGAATCTAAGTGGCTAGTTACAAAAAGTTACACAGTAAGTAACAATCTGGTTTACAAATCTAGCTAACTGTTGTTTTTGTGCGATAACGATTAACAATGTAATCACAGATTCACAGTCCGCCATTTTGTTTACACACAGGCTACAGGCCACCCCAACCTAGTTCCCAGGGCTTTTCGCTTCTCTTGGGGGGCGCCCCCCCACGAGAAGGGAAAAGACCTGGAAACGAGGTTTAGGCTACCCAAACCCACTGAATTCTTGTAACAAGACGCCTAAAGTCGTTTCCGTGGGCTGCGTTGGTCTATGGAAGCATAATGGCGTTCTATCTGAATTTGGAAAAATTAGGGAAACCGGAAAGATGTGTCATGTTATGAGCATCGATGAGTAGGTTACCTGTATGGGTTGGTTTAATGTGCTTATGACTGAATTTATAGTAGCCTGCGTGGCAGGCTACTATTTCTCCTCAATCCACATCCCCTTTTTGCTTCCTCCCTATCCCCTACCCCTTTTGACACCTGCTACGCAAGCTAACTTTATAGTTGTCAGTGGTCGCAAGGATGGAGTTGATCTTGTTTTGATCCATCACTATGTAGTTATTTTCGTAGCACGATTTGGATAAGAAAAAGACGTTATTTTCTCATCAAAACAAGGTTTACCCGTGTAATTTAAATTGGAATGTTAACGGAACAAGTCATGGAGAACATGCGCATAATGCTCTCTGATTAACCTAAACAGGAACTATATGTATAAAGATACGTCATATCTTGGTAGTAAGTTGCCACAGGTAACTTTTTCAAAGAGAAATAAATATTGTAGTTTTAGGTTAATGGGACAAAACAAAAACAACACATCCGCTTGCTTTATCCAGGGTCGAACCCAGGGTTACAAAGTTCGATAAAGTTCCAATGTTTTAATCCAAGATGAAAGTTTAATATTCCAAGATGCTCTTGATACGGTTAAACTTAATTGCAATGTGTTTCCAAGGTCTCAAAGTTAACATAGGTCCAATGATTATCCCTGATTCCAAGGTATAATAAGTTTACTAAGGTCCTGATCCATGTCCCATCCAGAAGTCCAATCCATGCTGAAGGCGAGTCGTCGATCGACGAGGACAATATTTTCGCAATTCACCGCCAATCGTCAAGGGTACGTGTTGAAATTTAGGCGATTTAACCTCCCATCGTCACGGTGTTTTCGATAAGAAAAGAAAAAAAACCGAACTCTAGCTGTGCTCGGCAAAAACTGGCGATCTCCAAATAGAAAAATCTATCGGAAATCGAGGCCCTCAAACAGACGCTACTAAAACCTTATGAAAAGGCTAGACCTAAACAAAAAAGAATCATGAAGGGAAGAAATAATTTGGATTAGGTCGCCTTTCGTGACTTGCCAGTATCCCGAAGGATTTCGCTGGTTAACAAGCCATCCTAAACCACGTGTGGGAAAACTCAAGAGCGACAAATTTGGCAAGGAACGTTCTGATTTCAACGTTCTTCAGAGGAAGCAAATCGATTAAAAGTCGATACAGATTTTGTAAAATCTGATTGGCCGGCTTGGAAGAAGAGATAATCGATAAAGATTTTAGGCAATCCTATTGGCTGGCTTTGCAATTTTGGGTACAAACGAACCGGATTTTTACCACGTCCACATGATACCCATTTAAAGGGTAAAAATATGAGTTTTACTAGATAGATATTTAGAATTTTAACCAAGAGAATTTTAACTTATTTATGTAAAAAAGGGGGTTAATTCAGCATTTTGGTTCAAAATAGCCCAAAAGTTACCAAAAAAGTGCTAGTTTTCCGAAAAGTTGCTAGAAGTTGCTCTCTGACAAAAAAGTTGCTAAAAAGTTGCCGCCCAGAATCTGGAAAGGCCTACTGTTCATACACTGAGGCGTTTTTCCCCTTTATAACCAAACTGCGCCGCAGCTTCTCTTGTGCAGAAAATTCCGCAATAATGTTTTTTTTTTTTTTCAGGACAGGTCTACCTAAGAACGGTAATGCGCTCCTGTAATTGAATAGTTGTCATTTCAAGACTCGCAAAATTTATAGGACCTTACAGTAGCTTTGTGGGTGCCCTGTGCTAAGGGCAGCGTTGAAAGGAAAATCGTATACGTCGGTGTTTAAGTCCACTGTAAGAAATACCCCTTCTCGTCGGCTCACCGCTTATTTCCTCTCGGTATATGAGTATAGTAGATGAGGGAAACTTTAAAAAATTACTTAGAAAGTCAGAAACTTACGATCCAGCCTGAGAAAACAGCCGACATTTCGCGACGCCACCAGTGGTTTTCTTAGGCTAGTGGGGACGGGGGGGGGGGCACAGGCTACCTACGATCAAACATTTCTCCGTTTCATTATCTTTCTTGAAAAGTAAAGGGGAGGAAATACCGCTTTCGATCCTTCCCTCGGGTTATTCGAAGGACATCTCAGGCTTGATGGAAGTATCGCGAGAATTTGCAAGAAAATTAGTTATGCTTCTCCCGCAGCAGACACGATCATCCACCGGTTTTGCAGTGGGTGGTGTCCCACAAGTCATTTCGGCTCTGTTGCTAATGCTTTCCGGCTGAAATCGAAATTGTTTTTGCCGTGCCGAGGAACTTTCCCACATTCTTCGCTCGTTGAAGTTGGTTTTGCTCCACGTTATTGAAGATTTCCTGCATTGTAAGGTAAGATCTTTCTTTTAGATAGCTTAGCTGTGTAAGGTAAATTTACAATGTTGCCTAACAACACAAAATTAGTAGCACGCAACAGACGCAATGATGCATTCCCTCAGTGATTCAGGCACGTAGGCATTCTTTCTTCGTTGATCTGACTCTTACATGCATCTAAAGAAGAAAACCACTAAGAAAAACATGTGTCTACTCGGCAAGATTATTCAGTAGGAGAGTAGTAGTCTCCCTTAGTCTATCAAAGCGAAAAGTTTGGATAATTTATACATTGTTCGAGGTGGCTAATTACATAAGCATGATTCGAGCTGAACGTCTGGGCCATTTGATTTTACTACAGTTAACGCATTCCACCTTCCAGCCCAGAGGGAATGCCAAAAAAACACTCTTGGACTGAAACCTTTTATTTTCGTAGTTATTTAGTAATTGTGGCAATTCCAACCATTTTGGGATTAATTAGTGAGTCATTAATGGCTTCCCGCTTGAGGTAGTCCAAGAAATTTAAAGCCCCATTTGCATGACAAACTCTTACGGCACCCCTTTACATAGTCTGAGAAAACAGTCTACATTTCATTACGCCACCAGTGGTTTACCCTCTAAATGACGTCTGAGAAACAAGTGCAGAAATTCCATACTGATGACGAGTCATGATGCATCACCACAGGTAGCCCATGCTTGAAATATGAGCATTGGCGAGCATCGGCATTGTTGCGTAACATTCGCAATATAAGGATTTGTATGGGAAAAAACCTATCGTTTCTGTAACCTACAAAAATGAAAGGATTTCCATAAAAAAAACAGCTTACCTCAATTAAAATGTTTGTTACTTCTCTCCTGTGTGGTCCACGGGCCGATTTATGGCCGTTCTATGGGTTTTTATATGAACGGTTTTCTGTCTATATAAAGGCTTACCAACGTTGGACACTCCAGCGAAGCGGCCCAACAGATCCACCAAGGAAAACGGCAGTAAATTCACTCCAACTGTTCCAATCGCCTCCAAATTCCGCGTAAGTAACACACGATAGTTCTCCTTTCCATTCGTTATCTTGCTTCAAGACACCTTTGCACTGAGAGCGAATCAAAGGTCGCAAATCTGTGCAAACTTTTCTGTCTGAAGCCATCGACAGAACCTTGGCTTGAATTCCACATGACCATTGAAAGATAGCGACACGGCCTGAGACTCAAATTACTCACAGTCGGGGTGGGAGACAGTCTCTTGCTCCCATTGACATTTAAAATACTCGAGAAAGAAAATAACGGGAGCAAGAGACTGTCTCCCACGCCGAGTGTGAGTAATTTGAGTCTCAGGCCGTGTCGCTATCCCTCTATCCATGAGCTATCTCACTTAAAATCACTCTATTTTGTGTTACTTGTACTGTTTCTACTTTATTTTTTTAATCGACTTTTTGACTTTTCCTTTTTTTTACTGCTGTTCTTTAATACTGAACAGCTTGCTGGTGGGTAGTGTGAAATGTCATATGTCTCCACCCCCAAACCCCTGGTGGGCTTGGGGTAGAGAGACTCTGCTCTCAGGAGACCAGTATAAAGATTGTAAAGGCTTCTATGTCCATTAGTGATGGTTTTGATTACAAAGGAGAGACTAAGTCATCTGACACTGAGCTATTGTTCATTGTTCCTGTGCGTACTCAATCAACAGTAGTCACGCTCAACTAACGTAACATATGACATAACATTAAGCATAACGTGACATTATTTTTAATAAGTACAAATAACTATTATTATTAAACTTTTTAATAAGGTGTATTACTTCCTTTTTTAGTGTTAAGATCCATTGTCCCTGTATTATTAACACCTGAGTTGCACATGGAGGTTGGGTGCCTAAGAACCCGGGGGCTGGAGCTGCCGACCCCTAACCCAAGTAGCAAGAACACCCCAAAAGCCTGCCTTACCTGCAACCCAGCCACGAGGCCCGCCCGCCACACCCAGCCCCAGCCCAAGCACTCGTCACATTGAACAGAGGGTTTAGTGGAGATATAAGGACAATAATAATAGTAATAATAATAGTAAGAGGTGAGGAGGGAGGGGAAAAAACACTAAAACTGAGCAACACTCAGCAAGACACCTTGAACACTACACACTGTAAAACTGCAAACACATATAAACGTGCACACTTAATTGCAACAGTAAACCACTGACCCATAGGGCACCGGGAATTGCCCCACAACAGGCCTAGTACAGTAACCCACACCCTGGCAAAAGTGCCAGAACATACCACGGACCATGGACTCACTGATGCCATATTCTCTGGTGATTTCAGAGTTATTTTCAACAGCTTCTGCTTCGGCGACTATTGTAAGTTTAAGCGCGAGGTTGTATGACGTGCGACGAGCTTTGGGCATGATGACAACTTGACTTGAAATAAACGATTGCGAACACGAGATTGTTTGATAGACGCTACGGATGTCTAGGTACTGGTGATGCCGCTTAACAACACAGTTAGTTTTAAATTCATTTTTTGGATCACATTAATTCATCTGAGTTATGATTCATTGCTTTTCAATTGAATAGTTAGTTGCAGTTAATACTAATAGTATTTATTAATTCGCGCGTGCTTTCTAAGAGGGAAACTGTTTGCATAATAAATCACCATTGCATCTATTGTATACGCGCGTGTGTGTTATCGTCTAAGCCTCATTTATGACAATTAATGTGATTTTTTTCCGAAAATGTTAGGTTTTCCCGTAGTTAACAATTCAGTCTTGTAATAATGAATGGGTCTCGGCTTATAGCCGGGTGTTTTCGATTTATTTTTGGTTCTCGTTATGCCGAGTCTACACGTTCAAAGTTTGGGGTCTCGGCTTATAGCCGAGATCGGCTTATAGTCGAATAAATACGGTAGGATAACTGCCAGCTTGCCAAAGCATGCCAATAAAACGCTAACAAACACAAATGCCACGCTAACTCCAAGCCAACTTCTGAGCAGCTAGCTCCTGGTCATTAACTAAGTTAATTAACAATTATTCCTTGAGCCTGAGTGGGTCGACTCAGAGGCCATGAGGGCGAGAGGAGTAATTGTTTTAGTAAAATCCAACTAGTTGGTCAAAAATATCAAGACAAAACAACTTTAGCTAGCAAAATGCGATTCAGCCGCCACTGTTTTGGTTTTCAAAGCCGGCGCTTTTGCTTCTATTGGGTTATAACATATAACCTAGTAGCAGCTCAACCAATCAGAATGCAGCATTGATAATAGACCGCTAGTTGGATTTTACTAAATAAGTATATTAACCTCATTATAACTCTCAAACTTGGCCTGTTGGCATGTACTAGTATTTACTCCATGTGTTAAGTGTCTTAAACCAACTACTGCAGTTTTAGGTGCAAACACTACCATCCCTCTCAACAAAGTGGCACTATAATCCTCTTCCCGCTTCCAGTCCACAAGATGTTGGTACTTTTTATGCCTTTTCACAACATATCTGCAAAAATCTTAGATACACCTTGAACTATTGCCTCACTTAATTAAGGACACCTATGTCACTAACATGCTGTCTATCTTCATTGTATTTTTTAAGAGTCTTATATAGCTTTACTGTTTTGTTTGTTTGTTGTTTGTTTTTTTTTTACATATTTTTTAAAGCCTGGGACCACTGTAATTGGCTTACTGCTGTTGTGGTATTGTTGCCTAATTAAGCAGTTATTCTTCTTTGTTTTCAGTGCATGTATATTAATTTTGTTATCCTTTATTTTTTTCTCTCTCTCTGTTTTTTTATCACATTATGGGCAAAGCTAATAAAATAAAATATAATAATAATGTCTTTGGTTAAATTCAGGCTTCTTGTCATGTCACTGACCATTCAAATTCCTTCTCTACTGCGTTAAGTATTGGGAGTTACCTTTTTTGCTTAAAAATGTCTCAAAGTCATAATTTCACTTAACAGTGACATACCGTATCACCAAAGTTGTCCAAACTGTTGGAAAAAAGAAGGGTTGACTTGGTAATGGCCTCAAGAACCATGTTAGGGGAATGAGGTGGCATTCGGACCCTTTGTTGTCCTGGGGCTAATCCTGCATAATTTGCATAACTTGCAGCTGTAGATAAATTGAGACTCTTGCAGGGTATAGCTTTTGTAATGTCATGTATGGGGTTAGTAATCTAACTTGAGGGAAACTGGGGAAATCCATCGGAGTTCAGACCAGAGAATGTTTTTGCTTATTAACTGAGTGTTCAAAACTGTGTTGGCACCAAATGACTGCCTGTAGAGCTACTACATGTACGCACTTAGTTTAGGTTTTCAAGAAAATAATGTCTAATTGTTAGAAAGTAGCCTGGGCAAATAAGTGGCATTTCGTCATGCCATCACTGGTTTCATCGCAAAATTATGTCTGTGAAACAAGTGCAGAAATTCCGTACTGATGACATGTCAATACCCAGATCTGGTAGTGCTTTTGATTGGTTGAAGCAAACTTTCAGCCAATCAGACCCTAGCTACCCAGATCTGGGTAATGAAAGGTCACCAGTATGGAATTTTTGTCCTCATTTCCCAGACGTCATTTTGCAGGGAAACCAGTCGTGGCCTCGTGAAATGTTGGCTGATTTCTCAGGCTGTTATAAGAAAGGGTGGAAATGATTACATGAATGTATTTTTAAGAGTTTCTATTACCTACCTCGGTAACACGGTCACCTCGTTATTATGGCCACTTTTTTCTGCGGGCTATACATTTCCTTACAAAAAAAAACCATTAATGTGGTCACCTGTTAATATGGCCAATGGCACATTTTGAAATCCCAAACAATGGAATCTCTTATAATGTCACCCCGTCAATACGGCCACTTGTTCGAAATTTTAAAAAGTTTGATTTTTTAAATTGCCTGTGACATGTCAATTTTATTGACCTAGTACTCTGAGCCTGTTCTTGTACTGTTTTTAGATGAAGTCATCTAGACGCTTGCGTTTAGGCGAGGATTAAGTCTAGTCATAAGGGGCATAAATCTTATTAACTTGAAATCGTGGACATAGAAAGTCAAAGCACAAAGGGAAGTCACCATTTGAACACTTACTAGTGATAAATTTTTTGTAATCATTGTCTGTGTTTTGCTTTCTTTTAGGTGTTTAGCCATTCTGATCATGCTTGGAAATGGCATCTTTTCCGGAAAGATCCCGCAAAGTGCAAGTCACCATTTTGGCCTCTGAATGGGGATCGAGCAAAGGAGGTCTGTCCACCATAAACAGAGAATTAGCCATTCAGTTCGCTAAATGCCCTGAAGCGGAAATCACTTTCTTCCTTCCAAAATGTAGCGAAGAGGACAAAAAATTAGCCCTCCAACACAACGTAACAATTATCGAGGCAACTCGCCGGCCTGGCTTAGAAGAACTGGAGTGGCTTCTCTTTCCACCAGAAAATTTACAAATAGATGTAATCGTTGGTCATGGGGTTAAACTTGGCAAACAAGCTCAAGTCATTAAAGAATCTAAAAAGTGCAAATGGATCCAAGTCGTGCACACAGACCCAGAAGAACTGGGAATGTTTAAGAACTATTCCAACCCAATTTCCAAGGGTGAAGAGAAACATAAAACAGAGGTAGAGTTGTGTGAAATGGCAGATCACGTTGTAGGAATTGGATCCAAGTTGAGTGAGGCCTTCCGCTCGTATCTTCGAGGATGCAAGAAGCATAAAAGTGTGGTGGACTTGACGCCTGGAGTATTTGAAGAATTTGTCAGTGTGATTCAGGACGTTGAAGAAAGAAAACAACGTAGTGTCTTGGTGTTTGGTCGTGGCGACGCAGAGGATTTCGAACTAAAGGGATTTGACATCGCTGGAAAAGCGGTTGCTGCATTACAAGATACACGCCTTGTGTTTGTTGGCGCCCCAGATGGAAAACACGAAGAAATAGCGAATAGGTTAACCGAATGTGGTGTTCCTAAAAGTCGCTTGAGAGTAAAAGGATTTATGGAAGACCGAGAGATTTTAAAGCGCTTGTTTCACCAAGTGGATCTTGTAGTCATGCCTTCACGAACAGAGGGCTTTGGGTTGGCAGGACTTGAGGCCCTGTCAGCTGGTCTCCCTGTGCTTGTCAGCCGCAACTCGGGATTTGGACAAGCACTGTGCAGTGTACCATTTGGTTCATCCTTTGTAGTAAATTCCGAGGACCCCACTGATTGGACTGCAGCCATCTCGAAAATATGGGCCAAGGACAGAAAAAGTCGACTTGAGGAAGTGGAAACTTTGCGCGATTCGTATGACAAGAAATACAACTGGGCCAAACAAGTAAAAGATCTTCTTCACAAGATGATCAGCTGGACGAACGGTATGAATGTCAATTGCATTTTTTTTATTGTACTTTAATATAAGCACTATGACAACGCCTGCTGATAATGGCGGCCATTATTAGTTTTCTTAATTTAACCCCTCCTTTAAATCAACAATTTTTCATGTTTAGGTCGGGCTGTCCACTCTGACAAATTTATTTGTATTACTTAAAACGCTGTCTAGAATGAAAAGAAACAAAGTTTTTTTCTTGTAAATGGTGTTATATACACCCAAAGTTTCCGGCTACTCACAATCCAGAAAACAAGAAACCTGAGCGTTTTTACTCTTTCATACATTCCTAAAAGACAACAATCTTGTCTTTTTTTCTGCAGTTGATTTTTCAAATGTCCAGAGCTTCCCCGAAACAATAGGTAGAACCGTTGTATCTGCTCAGTTGGCTTCTCAGGCTACACGAGGCACGACAGAGAAACATGCAGGTAACCCTTAAATCTAAAGTGTGATCGGAATAAACAGCGTCGGCTTCCGATTCTGTTTTTGATGGTCTGTTACGGTTCAATACCGGAGTCACCTTTTAAAGCCTATAAGAGCTATCCCGCCATAGAACTCATTTCTAGTCTTTTGAGACGAGGATCTAGAGCAGAAAACTTGGTTGCGTTCACAGCGGTAATAACTTAATTTCGCAGTGATTTAAGTCATGGTCGGTTACGCGATTATTTTTTGCCCTCGGTAAGGAATGCATGACAGAATAACTAAGCACATATGATAAACAATTTTAACCCTTCAAAGTTAACTGTCTCAGTTCGTTCCTGTAGTACGTTTCAGAAACGTCTATGGATATGACTCTGATTGCCTTTTGTATCTTATTTGTTTGTAAGGTGAGTGTAGGGTTGAAAGGAAGAAGAGAAACAATGAGGAGGACATCACGAAGAACCTTCAAACTAGAGCAACGGCCAGAAAGACCATGGGCGATATCGTGGCTTCCGGATCTACAAGTAAGAGCTCATGATAAAGCTCAACTTCGCTGCGTCCCAGCATCAGTGTTCTCTTTTCCTTTCTCTTGCTTTGCTTCAGGTTTTGGAAAGAGGACACAGCCCGAATATAATAGACCTTATCCGTTCTGTTGTTTTGTTACTTCGTTGAAATCCCACGACTGTCTTCTGCAAAACAGTCCCTTTCCAAATTGATCATATTTACGGTCGTTCTAAAAAATGTCGACAAAGGAGGCATTCTCTTGGGAGCAACGTTTGGTTTGTGATGTGAATGGGGTTTTCAGCAAATAATGTCTATACAGTGTACTTAGATTTTAACACACGTACTGTATCTTAAAGGATTTTACTTTAGTAGATCTAGGAAACAAATAATGATTTTGTTTGATTTTTCTTTTAGATCTTGATTCAAGTCAGTATACCTCCACCAAGGGGAGATCAAATTATTCCCGGTTATGTCGTCTTCTAATCAGCTTGGGTTCAAAAGCCCTCAGAGAAACGTTTGACCGAATAATTCCGCCACAAAGTCTTCAACGCATTCTGAAACGGAACCCAGCACACTCTAAACTTCAGTCACGTCGAAAGGAAGGGATACTAAACTCAGTCCAGTGGAGTAAACTGTATCCTACCACACCCTCCGAAGTTTCATCGGCAGGCTTCGACATCCCCCTGCTAATGGTTCTTCTAAGGACAATCTGTGATCTGAGTCCTCCACCCGCTGGTTGGGATGCTCCTCCTCTTCCCGAAGACCTAAGCCGTGAGTCTGACATTGCGCGTCTGAAATATTTCTTCAACGCCTTGTCTAGTCATACTGGAGAAGGTTTTGTTAGTGATACTGTCTTCAGTAGCTACTGGCAGCAGATCCATGACACTCTGGTACGATTGGGAAGAGCTGATTATGAAGATGTCATTGAGCAAATGAGGTGTCAGGAAATGGACCTCCTAAGTGAGGAACATTTCAGAGAACTTCTCAAGCAGTGGAGAAAGGTGGAGGACAGTATCAAAGACAAACTGAATGAACTGGAAAGTGCAGAGGCTTTAAAGATGGCAGGTGAGCTTTTTTGGTAAAAATGTGTCTGCTGTTTGTATTAACATGGCTAGAGTTTTTCAGAATTATTATAATTGTATAAGAAAAAATTTCGATGTAGTCAGTTTGGCAACGAACGGTAATTTTTGTTATGTGCTTTGCTATATATAACTAGGTCCTGCATGAAAAGGTAAAATTGTCATTGAACGTTTTTAATTTATCTAAAGATTAGGCAAACGTAAGTTTTGCGGATAGACCAGATGTTGAGTCAGAATCACGCTAGGTCTTGAGTAAATAGTCTTGCAACGTACTTTGACAACTTTGTTGTGGGATTGCTATGAAATTGCAATCTTCAGATTAAGTGGAGAAGTTGTCCTCCACATACAGTTATGGTCTGTTCGTTTAATTTGAGCCCTTTTCCTACGGGAGCAATCGTGGATAGGTTGAACCCCTGCAATATTGATCACGATTGATGTTTTTCCAAGGCCCTGAAATAAGTAATGTGTAGGCCCTAGTAACATGCAGTGAAAATTGTTTTGCTTGGAAAGAACCCATTTTGGCAGGTTAAATGTAAACCAATAGCTTACAAAACTAATGATACTTATGAACGTAGAGAAATGTTAAAAAGGTACTGGCCAAGACTAGTAGTATAAAACAGACGAATTAACGGAGGGATAAAAGTCTAGAGGAAAAGACTTCCGTCTTACTAGCGGACTCGCATCCGAAGACGCAGTGAGAACATAAAGCTACGTCAGTAAGAAAAGAAGACTAATAACTAACCGTACTGAAAATCTCGCGTAAGACAACAAGAGTAGTCGGGAGATTTAGAGTCACGTTGTAGGCAAGCGGCAAACGTGAGATCAAGTTTGCAATTTCTCAAATTAGGAGATGAGCAGGTAAAAACTGTCTTAAATATTTTTAGCTGTAGATTAACCTAAACTGTTTTTTTTTTTGTAATATAATAAACAGTAGGTGAGAAGTGAAAGGAACACTTGATGACGTTATTCTAAACCGTGACGTAGACACAATCGACTACAACAGCAGGAATAATCTGACGCACAGCGAAGCGATAAGTAGACTAGACCACAAGCACGTGAACAGAGTGACGTAACAAAAAGCGGTAACGAGACGTGACTAACAGATATTGATATACGGGAATAAGGTTAATACCATAGGATCGAAATTATGTACGGGAAATGGGTTTGACCTGGAAATGATTACGCAGGAACGAAACTAAAACAACAAGCAAACAAGAAGTTTGATTTAACGAACGGACTCAAATGCGAGCTGCACGCGCAGTACATTCCCAGCTGAAAAAAGATTACTAAAAAGTAATATTTTCATACCTGTTGACAATGGCAAGTGGGCTGTCGATTGGACAATTGAAGGATGCCTTTTTCTTTTTAGGGTTTTTCTTTGGTGGTATAATAGACTGTTAACAGTCCTCTATGTTTTCATAAGATCGTCAGGATCGAGCGCTTTTCGGTACGGGCGGCCTTTTTGGTTACGCTTTGCCGAATTCGGGACACTGAAACCCACAAAGTAATTTTTAGGGAGTTGTTATAACTCCAAAAATGGAGTAAAACTTTTAGGTACAGGATAACCCCTTTTTTGGGGTTACTTTAACTCCTAATTTAACTCCAAATTTGGGGTCCTTTTTCCTCCTGAAAAAGAATTTTTACTCCCAGTCTGGAGTTAAAATAACTCCAAAAATGGGGTTATTTTCACTCCTTGCATGGGTTGTCTTTACTCTTTTTGGGGTTACTTTAACTCTGAAAATGGAGTAAAAATTTTAGGTACAAGATAACTCTTTTTGGGGGGTTATTTCAACTCCTCAATATCTGGGGTTTTTTTTACCCCTGAAAAAGAGTTCTTTAAACTCCTTTTGGAGTTAAAATAACTCCCCGAAAATACCTCCACTGTAAGGAGTTAAATTAACCCACCAGAGGAGTTATTATAACTCCTTGAAAACTACTGTGTGCAGATGGCCCCCCATAACGCAAAGCGCTCGATCTCGACGATCTTACGGAAAAGTAGCGGACTGTGAACAGTCTAGCGGGAAACCAAGCTCATGTTATTATCTTTCTAACTTCTCGCCGAAAAAACAGATAACAAACAGTTACGGAAACCTTTTTTCAAGGAGGGAGAGACGCGGAATGGAATTTGTAGTAATGTTCATTTTTAAGTGCGCTTTTTCAGTTTTTGTAGATGTCAGTACGAATTCTGTCCAACTGTCCAGTGTTAAACAATTTCCATTATAAACAGTAATTATCGGACACCATGACCAACCATTCATTTCAATAGTTGTTGAGCTGACAATGGGCACGGTTGAGCTGCCTTTCTTTCAAGCCTTGGTTTCCGCACAATGTAAATCTTAATACGTGCATTTCTTGTCATAATTATTTGCATCATTGAAACCTAAATACACATTAAACGCAATTTACACAAGCCAAACAAAATGCAGGTTATGATACTTTGCACTTTTTTTTTTTTAGATTTTTCATTTCCAACCGAAATTATGGAAAAGATTCGTCAACTGTACGAAACACGTGAACAACGCCTCCTGCCCGTTCCTTGGTGTGAAGATTTCAGTTTTCATCTGAATGAAATTTTTACCAGGTTGAAGATCGTGAGCAAAGAAAAAACCCGAGGAGTACTTACTGACGATATTACCGATATGACTGCAATATTTAAGCCACACGTAGAATGCCAAAGGCCGCGAACAGTCTTGATTGAAGGAGATCCTGGCATGGGTAAAAGCACGTACTGTCAGAAGCTAGCGTATGATTGGGCAACTAAGCAGAAGGAGTTGGACCCCTCTTTTCCAGACATTGACGTGCTATTACTTCTCAAATGTCATGATGTGAAATCAAGCATCTGGGAAGCTATTGATGATCAAATTCTTCCTGCGGAAATTGACGATCAAGCTAAAGAATGTTTCTTCAAATTTGTTCGTCAAAATCAGTCGAGAGTTTTGTTAGTACTTGATGGATTAGATGAAATGGACTCCACTGAAATGAAAAGAATCTATGACTTGGTTGAGGGTAAAGAACTGTCAGGTTGTCACGTTATACTCACATCTCGTCATGAGGTAGGGAGGAAACTTAGGAGGTATTGTAACACTCTGTGGGAGATTGTAGGTTTCACCGGAGAAGATGCAAATAGTTTTATTCGTACGTACTTTAAAAACATCAAAAGGGAGGACTTACTGGAGAATTTGCTACAAGAGATTCGGTATTCGGATGAGTTAAGAAACTTGTCCAAAAATCCCTTGAACGTAACCTTGCTTTGTGTTCTTTGTGAAGATTTAAAGGGCGTTTTTCCAACGAGCAGGACTGAATTGTACACTGAGATTGTCCAATGTGTGTTAAGACGATATGAAAAAAAGCAAGGATTGTCGAGCAAAAGTGAAGACCTTATGAGTATTTACAGGGACGATCTGGTAAATCTGGGACGAGTGGCGTTACATTCTCTTCGAAAAGGAGAGCTATATTTTGAAGAACACGAATATGGAAGTACCTCTATTGCTTTATCGAAGTTTGGATTTCTTTCAGTCCAGGCTGGTGGCTGCAAGAGGAAAGCTCTTGTGCGTTATGCATTTCTCCACAAAAGTTTCCAAGAGTTCTTTTCTGGATTTTATATTGCTTGCCAAATTCTTGACGGAGGTATTGACTGTGTCTCGGTAGTAAACGACAAGAGATACAAAGACGAACTAAAGCAAGTCTTTTTATTCATGATTGGAATTTTAGCCTCAAAGAGCAAGGAGACAGCAGAGTCTGTTATTAAAATTATGGCTGAAAATATCAATTTAATAGATCCCGATTGTGATAAAGACATTAGGGGTTTATTTCATTTAGCTTTAGGCTGCATTTTAGAGTGCACAAGTTTATCTCGTACTTTAGGGTTACACCTTCACATAAGTAATTTAGTTTTGAGTAGGGTCATCTTTCATGATCCTGATGCTGCTGCTCTTTCCCAGGTTCTTGCAGTCAACTCCTCCTTAACTAGTTTGAATTTGAGTCGGAACTTTATTGATGTTTCTGGTGCTACTTCCCTTTCCCAGGCTCTTGCAGTCAACTCCTCCTTAACTAGTTTGGATTTGAGTCGGAACAATATTGATGATTCTGGTGCTACTTCCCTTTCCCAGGCTCTTGCAGTCAACTCCTCCTTAACTAGTTTGGATTTGAGTCGGAACTTTATTGATGATTCTGGTGCTACTTCCCTTTCCCAGGCTCTTGCAGTCAACTCCTCCTTAACTAGTTTGGATTTGAGTGAGACCAGCATTGGTGATTCTGGTGCTACTTCCCTTTTCCAGGCTCTTGCAGTCAACTCCTCCTTAACTAGTTTGGATTTGAGTGAGAACAGAATTGGTGATTCTGGTGCTACTTCCCTTTTCCAGGCTCTTGCAGTCAACTCCTCCTTAACTAGTTTGCATTTGAGTGAGAACAGAATTGGTGATTCTGGTGCTACTTCCCTTTTCCAGGCTCTTGCAGTCAACTCCTCCTTAACTAGTTTGCATTTGAGTGAGAACAGAATTGGTGATTCTGGTGCTACTTCCCTTTTCCAGGCTCTTGCAGTCAACTCCTCCTTAACTAGTTTGGATTTGAGTCGGAACAATATTGATGATTCTGGTGCTACTTTCCTTTCCCAGGCTCTTGCAGTCAACTCCTCCTTAACTAGTTTGAATTTGAGTCGGAGCTTTATTGGTGATTCTGGTGCTACTTTCCTTTCCCAGGCTCTTGCAGTCAACTCCTCCTTAACTAGTTTGAATTTGAGTGAGACCAGCATTGGTGATTCTGGTGCTACTTCCCTTTCCCAGGCTCTTGCAGTCAACTCCTCCTTAACTAGTTTGGATTTGAGTGAGACCAGCATTGGTGATTCTGGTGCTACTTCCCTTTTCCAGGCTCTTGCAGTCAACTCCTCCTTAACTAGTTTGGATTTGAGTTGGAACGATATTGGTGTTTCTGGTGCTACTTCCCTTTCCCAGGCTCTTGCAGTCAACTCCTCCTTAACTAGTTTGGATTTGAGTTGGAACGATATTGGTGTTTCTGGTGCTACTTCCCTTTTCCAGGCTCTTGCAGTCAACTCCTCCTTAACTAGTTTGCATTTGAGTGAGAACAGCATTGGCGATTCTGGTGCTACTTTCCTTTCCCAGGCTCTTGCAGTCAACTCCTCCTTAACTAGTTTGAATTTGAGTGGGAGCTTTATTGGTGATTCTGGTGCTACTTTCCTTTCCCAGGCTCTTGCAGTCAACTCCTCCTTAACTAGTTTGAATTTGAGTGGGACCAGCATTGGTGATTCTGGTGCTACTTCCCTTTCCCAGGCTCTTGCAGTCAACTCCTCCTTAACTAGTTTGGATTTGAGTGGGAACAGCATTGGTGATTCTGGTGCTACTTCCCTTTCCCAGGCTCTGGCAGCCAACCCCTCCTTAACTATCTCGCATTGGAATTGGGAATTGATGGAGATTAAGAACTAAACCTTAGTTCTCCTCTTCCTCACTTTCCACTCTCCGAGTATGTAATTAAGAAGATTTGTTTATTTAGTACTTAGCTATGTCACGAAAGATGCTTACCCCTTACATGAAAGTCCAGGAAGGCATGAAAAATGAAGATTTCCATCTGAACGTTCAGTTAGTTGGAAAATGAGCCTGGGAGAGTTTTTTGTCGTTTCAATAAAATTTATAAAGTCGGTAGCATCTTTAAGGTGTGACTTTGCGATTTTGATTGGTTGTAGCAATGTACCTGTGTAAAAAAAAGGAAATTCTTTCCGTTAGGCCATCTGATGAGTCATAAATTTAACCCTTTAAGTCCCAATAGTGCTCAAAATCAATTTTTTGCTAATGATATCCATAGACTATCATGAGCAAAGTCTATGAGAATTAACAAAATAATCACAAAGACAAAAAAAATTTGATCTTTTACCAAATTCTCTCAACTAGTTCTTCAAGGAAATGTATGGAGATCACTTTGGAGAATTTGTGTGTGGATGTTGGGACTTAAAGAGTTAAAGAGGTGACTTCCTTCCTAGAAAAAATGTAAAATGCTCTTTTTTCTGGAAATAAATATTGATAATATCAGCCCATGGTTATATTTTTCCTGTCGGTAGTGAGTGTAGCTAAATGTCGTGGGTCGTGGGTAGTGGGTAGAGGTCGTGGGTCGTTGGTGTGGGTCGTGGGTAAAAAAATGTCTTCCAAAAAAATAAAATTAAAAAGCAAAAAGTTGTAAAATTCATGAAACGAAAATCTCCGAGTACAAACCAGTCCTATTCCCCTTCCCCGCGGTCAGCAAAACAAATAAGGGACCAGTCATAATTTAAGATTTAAGTTGGAGGGGGGGGGGGGGGTGGTTGAGGAGAAAATGGGGGGCCTTCAATTTTTTTTGGATGGAATATGGGGGGCCTTAAAATGACCTTGGGGGGGTCTTCAAGTTTCGTTTAAGTAGCATCCCTACTGAGCAGCATGATGCTTGAGTATTAAAGGACCTGATTTTGATTCAGTTTTACACAAAGTCCTATATTGTGTAATACTAAAACAATTTAATCAGCATTTTGACAAAACGATTTAATGCCCAAATCATAGTCGGTGCATCAACACAACATCCATTATTGTGTAACACTGACACAATTTCATCGGCATTGTAACAAATTTTTACATGCATAAAGTCATGTTATGCATTCTCACTATCTCAATCATTATTTGTCGATGAGGTTGATGTGGACTCACTGTCTGTGTCACTGTCAAGTTTTTTTGCTATTAGAGCATGTACTGCTTATATAAAAAGCAGTAAGCTTTGGCTGATTATCTTCTTTCTTCCTTGAAGCGGTCCTGTCGGCTTCTAACCTTTCGATGGCTTGTCGTATCTCAATTATAACACAGTCACTGATATATCCTTGCTCTATAAGCTGTTTGAGAGGCTCTAGGTGAAATCTCTTTCGCAGTTTAGTGTGAAGTGCTTCTCTGTTGTTAGTTGGCACATTCGGAAGTGACAGTGAGTAAGAACGGTAAAGTAAAGAAAATGTTAGTTGATATTACCATTTGGGTATTACGTAAGAAAGGGGGGCCCTTAAATCGATTAACATGATTGAGGGGGGGGGGGTACCTAAAAAACATGGGTGTTATTAGTAGGGGTCTGGAAATAATTTGGGATAAAAAACAATTTCTTTTGCTTCACTTGAGGTTGACATGAATTACTTACAGACTAGGCGGCTCTGTAAACTTAAGAAGAGTATAGGGGCTCCTGTCTTTGGATTTTAGTGGACAATACTCACATTCGTAGTAGTTTCTATACTGTTTCATGACAGTCAGCATGATATTTCGGACGTCTCCTCGAGTCGCAAGAGGAGTTTGCGGGGAGACGACTAAAGTTCAGGCTAACTGATAACAGTTAGAAACTACCACTGCGCTACCCACTGCCACTGCAGCTATTCTGCGGCGAATGTGACTGTTTAATTTAATTATCCAAGTCGGATAATTTACGGTCGCAAAGCCGTAAATTGATAACCGTTAAACCGCATGGCAAACATTTAAAAGAGGTGGCTGTGTGAGGAAAGCTTGAAAACCCCCTCCTCGCGACCCATTTTAATATATTTTGAATTTAGAAGCAAGCCTTCACTCATTACTGTCATTTGAATGGACCCTCACTCGCCCCAAAATTCATTGCGACAAAATATTGTTTTCTCATACTCGGAGATGATACCGGTTTCTTTTTCTTTCTTTCTTTCTTTGTTTCTTTATTTTTTGTTTTTATGTTATGTTATATTATATTATTTATTTTGTTATTATAAATTTTTGCAAAATTGTTTTCTATCTATTGTTCTTTTTTTATTCTTCATCATTATTATTTTTATCAATATTTTTATTTAATTAATTAATTATTTTTTCATAAAAAAATATTTCAATTTTTTCATGTTCCGGGATGTTCCGGAATGTTCCGGAATGTTCCGGGATGTTCCATGTTCCTGGTTTTATCGACGCCCTACTTTCTGCCAGTTGCAGGTATAATTTACGTCTGTTTCGTTTATTTCGCTGCGACTGCTCAGGTATGGATAAATCTTCATCGGCAACATGTCTTTTTTACAGTGACGTTGTGAAAGCGGAGCCAAGTCCCACGTAGCTTAGTAAATATCAGGAAGAGAACGAAGAAGAGGCCGTGACGAAAAAGGAAATCAAGGAGGTTGAGATTTTCGTTTCATAAATATTTTACAACTTGTTTCTGTTTATTTCTTTTTTTCAATAATTTTTTTTCTTTGTCATTTTTTTCTTTTCGTTTTTTACCCACGACATTTACCCACACCCACGACCCGTGACCCACACCCACGACCCACGACATTTAGCTACACTCGTCGGTAGTCAGTAATATTTTTCGCCTAGTCGGTTGACCCCATTCACACCCACAGTTAATGCAAGACAGTCTTGGATTCTGGATTCTACACTATGGGAACTGGACTCCAGCTACTGGATCCTGGATTCCTTAAGTGAAACTTGGATTCCGGATTCCAATCATTAGTGGGATTCCGGATTCTTTGAGCTGGATTCCTGAGAGTCGTTACCTCTTCCCAGGAGACAAAATGGCAACTGACCTACATCTCTTCAACGGAGGAGTACCAATTCATGCTTCCAATGTTTGATTTCTGGCGCTACTGTCCGGTATCAGGTTGTAAGTGTGGATGCAGCGCTTATTTGAGGGCTGCGCTCATCTACGTTTTGTTTGTAATGCGGTTCGCCACGTTATGTAAGGAAATTCATGAAATTTTGACTCGCCCATAGTAGGTCAGCGGTTAGGTGGGTAACCCTTCAACCCGGGACAACACACAAACAGGGCCAATGAAAACACTACGAAAGATATGGAATGTGAGTCTTTCTGGGTGAATAATGACAGTATCATTAGCGCAGCGCGTTATTGACAAGATGTCTGTGCAAATCAAGTTTCATTAAACAATATAATGCACTGGATGAAACCAGACTCTGGTTCCAGCCTCTCAGATAGTAGGAATGACGCGTAAAGGCTGGTTTTCACTAGCGACGCAGTCGGAGTCGGAGTCGGAGTCGTAAGTGGAGTCGTAAGAGCGCTTATGACCTTGTAAAAATCAAAAATCGGAGTCGTAAGCGGAGTCATAAGCGCGACGGAATCGGAGTCAGAAGAATCAGAACGTTTCCATTTCTTCCGACTCCGCTTACGACTCCGTCGTTTACGTTCCGCTTATGATCTAGTGAAAACCAGATTGTCGGAGTCGGAAACAGAAGCGGAAGGATAAACCAATCACAATGCACGTTCCCACACTTTGTGATTGGTTTGGTTCTTGTGCTTCTGCTTCCGACTCCGACAATCTGGTTTTCACTAGATCATAAGCGGAACGTAAGCGACGGAGTCGTAAGCGGAATCGGAACGCTGTTTTCACTAGATCATAAGCTCTACGCTTCTGATTACGGCTCCGACTCCGACTCCGTCGCTAGTGAAAACCAGCCTTAAGTGAAAGACTCACGAAAATATGAGTGAAGGACTTAGAAAAAGAGAGGGGCGAAAGCGTTGGCGCCGCCCTTCCTCTCCCCAGTTTCCCCTTATTTTCGTGTTCGCGCTTTCCGGCTCAATTTTGGGGACTCGACTATCTCGGAGCCTTGAACGGTCTAAGGGTGTAACGGAATAAATTCAGCAATAACAAATGCTGAGATTACTGGGCTGATATAATTTATATGATTCGCAAGAATTAGCAAACATTTAGACAAAATGACAAATGAACTACGAGACGAAGCAAATGCAAAACGAAAAGGATAAGACTAACAGAAACAAATAACTCTAAGAGAAAGCCCGGGGGGGAGCAATACACACAGGAATCTCAAGGTGCATGAATATTGTTTCTGTAACATTTCCCTTATTTCTTTAGTTAATTAGAATACTTTCAAACGATAAGAAAAAGAGATTTTGTAGAAATTCTAGAAAATTGTCCGGCTGCCGGCATTTAGTTTTCTCTGAAGACCCTTCCCGTCAGCGAAAAAAAAACTATTTCATCAAATTTGCCCGGTTTATTCGAGAGAAATCTTCTTGAGGGGTTTATCCGTGAAAAATACTAAAAATAGAGACTGAGAGCTACTGAGAAGCTCTTAGAGTGAATTGGAAGTCAATCTGGAGAGAGACAGGGAACAGTCTTTCATTCGAAATGGCGTCGTTCAATTCGTTGGTGCTTCTCGTTCCACCTCGGCAAGTTGTATTTTTTTGCGGAGGTTGTTGAAGATTTCCAGCATTGTACGGTAGGACCACTGTTTTAACTAGCTCAGGTTCGATAAGTGTTAACTTGGAATAAAATCTGATCTAACTCTTTAAACCACAAAATATGGCAGGCATCTTAAACTTTAGCCCTGGCATCATCATTCATGAGCGACCTGATTTAGTAAAATTCCTCTGAGAAATAGAGGGTGGATTTATTTGCAACGGTATACGCGTATAGCTGTCGCATTTGTCCACTGGAATTTTTTTTATTGTTTTTAGGCTGAAAACCAATAAAACATTCCAGCAGGCAAATTATCTTTATCCAGTGGCTTTTCTGAGGGGCTTTGACGGTTGACGGTTAGTTTTTAATTTCCAAATATTTTCAGATACAAGCAGGATGTAAGGTCTTGTAATGTCTGGAAAGAGCGTTTTTTGAGAACATGGGAACTGGTGTCTCCAGTTAAGAGAAGAGATTCTTCAGGAGCCAGAATCTTGTGAAGATCAGCTGAAACAGTGAGACATGAAATACTTTTAAACTTTTTGACGGTTTATCTTTCTTGCAATTTTGACGGTTGGGAGTAAAAAATAACCTTTTTATTCGGTTTGTTAGGGTACATTTTTGCTCAGTCCGCCTCATTGTCTGCGCTTCTCTTCGTAATCATTAATATTTATTCAGTTTATTCTATTTATTTCGGTGTTGGGCATTTTAACTTTATTGAGGGATATATATTATATAAATAAATTTGTTTTAGGTCAGTTTGGAAATCAAAAGTTCCACCATAACGCAAATATCTTTTGTTAAGAGACAAAGGATGGTGTTTACAAGCTATCAGAACAGCTAGACACACTTTAGATTCTACTAGCAAACCTTTGCTGGTCACTCCTTGGCAAAAAGATTTTTGCACCAACCTCTTTGGTGTTGGGATCAATCAAAAAATAGAAGTTCGACGCACGGTTAATTGTAGGAAACATCATAAGTGAGTGTAGTTTCAGTCTTTCACAATTAAAGGTTTAGCCTGCGTAGCAGGCGTCGAAAGGGGTAAGGGATAGGGGATAGGGAGGAAGGGAAAAAGGAGAGGAAAGGGCTAGGGAATAGGGGATAGGGAGGAAGGGAAAAAGGGGAGGGGGATTAGGGATTCTCCCTCCCCCCTCCCCCCCTCCCCCCTCCCCCCCTCCCCCCTCCCCTTTTTGCGCCTGCCACGCAGGCTATTAAAGGTTTAACTGAAGTTAAGACACACCTCTTCAAGCTTATTTAAGAAACACAGAAACAAGTTCGAAAGATAGAAATAATTACTCCCCGTGGTGGATGTATTCAGCTGTGGAATGGGTAAATAAGCGTTTTATGTTAACGAAGTTCGTCTATTTAAACCTGAAGTTAGTTCTCATTTTCGCTTCCAAACTTGAATCACTTTCATATTTCCTTATCTCATTAAAATCTTGTCAGTGGGGCCGTGCGACCTAACACCTTTTTAGTCCTGTGTTCTCAGTTGGGCTATTTTCAGCAAAAATTCACTTACTTTCTTAATTACTTTCAAACTAAAATTTCTTTCGATAGAATCTTAGGAAAATTTGCTTTCTTTCAAACCATGGTTTTACCTTCTTGTATAGAAATTTGGCTAAAGAGATATCTTCACTTGGCAAATTTTTTCCACACGCGGCTGAATTCAACTTAATTTAGTATCTTTTGTTCTATCAGTTCTACCACCTCCTAACACCTATTTTTACGCATAAAAATACTATTGACCTTTCTTAGAAACTACTTAACTTAATAGTTTAGTATAAATACAACCAATTTGTGAACTTAAAAAGCTTGAAAAATCTTGGAACTTAGAAGAACTAAGAAGCTCAGGAATAAACCGTTGTTCGACTCAACTTCCTGTGTACCTCGAAACTCTCAAAATCTGTACCCTTACAGGTTGAAGGTTAATTTTTATCCTGTCTGACGGGTGATTGTTGACTCCGGTATTGAGACCCTCTTATGACGGGTGATTGTTGACTCCGGTATTGAGAACCTCTTATCAGCTTTTGAACAACTAGAGCCAGGCTCAGCCAGGCTGTTCACTAGGCCTTTCCAGATTCTGCTCCGAAAAAGCTAAAAAGTTGCTAAGAAATATGCCAAAAAGTTGCTCAAAAGTTGCTCAAAATTGAAAAAGTTGCTCACAAATTTTGTAAAGTTGCTCGAATACTTTTAAGACAGCATGTCTAATTTTAATAACAATTGCTTTGTAATCAACATTAAGGTACAACTAAGAACCCAGTTACAACAAATTAGGCAACCTTTAGTTGAATCTAAGTGGCTAGTTACAAAAAGTTACACAGCAAGTAACAATCTGGTTTACAAATCTAGCTAACTGTTGTTTTCGTGCGGTAACAATTAACAATGTAATCACAGATTCACAGTCCGCCATTTTGTTTACACACAGGCTACAGGCCACCCCAACCTCGTTCCCAGGGCTTTTCCCTTCTCTTGGGGGGCGCCCCCCCACGAGAAGGGAAAAGACCTGGAAACGAGGTTGAGGCTACCCAAACCCACTGAATTCTTGTAACAAGACGCCTAAAGTCGTTTCCGTGGGCTGCGTTGGTCTATGGAAGCATAATGGCGTTCTATCTGAATTTGGAAAAATTAGGGAAACCGGAAAGATGTGTCATGTTATGAGCATCGATGAGTAGGTTACCTGTATGGGTTGGTTTAATGCGCTTATGACTGAATTTATAGTAGCCTGCGTGGCAGGCTACTATTTCTCCTCAATCCATATCCCCTTTTTGCTTCCTCCCTATCCCCTATCCCTTTTGACACCTGCTACGCAAGCTAAATTTATAGTTGTCAGTGGTCGCAAGGATGGAGTTGATCTTGTTTTGATCCATCACTATGTAGTTATTTTCGTAGCACGATTTGGATAAGAAAAAGAAGTTGTTTTCTTATCAAAACAAGGTTTACCCGTGTAACTTAAATTGGAATGTTAACGGAACAAGTAATGGAGAACATGCGCATAATGCTCTCTGATTAACCTAAACAGGAACTATATGTATAAAGATACGTCATATCTTGGTAGTAAGTTGCCACAGGTAACTTTCTCAAAGAGAAATAAACATTGTAGTTTTAGGTTAATGGGACAAAACAAAAACAAAACATCCGCTTGCTTTATCCAGGGTCGAACACAGGGTTACAAAGTTCGATAAAGTCCAATGTTTTATTCCAAGATGAAAGTTTAATATTCCAAGATGCTCTTGATACGGTTAAAACTTAATTGCAATGTGTTTCCAAGGTCTCAAAGTTAACATAGTTCCAACGATTATCCCTGATTCCAAGGTATAATAAGTTTACTAAGGTCCTGATCCATGTCCCATCCAGAAGTCCAATCCATGCTGAAGGCGAGCCGTCGATCGACGAGGACAATATTTTCGCAATTTCACCGCCAATCGCCGTCAAGGGTACGTGTTGAAATTTAGGCGATTTAACCTCCCATATGAGTTTCTGGTCATAGGGAAGGGTATCATTTGTTGATTTACATATTTATAGTTTTTTATTCTTGAGCACTGTACTGCACTGCACTGACTGGAATGGGCTCTTTCCAGTCGTGAATTGATTAGAATAAACTTCCGCATATCTCTCTAGAATCATCTGCGCCCGTAGCACAGTGTATGCCAGATAGTATCAGCAACAGTGAGTGTGAAAATGAAGTGGCTGACTAGTACTCAGCTCGAATTACGAGAAGAATATTAAATTCTGACTCCACTACACAACATCAACAGACAAAACGTAATGGCAAATAAGTTTATTTTGGGACGGCTTGGCGAGAACCAACCCTACAAAGTATTTATGTAAATACAATAATAGGTGAATCCTGGTGAATACCTAATGTACAACACTTGTAAACTAGCTTTCACAAAAAGATAAAACTCGTGCGACAAATGGTCGCTCTTGACCTGAATCTCCCATTTAAGCAGGCAGGCTTAGTGCCAGGTAGGCTGCCAGTCATTCTGGGGAAACAAATTAATAAAACTCAGACAACGCATAACTGGCACACGGAACACGATAGTAGCACAGAGGCTAAACAAAAAGAAAAAACTCCTCACAACTGGTCGATCTCGACCTGAATCCCCCAAATAAGCACACAGGCTTAGTGCCAGTTAGGCTGCCAGTTAGGCTGGGGAAACTAATTAATAAAACTCAGACAACGCATAACTGGCACGAGGAACACGGTAGGAACACAGAGGCTAAGCAAAAAGAAAAAAAAAACTGCTACAACTGGTCGATCTCGACCTGAATCCCCCAAATAAGCACACAGGCTTAGTGCCAGTTAGGCTGCCAGTTAGGCTGGAGAAACTAATTAATAAAACTCAGACAACGCATAACTGGCACGAGGAACACGGTAGGACCACAGAGGTTAAGCAAAAAGAAAAAACTGCTACAACTGGTCGATCTCGACCTGAATCCCCCAAATAAGCACACAGGCTTAGTGCCAGTTAGGCTGGAGAAACTAATTAATAAAACTCAGACAACGCATAACTGGCACGAGGAACACGGTAGGAGCACAGAGGCTAAGCAAAAAGAAAAAACTGCTACAACTGGTCGATCTCGACCTGAATCCCCCAAATAAGCACGGAGGCTTAGTGCCAGTTAGGCCGGGGAAATTTAATAAAACTGTGATCAACGTATAACTGGGACCGGGAACACTTCAGGAGCACAGAGGCTGAGTGCCAGGAAAACTGGGAATTATCTCCACTAATGTACCCAACAAGGCACGTAGCCCAATAACCAGTAAGACTGCCATAAAAGGCTAGGGCGGGACATTGAGGGTAAACAATGAATAACGACCCTGGCTAGAGGTCTGTAACATTGCCTGCAACCTAACTGCTCCAATAATGACTTACGTCGCCTCCTAAAGAGCGGTTCCGGGACAGCTGACCTAAGCATACATGGAAACTAAATATATCAAGTAAAGGAGCAGGTGCAAAACTGAGATAACTAGTGTACAAGTACATAAAATAAGAAACGGGAAAAAGGCTGAAAACTAGCAGAGCTGAGCTACCGCTTACAAACTGAAGTAAATGCGGTCAGACGGAGGCCAGAAAAAACCTGCCCAAAAAAACCCCGAAGGGAAAAAATGCGGGCAGGAAATCTGGGTAGGAACCAAGGCTCAAGCTCAAAGCCCTTCCTACGGGACTTAACAATGTAATCGAGAATATGTTGCTCCTAAAAATAAATAAAACAAAAATTTAAGAAAAACCAAGGAGAGGTTGGTTCGTAAGCCTAGATGACGAACACGTGATATACGCAGCCTTATATACCCCCGATATGGCTACCCATGGTGCACCCGGCCTAGTACCTAGGCCCTGTTGTATCTCGTGCCGTCAAAATATTTATTTCTGCCTTCTTCGCGGGCTCATTCGTCAGAAATAACATATTCTGACTCCACTACACAACATCAACAGACAAAACGTAATGGCAAATAAGTTTATTTTGGGACGGCTTGGCGAGAACCAACCCTACAAAGTACGTAGAGTGACAAAGTATTGGGCGAAATGACAAATGAAAGCTCCTAGAGCCCAAGAAACTTGGAAACTGAAAGCCTTTTTTCTAGGTCATCATCGGTAGGCGTCCTTGGCTAGAATGGACTTTCAGCGGCCGAGCCACTGAAACACACTGTCACAAACCCCATTATAAGCAGCGAAGGTGGCCCCTCACGAACGCAAGGAATATAAACCAAAAGTGGAAGAGTCAACCCCGACAATTCTCAGGTCCTTGCGAAAAGCCTCTCTAATTGTGGTATAGCTGATAGGCTCGTTCTGGGAAACTAACTAAAAAGAGTTGTTCCCGCGGAACATGGGGCAAAAATGAGATCCCCGGAGCTAAAGGGGATGGAAAAAAGAGCAAGGTACCTCTTTAGAAGCTTGACAGGACAAGCGGGGCCAAACATTTCCGAAAAAATCACTTCGAGTCATCGTCCTTACAAAGTTGGTCGTTCTTGCTTTTGAGAACCTTAATGATCATGAAACCCTCATGAAAGAAAATATAATACCCCCTAATTATGGAGACCTCATCAAACCTAAAATCGTTTTGAAAACACACCTAGCCCCTTCAATAATCGAGTTATCCTTCGGAGAGGGGATACCCGCCATGGTATGAACCCATTAAATACCATAAACATCCGAGTCTACGACGCACGGGGAGTGCGACTCTTCAATGAGGTGTCGCAAATACAAGGCAACATGGCAGGGACTGGCAGGACTGGCCCAGGAATGAAGCTTACTGGCAGCAAAACATTTTTACTTGCGAGAAGCACGAAGGTACACCACTGTCGTACTAACTGCCTTTGAGGAGAGAACCGTCGATTGCATTGTAGACTGTCTGTCAGCCTCAGGGTTCAACCCTCTGGTGGGAAATTCTGGGGCCCGCGCTAGAAACCAGAGCGGAATATATCTGAAAAGTAATCGAAAATACAAAAGAAAATGTGAGGATCACGCAATAAAAAAGAAAAAACACCGGAAAAGGGAAGCGGGGGGTCAAAAGGCTACATGCAAAAACCTAATGGGTCCAAACCTAAAGGTACGCATAACACGCGTGTAGAGGCACAGGCAACACTTTCCGTCAGGCGGCGTAGAGCAGAAGCCCGCCAGGGACGAGGGAGGTGTGGGGCGCCGAAAATAAACTAGAAGCGCTATGACGCCAAAAAATAAAGGCCTGGTTCTGAAAAGGGAATTACGGACCTTCCCTGGAACAAATAATCCCTGGAACTTAAGCAATAAAACCCAGTCCACAACAAAACTATTCCAATGCACTCCATCTCTAGTAGAAACATTTCAGAAAATAGCTGACTTCCATACGTGAGGAATAAGGGCTCCCGTGAGCGCGCAGAGCCCAATGTGTCTGATATACATGACTCTGACAATGAGGCAAACAGGTGGGCCAAGCCAGTTGTTGTCCTATCCCCAATTTTGAGCGAAGGCATAAACAGCCTAACAGCCTGGCTGAAAAAATAGAGAGTTAAGCCAAGGCAACTCGCCGTTGTAACTACAGGCGAACCTGTCAATAATGTAAGGACCTAAGAGGTGAATTAGCCCTAGCAAAACAAAATCGTTGAGGCCGTAACCATCGAAGTCAACGAGCTTGCAGATACAGACCGCACTAGCGTTCAGGTCCCTAGGGATCCACTTGACCTCGAACGAAATACAATGATGGGAGCAAATTTGAAAAGCAACTAGAGCTAAATTCTTTGAGATCGCATTTCCTGCTGCCGTCGCGGAGAATGGATTCGACGTTCTGGTTGTCAGAATACCAAAAAACCTTGGAATTAGATGAAGGGCTCGCGAAGGCTAGTAAGGCAAGACAAACCGCTTTGAGGTCTCTTCAAGTCGATCTACGAACACTTTCCGACCAATTCCGATAAAAAATCAACTCAGGTTCAGACTCCACTTAAACGCCGCAGGCTGAATCGGAAGCATCGGAGAAGCCGGAGCTTACTCTCACTGGAAGCGAACTGGAACCCCTCGATAAATTTTGCCGTAGAGAGGCTAACATAATTCGACCAAAATTCAATTTCATACAAAGAATCAACGGACAGGAAAACCTAGCTATCCCAGGAAACAGCTGAGTAAACAACTGAGAAAAGAAATCGGGCCATGATGCTTCGACGGATCCCACCCTACTCGAGAGGGAAATACTATGGGCGACTACACACGGGACGCGTAGAACGTGGACTGTGGTGGACGACTAATATGAAGACAAAGCCGCCAGGTCGCGAGATAATCTAGCAATGCGTTCATCCGTGGCTCTAATACTTCCATCCAGAGTGTTATGTTGAGATGAACGCGAAGCCACTAGAAAATTCGAACGGGCTCCCACAGGGACTTTTCCTCATAGGAATTCGAACAAAGCGAGACTAAAGCAAATCGGCATGGACAGCCCGCAAACTGTAAATTAAGGCCTGAACGCGATAGGCTCCCCCTCCTATAGCTAGACCATAGTCAAGAAAAATGGCAATAGGGATGCCTTGGCTTCTTCTAGATTACTGAAGCGGTTTGAGGGAGGCTGACAAGAACCCAAAGGGAAGCGCGCAAAGTAGAAAATACCTAAAAACCCAGGTGCCGAGATCCCAGGTGAACGCAAGGAAATACTGGTGATCAGGGAAAATTACGATAACCGCAATAGAGGTAAAATATGAATAAATAAAAACCCATATCAAAAATATAAGTGGCCATGGACAAGTCTTCGCACTTGAATTTCTGTTTGAAGAAAAAAGTGCAAACGTGCCTAAAATCCAGGATTAACCTTTGTTATCCGGAGCGGCGCGTCAAACAGAAAGCGGGTAAATGATATTGGAATGCAAAAACTTTTAAAAGGAGGTTGAGGCTGGGAAGCTCATTAACAGCTACGGACAAAAAGAACTGTAAACACGTGCAGAGGCATTGTAGGATTTGTAAAAATACATAAAAAGCTGGAAGAAGGGAATTTGTAACTAAGACTAAAAACATTCAAAATGAACAGAGAAACTAGCAAAGTATGCCAGAAATAGATAACTGTGAAAAATCCTCCCCAAACTGAAGGCAGAATAGAAATATCAACGGTACACTCAGAGCTCTAAACCGCGCCTAAAACTAGCGGGGTGAACGTCAGAAGAAACTGGTATAATATCGAGACAATCCTGATCCATATTACGGCTTGCCGCCTAAAAAATTCAGTACTAAATTAGAATAGACTGCACCTGATTGTTGTCCTTCATCTAGCCATTTGGGAGTTTGGGATGTTTGGCTCGTCCATCGTCGGGTAACAGGAACGCTTTCCACGGGCAAAACAGGTCCCGACACTGGGTCGTCGAGAAGGCGAAAATTAAAACAGGAACGTTTGACATGAGGCTGGGGTTGCATATGTGAAGTTGAGGTGGACGCCGGCGTTCCCACTGGCGAGGATCTGTTTTTGAGTGGTCCTCTTCTTCTTACGGGCCTAGTACGCTACACGGCCGCAAAATTCTGCACTGTGGATCCTTTAAAACTGGTTTTCGTTGGCCTTCTTCTTGAACTTACGTGGTTCGTTATACTTTAGTTTCTTAATTTCCTTCATCTGCTGCTCGGCCAAATATTCATTAGCGCGCTTGATTTGACCAACGGTTTCTGTTAACAAAACTTTAAACGAGTCCATTAACTGTTTGTTATTCTCCTCAATGAGATCCGACACTTCGTCTTTGCTGACGGATATAACGCAAGAAAGAGCCGATAAGAACGTTAAGAAAAATCAAGGAGAGGTTGGTTCGTAAGCCTAGATGACGAACACGTGATATACGCAGCCTTATATACCCCCGATATGGCTACCCATGGTGCACCCGGCCTAGTACCTAGGCCCTGTTGTATCTCGTGCCGTCAAAATATTTATTTCTGCCTTCTTCGCGGGCTCATTCGTCAGAAATAACATATTTTTTTAATAATCTATCAAGCAATAATTTATTACAGTAGACCGAAATGTTTACAAGACCGCTATCAAGAGCGCCTCGATACAAACTAAAGAAATAGAATCCTTCTCTCTAGCGATCGGCCGGAGCTATCTCCATGATCTTTTACACACGTTTTTAAGATTTAAGTTACTATTTAAGTTACATCAAGATTTTTTTTAACATATTTCTAAAACTTCATCCCAAAATATCCTGATAACTCTTTTATAGATTCCGTTTTAACTTCACGAACATCGACGCGACTAGATAAAAGTTCCCGTGAACGATTTTGTAGGAACAGTTCCCAGTGGCAAGAAATATTGCTGCAAGTAAAATAGACAATGGCGTCATTTCGTTGCTATGACTACTCCGATGTCATTAAAACCCTATGATAAATTTTCGTCTATATCTAATAAAACTATGGTAGCAATTTTTCCAAATGTTTGTCTCTGCATGGGGACGACGTTATGCTCAAAATTGGGAGGTATTTACCCTACAAAACTGTTACAGTATTGAGCCACCTTCATATGCTAGTACGGCCTACGTTGTTGAATCGTATGGCCCTCGTTTCTTTTCTACTGTTTCGTAAAAATTTGGGCAACTTGCGAGAATTTTTTGGGCAAATAGTTTACCGCCCCCCCTGGCAAAAAATTTCCCTTACGCCTATGATCGTCAAGGTGTTTTCGGTAAGAAAAGAAAAAAAAACTGAACTCTAGCTGTGCTCGGTAAAAACTGGCGAACTCCAAATAGAAAAATCTATCGGAAATCGAGGCCCGCAAACAGACGCTATTAAAACCTTAAGAAAAAGCTAGACCTAAACAAAAAAGAATCATGAAGGGAAGAAATAATTTGGCTTAGGTCGCCTTTCGTGACTTGCCAGTATCCCGAATGATATCGCTGGTTAACAAGCCATCCTAAACCACGTGTGGGAAAACTCAAGAGCGACAAATTTGGCAAGGAACGTTCTGATTTCAACGTTCTTCAGAGGAAGCAAATCGATTAAAAGTCGATACAGATTTTGTACAATCTGATTGGCCGGCTTGGAAGAAGAGATAATCGATAAAGATTTTAGACAATCCTATTGGCTGGCTTTGCAATTTTGGGTACAACCGAACCGGATTTTTACCGTGGGAGTGCCACAGCCATCCCACAGAATTAATTACCACGTCCACATGATACCCATTTAAAGGGTAAAATTATGAGTTTTACTAGATAGATATTTAGAATTTTAACCAAGAGAATTTTAACTTATCTATGTAAAAAAGGGGGTTAATTCAGCATTTTGGTTCAAAATAGCCCAAAAGTTACCAAAAAAGTGCTAGTTTTCCGAAAAGTTGCTAGAAGTTGCTCTCTGACAAAAAAGTTGCTAAAAAGTTGCCGCCCAGAATCTGGAAAGGCCTACTGTTCATACACTGAGGCGTTTTTCCCTTTATAACCAAACTGCGCCGCAGCTCCTCTTGTGCAGAAAATTCCGCAATAATGTTTTTTTTTTTTTTTCAGGACAGGTCTACCTAAGAACGGTAATGCGCTCCTGTAATTGAATAGTTGTCATTTCAAGACTCGCAAAATTTATAGGACCTTACAGTAGCTTTGTGGGTGCCCTGTGCTAAGGGCAGCGTTGAAAGGAAAATCATATACGTCGGTGTTAAAGTCCATTGTAAGAAATACCCCTCCTCGTCGGCTCACCGCTTATTTCCTCTCGGTATATGAGTATAGTAGATGAGGGAAACTTAAAAAAATTACTTAGAAAGTCAGAAACTTACGATCTTTAGCTAGCCTGAGAAAACAGCCGACATTTCGCGACACCACCAGTGGTTTTCTTAGGCTAGTGGGGAGGGGGGGGGGGGGGCACAGGCTACCTACGATCAAACATTTCTCCGTTTCATTATCTTTCTTGAAAAGTAAAGGGGAGGAAATACCGCTTTCGATCCTTCCCTCGGGTTATTCGAAGGACATCTCAGGCTTGATGGAAGTATCGCGAGAATTTGCAAGAAAATTAGTTATGCCTCTCCCGCAGCAGACACGATCATCCACCGGTTTTGCAGTGGGTGGTGTCCCACAAGTCATTTCGGCTCTGTTGCTAATGCTTCCGGCTGAAATCGAAATTGTTTTTGCCGCGTCGTGGAACTTTCCCACATTCTTCGTTCGTTGAAGTTGGTTTTGCTCCACGTTATTGAAGATTTCCTGCGTTGTAAGGTAATATCTTTCTTTTAGATAGCTTAGCTGTGTAAGGTAAATTTACAATCTTGCCTAACAACACAAAATTAGTAGCACACAACAGACGCAATGATCCCGGCATAGTAAATCGACGTTCGAAAATCGAACTCAATCGAACTCAATCCGTGGATTGAGTTCGATTGAGTTCGGCAATCGAACGAAATCGAACACCACACTTTCAGTGAGTTCGATTTCCGAACAAATCGAATTCAATCGAACAAATCGAACTCAATCGAACTCAATCCGTCTGATTGTGTTCGATTGAGTTCGGAAACCGAACTCAATCGAACACAATTAAATGGATTTCGTTCGATTGGCTCTGGTGAACCTATACAAAGCAAGCCCAAAGCAAGCCCGTCAAAGCAAGTTTTTCGTGCGCTTTTTTTACTATTTATTCAATATCACAAACCCCATTTATAAACTGTCCACGGTAGTTAAGAGAAGAGAACAGAACAAACCCTGAAAACTTCGCCATCCTTGACGTCAAAGCGGCATTCCTGGTAGCCTTTGACTATACATTTGAAGCTTACGATCCACAACACATCTGAAGCCATTTCTGCGGAATTTCTTCGTTTACGAAAAGCACGTGCGCTACACTCAGGGCTGAAGTAACTCGAGCTTCTAAGATCTGGTAATGGATTTTCAACGTCTGTTTTACATAAATCACGAGTTCGAAAATCAAACGTTCGATTGGGTTCGATTGATTTTTTTTCTTTTCGGTGAGTTCGATTTCGTTCGATTGCCGAACTCAATCGAACTCAATCCACCGATTGAGTTCGATTGAGTTCGATTGAGTTCGATTGAAATTTAGTTTGATTGGGTTCGATTTACTATGCCGGGAATGATGCATTCCCTCAGTGATTCAGGCACGTAGGCGTTCTTTCCTCGTTGATCTGACTCTTACATGCATCTAAAGAAGAAAACCACTAAGAAAAACATGTGTCTACTCGGCAAGATTATTCAGTAGGAGAGTAGTAGTCTCCCTTAGTCTATCAAAGCGAAAAGTTTGGATAATTTATACATTGTTCGAGGTGGCTAATTACATAAGCATAATTTTAGCTGAACGTCTGGGCCATTTGATTGTACTACAGTTAACGCATTCCACCTTCCAGCCCAGAGGGAATGCCCAAAAAACACTCTTGGACTGAAACCTTTTATTTTCGTAGTTTTATTATGGTACATTTAATAACTGTGGCAATTAGAAACATTTTGGGATTAATTAGTGAGTCATTAATGGCTTCCCGCTTGGTGTAATCCAAGGAATTTAAAGCCCAATTTACATGACAAACTCTTACGGCACCCCTTTACAGAGCCTGGGAAAACAGTCTACATTTCATTACGCCACCAGTGGTTTACCCTCTAAATGAAGTCTGGGGAACAAGTGCAGAAATTCCATACTGATGACGGGTCATGATCCATCACCACAGGTAGCCCATGCTCCAAATATGAGCATTGGCGAACATCGGCATTGTTGCGTACCATTCGAAATATAAGGATTTGTATGGGAAAAAACCTATCGTTTCTGTAACCTACGAAAATGAAAGGATTTCAATGAAAACGGCTTTCCTTGCGTCTCGTCTCGTCGTTACGTCTCTCCTGTGTGGTCCACGAGCCAATTTATGGCCGTTTTATGGGTTTTTATGTAAACGGTTTTCTCTCTATATAAAGGTTTACCAAGGTTGGGCACTCCAGTAAAGTGGCTCGACAGATGCACTGAAGGAAAACGGCCGTAAATTCACTCCAACTGTTCCATTTGCCTCCAAATTCTTCCTAGGTAACACACGATAGTTCTCCTTTCCATTCGTTATCTTGCTTCAAGACACCTTTGCACTGAGAGCGAATCAAAGGTCGCAAATCTGTGCAACCTTTCCCATCTGAAGCCCTCGACAAAACCGTGGCTTGAATTCCACGTCACCATTGAAAGATGGCGACACCGCCTGAGACTCAAATTTCTCACACTCGGGGTGGGAGACGGTCTCTTGCTCCCATTGACATCAATACCCGAGAAAGAAAACAATGGGAGGAAGAGACTGTCTCCCACCCCGAGTGTGAGTAATTTGAGTCTCAGGCCGTGTCGTTATCTCTCTATCCATGAGCTATCCCACTTAAAGTCACTGTATTTTGTGTTACTTGACTCTTTCTAATCTATATTTTTAGTCGAATTTTTGACTTTTCTTTTTTTTTTACTGCTGTTCTTTAATACTGAACAGCTTGCTAGTGGGTAGTGTGAAATATCATACGTCTCCACCCCCAAACCCGTGGTGGGCTTGGGGCAGAGAGTCTCTGCTCTCAGGAGACCAGTATAAAGATTGTAAAGGCTTCTATGTCCATTAGTGATGGTTTTGATTACAAAGGAGAGACTAAGTCGTCTGACACTGAGCTATTGTTCATTGTTCCTGTGCTTACTCAATCAACAGTAGTCACGCTCAACTAACATAACATATGACATAACATTGCATAATGTGACATTATTTTAATAAGTACAAACAACTGTTATTATTAATTTTTTTAATAAGGTGTATTACCCTGTATAATTAACACCTGAGTTGCGCATGGAGGTTGGGTGCCTAAGAACCTGGGGGCTGGAGCTGCCGACCCCTAACCCAAGTAGTAAGAACGCCCCAAGAGCCTGTCTTACCCGCAACCCAGCCACGAGCCCCGCCCACCATACCCAGTCCCAGCCCAAGCACTTGCCACACTGAACAGAGGGTTTAGTGGAGAAATAAGGACAATAATAATAATAATAATAATAATAATAAGGGGTGAGGAGGGAGGGGAAAAAACACTAAAGCTGAGCAACGCTCAGCAAGACGCCCTGAACATTACGCACTGTAAAACTACAAGCACATATAAACGTGCAGTAAACCACTGACCCATAGGGCACTGGGAATTGCCCCGCAACAGGCCTAGTACAGAAACCCAAACCCTGGCAAGAATGCCAGAACATAGGATAACTGCCAGCTCGCCAAAGCATGCCAATAAAATGCTAACAAACACAAATGCCACGCTAACTCCAAGCCAACTTCTGAGCAGCTAGCTTCTGGTCATTAACTAAGTTAATTAACAATAATTATTCCTCGAGCCTGAGTGGGTGCTGAGTCAGTAGCCGACTCAGAGGCCACGAGGGCGAGGTGAGCAATTGTTTTAATAAAGTCCAGTAAAATCCAAATTAGTAAAATCTAGTTGGTCAAAAAGATCGAGACAAAACAACTTTAGCTAGCAAAATTTGATTCAGCCGCCACTGTTTTGGGTTATAACATAGAACCTAGTAGCAGCTCAACCAATCAGAATGCAGCATTGATAATAGACCACTAGTTGGATTTTACTAAATAAGTATATTAACCTCATTATAACTTTCAAACTTGACCTGTTGCAGTGATGCCAACTCTCCCGCTTTTTTGCGTTGTCTCCCGCTCTCCCGCTTTGGTACATAAATCTCCCGCTTTTTACGTCTTCTATAAATATTGAGTACTTTGTAAAAAATAAAGCAGACTTGGTCTGAGATTTAGCCCATTTTTAGCTCAAAACTTGAATTTTTCTTATTCGCAGTACGGTTTCTGGGGCATTTTTGCACGTATTCAGTCATTGACAAAGATTATTTCTAGCATCAAAACGATGATTTCGAATTTTGATAGTATGTACATCATTCGCATTGAGGGCTGGGTCAATTTTAATTTTTTTTTTTTTGGGGGGGGGGATTTCGTTGAAATTTCAGGGGGGAGTGAAAAAAAGACAGTCTCCCGATTTTAGGTCTCCAGAGGTTGGCATCTCTGCTGTTAGGATGTACTAGTATTTACTCCATGTGTTAAGTGTCTTAAACCAACTACTGCAGTTTTAGGTGCAAACAGTACCATCCCTCTCAACAGAGTGGCACCATAATCCTCTTCCCCCCCCTAGTCCATAAAATGTTGGTACTTTTTTATGCATTTTAACCACATATCTGCAAAAATCTTACATACAACTTTAACTATTGCCCCACTTAATTAAGGACACCTATGTCACTAATATAAGCAGTTGGCTTCCCTGTGAGGTCTCTTTCTCTCTCTCGTGGATTATTTTTTACTCATATTAGATGGTGAGTGTTGTCTTTGAACAGTTTAGAAATCACAGTGCAAATCTCCTTTTAAGCTGGGCTTAATTGTATCGCTTAATTTAATGTTTCTGTCTATCTTCATTGTCTTTTTTAATAGTCTTATATAGCTTTACTGTTTTGTTTGTTTGTTGTTTGTTGTTTGTTGTTTTTTTTTACATATTTTTTAAAGCCTGGGACCACTGTAATTTGCTTACTGCTGTTGTGGTATTCCTGCCTAATTAAACAGTTATTCTTCTTTGTTTTCAGTGCATGCATATTAATTTTATTATCCTTTATTTTTTTCTCTCTCTCTGTTTTTTATCACATTATGGGCAAAGCAAATAAAATAAAATATAATATAATAATGTCTTCGGTTAAATTTAAGCTCCTTGTTATGTCACTGACCATTCAAAATTCCTTCTCTACTGCCTTAAGTATTTGGAGTTACCTTTTTTGCTTAAAAATGTCTCAAAGTCATAATTTCACTTAACAGTGGCATACCTTATCACCAAAGTTGTCCAAACTATTGGAAAAAAAAGGGTTGACTTGGTAATGGCCTTAAGAACCATGTTAGGGGAATAAGGTGGCACTCAGACCCTTTGTTGTCCTTGGACTAATCCTACATAATTTGCACAACTTGCAGCTGTAGATAAATTGAGACTCTTGCAGGGTACAGCTTTTGTAATGTCATGTATGGGGTTAGTAATCTAACTTGAGGGAAACTGGGGAAATCCATCAGAGTTCAGTCCAGAGAATGTTTTTGCTTTCTAACCGAGTGTTCAAAACTGTGTTGGCACCAAATGACTGCCTGTAGAGCTACTATATGTACACACTTAGTTTAGGTTTTCAAGAAAATAATGCCTAATAGTTAGAAAGTAGCCTGGGCAAATGGGTGACATTTCGCGATGCCATCACTGGTTTCATCGCAAAATGAGGTCTGTGAAACGAGTGCAGAAATTCTGTTCTGATGACACGTCAATACCCAGATCTGGTAGTGCTTTTGATTGGTTAAAGCAAATTTTTTAGCCAATCAGACCTTAGCTACCCAGATCTGGGTAATGAAAGGTCACCAGTATGAATTTTTGTCCTCATTTCCCAGACATCATTTTGCAGGGAAACCAGTTGTGGCCTGGCAAAATGTTGGCTGTTTTCTCAGGCTGTTATAAGAAAGGGTGGAAATGATTACATGAATGTATTTTTGACAGTTTCTATTACCCACCTCAGTAACACGGTCACCTCGTTATTATGGCCACTTTTGTCTGCGGGCTATACATTTCCTTATAAAAAAAAAACCCATTAATGTGGTCACCTGTTAATATGGCCAATGGCACATTTTGAAATCCCAAACAATGGAGTCTCTTATAATTTCACCCCGTCAAAACGGCCACTTGTTTGAAATTTGAAAAAGTTTAATTTTTGAAATTGCCTGTGACATGTCAATTTTATTGACCTACGTAGTACTCTGAGTCTGTTCTTGTACTGTTTTTAGACTACAGTACCCATAAAGTGCACTTGCTGCAATTTTTTAGCAGTGTTTATGTACTGAAGGAAAGTTTTAAGTAGTTTTTGCAGTTACTGTATTTGATATTTACATTCTGGTTGTTTATTAATGAAAACAGTTGTTCAAGAAATGCGAATGTGATGTATGGTGTATTTGTCATAAGGGCCCTCAAGTCATGAAATTTGAGCCTGCCCCGATAATATGACCACCCTGTTAATACGGCCAAATTTTTTGACCCATTTGTGGCTGTATTAACAGACTTCCACTGTACAGTCTTGCTAATGTTAGATGCTTAGCCCTGCATAACGTACCACTCTTATGGCTTATAACATTTTTTTAACATTTTATTACCGAGTATTGCAAAGATTTACTTTGAAAGTAGAAGTAAAAAAAAGCTGTAAAAATTATTATTATTTTACCATTTTTTTGGTATGAATTCACAGTGCAAGTGATGCGATCTGGACTTTATATTATTGTTGATGTAAAAATAATCTGGAGAATCAGAATTGGAATGTACCCGGTGCTTTGTTAAGTTAAAGTTTCTTTTCTTTCATTTTTTTAACTTAACTCTGATTATGAAAGACCATGAACATAAAGGTGATAAACATTAAAATTACCTTCACAACTACCACATCTATTTAATGTTGTACATTAGTTATAGTTCCTTATCCTACCATCCTACGCACTATTGGTTTGATTCCTTTCAGAATCTCTCTTTTTATAAATTCCATGCTTCGCTGATGTAACTTCCCTTGTGTAGTTCGTGATGCCTTTGTATGACCAATTGCAAGCCAACTTAAAAGTCATTACTTGTGTCCAGAAATAAAAAATAACTCTTTTTTATGGCGATGATGATGATTTAATTTATTTCATTATCGGTCATTTTATTTGTTTATTTTGGCCTGTAGTACAAGCCAGACACAATTTTAACTCTTCTCAGTGTATTTGTGAGGGTAACCTACTATTTCCTGAATCTTGTTTTGTTTGTTTGTTGTTTTTTGTAATATAGGTACAAGTCTTGTGGGTGTATTATAGTATGTGAAAGTATTGTAAATAAATGAGGGGAAAAACCTGGATTTTAAGCACCACACATTGGGCACAGGTATCATTATTCCATCTGACGTATTCCATATGACGTCATGTAGACGCTTGCATTTAGGCGAGGTTAAGGTTAGGGGACACTTTGTGATGTCTATCATAACGGGGCATGAACCTCATTAACTTGCAAACCTGGACAAAGAAAGTCAAACCACAGCAGGAAGTCATACAGAGTCACCATTTGAACACTAACTAGTGATAAATTTATTGAATCATTTGCTGTTTTGTTTTCTTTTAGGTTTTTAGCCATTCTGATCATGCTTAGAAATGGAGTCTTTTCCGGGAAGATCCCGCAAAGTGCAAGTCACCATTTTGGCCTCTGAATGGGGATCGAGCAAAGATGGGTTGTCCACCATAAACAGAGAATTAGCCATTCAGTTAGCCAAATGTCCTGAAGCGGAAATCACTTTCTTCCTTCCACAATGTAGTGAAGAGGACAAAAAATTAGCACTGCAACACAAGGTAACGATTATCGAGGCAACTCGCCGGCCTGGCTTAGAAGAACTGGAGTGGCTTCTCTTTCCACCAGAAAATGTACAAATAGATGTAATCGTTGGTCATGGGGTTAAACTTGGCAAGCAAGCACAAATCATTAAAGAATCTAAAAAGTGTAAGTGGGTCCAAGTCGTGCACACAGACCCAGAAGAACTGGGAATGTTTAAGAACTATTCCAACCCCATTTCCAAAGGTGAAGAAAAACATAAAACAGAGGTAGAGTTGTGTGAAATGGCAGATCTCGTTGTAGGAATTGGACCCAAGTTGAGTGAGGCCTTCCGCTCGTATCTTCGAGGATGTAAGAAACATAAAAGTGTAGTGGACTTGACGCCTGGACTATTTGAAGAATTTGTTAGTGTGATTCAGGACATTGAAGAAAGAAAACAACGTAGTGTCTTGGTGTTTGGTCGTGGGGACGCAGGGGATTTCGAACTAAAGGGATTTGACATCGCTGGAAAAACGGTTGCTGCATTACAAGATACTCGTCTTGTGTTTGTTGGCGCCCCAGATGGAAAACACGAAGAAATAGGGAAGCGGTTAACCAGATGTGGTGTTCCTGCCAGTCGCTTAAGAGTAAGAGGATTTATTGACGACCGAGAGAGTTTAAGGCGCGTGTTTCAAGAAGTGGATCTTGTAGTCATGCCCTCACGAACAGAGGGCTTTGGGTTGGCAGGACTTGAGGCCCTGTCAGCTGGTCTCCCTGTGCTTGTCAGCCGCAACTCGGGGTTTGGAGAAGCACTGTGCACTGTACCATTTGGTTCATCCTTTGTAGTAAATTCAGAGGACCCCACTGATTGGACTGCAGCCATCTCGAAAATATGGACCGAGGACAGAAAAAGTCGACTTGAGGAAGTGGAAACTGCGCGCGATTCGTACGACAAGAAATACAACTGGGCCAAACAGATAAAAGATCTTCTTCACAAGATGATCAGCTGGACTAATGGTATGAAAGTCAATTGCATTTTTTTTATTGTACTTTTATTAAAGCACTATGATAACGCCTGCTGATAATGGTGGCCATTTTTAGTTTTTCTTAATTTAATCCCTCCTTTAAATCAACAATTTTTCATGTTTAGGTCGGGCTGTCCACTCTAAAAACTTTATTTGGATTACTTAAAACGCTGTTTAGAATGAAAAGAAACAAAGTTTGTTGTTTCACCCAAAGTTTCCGGCTACTCGCAATCCAGAAAACAAGAAACCTGAGCGTTTTTACTCTTTCATACATTCCTAAAAGACAACAATCTTGTCCTTTTTTCTGTAGTTGGTTTTTCAAATGTCCAGAGCGTCCCCGAAACAATAGGTGGAACCGTGGTATCTTCTCAGCTGGCTTCTCAGGATTCACGAGGCATGACAGAGAAACGTGCAGGTAACCCTTAAATCTAAAGCGTGATCGGAATAAACAGCTTCGACGATTTCTCTTCCGATTCTGGTTTTGATGGTCGGTTACGGTTCAATACTGGAGTCACCTTTTAAAGCCTTTAAGAGCTATCCCACCATAGAACTCATTTCTAGTCTTTTGAGAAGGGGATCTAGAGCAGAAAACTTGGTAGCGTTTACAGCGGTAATAACTTAATTTCGCAGTGATTTAAGTCATGGTCGGTTACGCGATTATTTCTTGCCCTCGGTAAGGAATGCATGACAGAATAACAAAGCACATATGATAAACAATTTTAAACCTTCAAAGTTAATTGTCTCAGTTCGTTCCTGTAGTACGTTTCAGAAACGTCTATGGATATGACACTGATTGCCTTTTGTATCTTATTTGTTTGTAAGGTGAGTGTAGGGTTGAAAGGAAGAAGAGAAACAATGAGGAGGACATTACGAAGAACCTTCAAACTGGAGCAAAGGCCAGAAAGACCATGGGCGATATTGTGGCTTCCGGATCTACAAGTAAGAGCAGTCATGATAAAGCTCAACTTCGCTGCTTCCCAGCAACAGTCTTCTCTTTTCCTTTCTCTTACTTTGCTTCAGGTGTTGGAAAGAGGACACAGCCCGAAAATAATAGACCTTATCTGTTCTGTTGTTTTGTTACTTCGTTGAAATCCCACGACTGTCTTCTACAAAACAGTCCCTTTCCAAATTGATCATATTTACGGTTGTTCTAAAAAATGTCGACAAAGGAGGCATTCTCTTGGGAGCAACGCTTGGTTTGTGATGAGAATGGGTTTTTAAGCGAATAATGTCTATACAGTGTACTTAGATTTTAACACACGTACTGTATCTTAAAGGATTTTACTCTAGTAGATCAAGGAAACAAATAATGATTTTGTTTGATTTTTCTTTTAGATGTTGATTCAAGTCAGTATACCTCCACCAAGGGGAGATCAAATTATTCCCGGTTATGTCGTCTTCTAATCAGCTTGGGTTCAAAAGCACTCAGAGAAACGTTTGACAGAATAATTCCACCACAAAGTCTTCAACGCATTCTGAAACGGAACCCAGCACACTCTAAACTTCAGTCACGTCGAAAGGAAGGGACACTAAACTCAGTCCAGTGGAGTAAACTGTATCCTACCACACCCTCCGAAGTTTCATCGGCAGGCTTCGACATCCCCCTGCTAATGGTTCTTCTAAGGACAATCTGTGATCTGAGTCCTCCACCCGCTGGTTGGGATGCTCCTCCTCTTCCCGAAGACCTAAGCCCTGAGTCTGACATTGCGCGTCTGAAATATTTCTTCAACGCCGTGTCTAGTCATACTGGAGAAGATTTTGTTAGTGATGCTGTCTTCAGTAGCTATTGGCAGCAGATCCATGACACGCTGGTACGATTGGGAGGAGCTGATTATGAAGATGTCATTGAGCAAATGAGGTGTCAGGAAATGGACCTCCTAAATGAAGAGCATTTCAGAGAACTTCTCAAACAGTGGAGGAAGGTGGAGGACAATATCAAAGACAAACTGAATGAACTGGAAAGTACGGAGGTTTTAAATATGGCTGGTGAGCTTTTGTGGTAAAAATATGTCTGCTGTATTAACATGGCTAGAGTTTTTAAATATTATAATGGTATAAGAAAAATTTTGATATGGTCAGTTTGGCAACGAACGGTAATTTTTGTTATGTACTTTGCTATGTATAACTATGTCCTGCCTGAAAAGGTAAAATTGTCATTGAACGTTTTTAATTTATCTTAAGATTAGGCAAACGTAAGTTTTGCGAAGAGACCAGATGCTGAGTCTGAATCACACTAGGTCTTGCGTAAACAGTGTTCCAACGTACTTTGACAACTTTGTTGTGGGATTGCTATGAAATTGCAGCAGTGGGGAAGGCACAGAATTAACCTTTTTTTCGCGGGGGAATTTCATTAACTTGCGGGGGAATACATTAACGCCGGTGACCTCATACATCTCATTAAGATAGGATGATGTCATAGTTTATTTTTAGCTGCAAGGAGCAAGTGACGTCAGAATTTCCTAGAGTTGACGTCATCAAAAAATGTTGAGATCATAATCTATAAACAGAAAGTGATTTTTATATAATTAGCTATTTACTATAGTCTTCTGATGGGATATTGTTTGCTATAGTCTTCTGATTGGATATTGTAGAAACTGTTGTGTGTTTAAAATAAAAGCGAGCAAATTTTGAGCGTGTTATCTTTGCAGATTATAGTAAATGAAAAATCTTTAATCATTAAATTATTTTCACTAAAAATCGGTTATAAACAAAACCAAGACACAGAGGTTAACTGAAAAATCTTTACTTCAAAGAAGGAAAAAGGAGGTTACTAGGCGAATGCTAAATCGTACTACTTTTTCGGGCAAATCATGATTTGAGGTCGAAGCGCATCGAAGCGAAAAACTGCCTATCAAGCAAAAATGTCAATCTTTGCTTACCTTACTCTGTCGAAAGCATTGCACAAGGTATAAAAATTCTATAGAAAACAACGGGTGATTCTAAAGTAAACCCTAACTCTTTTGGTTCTTAAATGAACTCCATTCTAGTAACTTAGGAAAAAAATTGGAATAAGAGGTGCGATCGCCTAGCAACACATGTCTTCTCATTTAGCGCTAAAAATCGGATATATAAACAAAACACACCCACACATACACAAAGTGGAGCTAAAAACTCTCTATTTCAATTTTGACTCACCATTACAAAAGTGTTTTCTCCATTCTATCTCGAGGAAACGACCTAGCTATTGATATGAAGTGTCAGCGCTTGATGAGCTTGTGGTCTTGTCAATTCTCGCGCCGTTAGTCAAGTTAATTATGCGGGTTAACAAGCCCACAGTTGCATACAAATTGACTCCACAGTAAAAACCCCAAGGAGGAAACTTGACTTATTATTATAAAAACACAAACAATTAATACCTTAACAAGGATCAATTAACACACGCGACAAATAAATTGACAAGACACGAGATACAGTTTTAAAAACTTTATTAAAAGTCTTGATTACACTGAATAAAGATGATGACTCCAATGTTGAGAGCTGTTGCGTGACTAGCGACGCGCGACACCCACGCGTGTGTTTGAGAAAATAAAGACACATGCCTAGAAATGGCCCGTTTGTCTCCTTTTGTCCCTTTTGGCCTGGTTTTGGCCTTTCAGGCCTGGTTATGGCCTTTCTGGCCTGTGTTTGGCCTTTCTGGCACTCTATATAACCTGACTATTTGCGAAAAAGATGTCATTTGTGTTCATCCATCGAACTGTCAACATGGTTTACAAGAGAGTTTGCAGAAACTGTCCTATTTCATCGTGTGGGCCGAAGTACCTTGTCAGATTAGCTAACTATCTCGCGGATGTTCATCAGTTAGACCACATACAGCGAAGACAGTATTTACAAGAGGCGAAACTGCAACCTAAAGTTAAAGTCGTCGTTTAAAGCGGATAATTCCGGAAAAAATCACTCAACTAGTACTCGCAATCCAGTACAGACACAAGAAACGGTGTACGAACTGTCAAGATCACGAAGAAATCAAGCCTCTTTTGAAGCAAAAGCTAAAAAAGTACAAGACAAAGCGCAAGAAACAAAGAAAGTCGAACTCTTGGCTTAGGGGCCATAGGAAAATTGTTTAGACACGGAAGGATTATTTATTATTCCTCGAAATAGAAAGGAAAAAACTGATTTGTAATAGTCAGTCAAAGGATTAATTTTCATTCCTTTTCCTTTCAAATTGCTGTGTATTTGACTCTTTTTGTTATTGACTTTTAATAAAGTTTTTAACACTGTATCTCGTGTCTTGTCAATTTATTTGTCGCGTGTGTTAATTGATCCTTGTTAAGTTATTAATTGTTTGTGTTTTAATAATAATAAGTCAAGTTTCTCCCTTGGGGTTTTTACTGTGGAGTCAATTTGTATGCAACTGTGGGCTTGTTAACCCGCATAATTAACTTGACTAACGGCGCGTGAATTGACAAGACCACAAGCTCATCAAGCGCTGACACTTCATATCAATAGTTAGTCGTTTCCTCGAGATAGAATGGAGAAAACGCTTTTGTAATGGTGAGTCAAAATTGAAATAGAGAGTTTTTAGCTCCACTTTGTGTATGTGTGGGTGTGTTTTGTTTATATATCCGATTTTTAGCGCTAAATGAGAAGACATGTGTTGCTAGGCGATCGCACCTCTTATTCCAATTTTCTTTTCCTTAGTTACGAGAATGAAGTTTATTTAAGAACCAAAAGTGTTAGGGTTTACTTTAGAGCCACCCGTTGTTTTCTATAGAATTTTCATCCCCTTTGCAATGCTTTCTACAGAGTCAAGTAAACAAAGATTGACATTTTTGCTTGATTGGCAGTTTTTCGCTTCTATGCGCTTCGACCTCATTTTCATGTTACGGCCGAAAACAATTAGTACGATTCCGCATTCGCCTTTACCTCCTTTTTCCTTCTTTTGAAGTAAGATTTTTCAGTTAACCTCTGTGTCTTGGTTTTGTTTATAACTGATAATTTAATGATTAAAGATTTTTCAGTTAGTATAATCTGCAAAGATAGCACGTTCCAAATTTGCTAATGAAAAGACTAAAGCAAATAGCTAATTATATAAAAATCACTTTTCTGTTTATAGATTATGATCTCAACATTTTTTGATGACGTCAACTCACGGAAATTCTGACGTCACTTGCTCCTTGCCAGCTACAAATAAACTATGAGATCATCCTATCTATATGACATGCATGACGTCATCGGCATTAATTTAAACTATAACATCATCCTATCTTAATGAGATGCATGACGTCATCTCCGTTAATTTATACCACTCAGAAAGTTAATTAAATTCACAAAAAAAAGGGTTAATTCGGTGCCTTATCCACTACTTACGCTTTACCGAATTCGGGACACTGAAACCAACACAGTAATTTTTAGGGAGTTGTTTTAACTCCAAAAATGGAGTAAAATGTTTAGATACAGGATAACTCCTTTTTTGGGGTTACTTTAACTCCTAATTTAACTCCAAATTTGGGGTCATTTTTACTCCTGAAAAAGAGTTCTTTTTACTCCCAGTCTGGAGTTAAAATAACTCCGAAAATGGGGTTATTTTCACTCCTTACATGGTTTTTTCTTTCTTTTTGGAGTTACTTTAACTCTGAAAATGGAGTAAAAATTTTAGGTACAGGATAACTCTTTTTTGGGGGTTATTATCTGGGGTTTTTTTACTCCTGAAAAAGAGTTCTTTAAACTCCTTTTGGAGTTAAAATAACTCCCCAAAAATAACTCCACTGTAAGGAGTTAAATTAACCCACTAGAGGAGTTATTATAACTCCTTGAAAACTACTGTGTGCAGATGGCCACCCGTAAAGCAAAGCGCTCGATCTCGACGATCTTACGGAAAAGTAGGGGATTGTGAACAGTCTAGCGGAAAAACAAGCTCATGTTATGATCTTTTTAATTTCTGGCCGAAAAAAACAGATAACAAACAGTTACGGAAACCTTTTTTCAAGGTGGGAGAGACGCGGGATGGAATTTGTAGTAATGTTGGTTTTAAGTGCGCTTTTTCAGTTTTTGTAGATGTCAGTACGAATTCTGTCCAACTGTCAGGTGTTAAACAATTTCCACTATAAACAGTAATTATCGGACACCATGACCGACCATTCATTGCAGTAGTTGTTGAGCTGACAATGGGCACGGTTGAGCTGCCTTTCTTTCAAGCCTTGGTTTCCGCACAATGTAAATCTTAATACGAGCATTTTTTTCATTATTTGCATCATTGAAACCTAAATACACATTAAACGTAATTTACACAAGCCAAACAAAATGCAGGTTTTGCATCTTTTTTTTTTTTAGATTTTTCATTTCCAACCGAAATTGTGGAAAAGATTCGTCAACTGTACGAAACACGTGAACAACGCCTCCTGCCCGCTCCTTGGTGTGAAGATTTCAGTTTTCATCTGAATGAAATTTTTACCAGGTTGAAGATCGTGAGCAAAGAAAAAACCCGAGGAGCACTTACTGACGATATAACTGATATGACTGCAATCTTTAAGCAGCACGTAGAATGCCAAAGGCCGCGAACAGTCTTGATTGAAGGAGACCCTGGCATGGGTAAAAGCACGTACTGTCAGAAGCTAGCGTATGATTGGGCAACTAAGCAGAAGGAGTTGGACCCCTCTTTTCCAGACATTGACGTGCTATTACTTCTCAAATGTCATGATGTGAAATCAAGCATCTGGGAAGCTATTGATGATCAAATCCTTCCTGCGGAAATTGACAATCAAGCTAAAGAATGTTTCTTCAAATTTGTTCGTGAGAATCAGTCGAGAGTTTTGTTAGTACTTGATGGATTAGATGAAATGGACTCCACTGAAATAAAAAGAATCTATGACTTGGTTGAGGGTAAAGAACTGTCAGGATGTCACGTTATACTCACATCTCGTCATGAGGTAGGGAGGAAACTTAGGAGGTATTGTGACACTCTGTGGGAGATTGTAGGTTTCACCAAAGAAGATGCAAATAGTTTTATTCGTACGTACTTTAAAAACGTCAAAAGGGAGGACTTACTGGAGAATTTGCTACAAAAGATTCGGTATTCGGATGAGTTAAGAAACTTGTGCGAAAATCCCTTGAACGTAACCTTGCTTTGTGTTCTTTGTGAAGATTTAGAGGGCGTTTTTCCAACGAGCAGGACTGAATTGTACACTGAGATTGTCCAATGTGTGTTAAGGCGATATGAAAAAAAGCAAGGATTGTCGAGCAAAAGTGAAGACCTTATGAGCGTCTACAGGGACGATCTGGTAAATCTGGGACGAGTGGCGTTACATTCTCTTCGAAAAGGAGAGCTATATTTTGAAGAACACGAATCTGGAAGTACCTCTATTGCTTTATCGAAATTCGGATTTCTTTCACTCCAGGCTAGTGGCTGCAAGAGGAAAGCTGTTGTACGTTATGCATTTCTCCACAAAAGCTTCCAAGAGTTCTTTTCTGGATTTTATCTTGCTTGCCAAATTCTTGACGGAGGTAATGACTGTGTCTCAGTAGTAAACGACAAGAGATACAAAGACGAACTAAAGCAAGTCTTTTTATTCATGATTGGAATTTTAGCCTCAACCAGTAAGGAGACAGCAGAGACAGCAAAGTCTGTTATTAAAACTATGGCTGAAAATATCAATTTAGTAGATCCCGATTGTGATAAAGACATTAGGGGTTTATTTCATTTAGCTTTTGGCTGCATTTTAGAGTGCCCAAGTTTATCTCGTACACTAGGGTTACACCTTCACATAAGTAATTTGGATTTGAATTGGAACAGTATTGGTGATTCTGGTGCTACTTCCCTTTCCCAGGCTCTTGCAGTCAACTCCTCCTTAACTAGTTTGGATTTGACTAGGAACAGTATTGGTGCTTCTGGTGCTACTTCGCTTTCCCAGGCTCTTGCAGTCAACTCCTCCTTATCTAGTTTGAATTTGAGTGAGAACAGTATTGCTGCTTCTGGTGCTACTTCCCTTTCGCAGGTTCTTGCGACCAACTCCTTCTTAAGTAATTTAGATTTGAGTTGGAACAATATTGGTGCTTCTGGTGCTACTTCCTTTTCCCAGGCTCTTGCAGTCAACTCGTCCTTAACTAGTTTGAATTTAAGTTGGAACAGTATTGGTGATTCTGGTGCTACTTCCCTTTCCAAGGCTCTTGAAGTCAACTCCTCCTTAACTAGTTTGACTTTACGTGACAACAATATTGGTGCCTCTGGTGCTACTTCCCTTTCCAAGGCTCTTGCAGTCAACTCCTCCTTAACTAGTTTGAATTTGTGTTTGAACGGTATTTGTGCTTCTGGTGCTACTTCCCTTTCCCAGGCTCTTGCAGTCAACTCCTCCTTAACTAGTTTGAATTTGAGTTGGAACAGTATTGGTGATTCTGGTGCTACTTTCCTTTCCCAGGCTCTTGCAGTCAACTCCTCCTTAACTAGTTTGGATTTGACTAGGAACAGTATTGGTGCTTCTGGTGCTACTTCGCTTTCCCAGGCTCTTGCAGTCAACTCCTCCTTATCTAGTTTGAATTTGAGTGAGAACAGTATTGTTGCTTCTGGTGCTACTTCCCTTTCCCAGGCTCTTGCGACCAACTCCTTCTTAAGTAATTTAGATTTGAGTTGGAACAATATTGGTGCTTCTGGTGCTACTTCCTTTTCCCAGGCTCTTGCAGTTAACTCGTCCTTAACTAGTTTGAATTTAAGTTGGAACAGTATTGGTGATTCTGGTGCTACTTCCCTTTCCAAGGCTCTTGAAGTCAACTCCTCCTTAACTAGTTTGACTTTACGTGACAACAATATTGGTGCTTCTGGTGCTACTTCCCTTTCCAAGGCTCTTGCAGTCAACTCCTCCTTAACTAGTTTGAATTTGTGTTTGAACGGTATTTGTGCTTCTGGTGCTACTTCCCTTTCCCAGGCTCTTGCAGTCAACTCGTCCTTAACTAGTTTGAATTTGAGTTGGAACAGTATTGGTGATTCTGGTGCTACTTTCCTTTCCCAGGGTCTTGCAGTCAACTCCTCCTTAACTAGTTTGGATTTGACTAGGAACAGTATAGGTGCTTCTGGTGCTACTTCGCTTTCCCAGGCTCTTGCAGTCAACTCCTCCTTAACTAGTTTGAATTTGAGTTTGAACATTATTGGTGATTCTGGTGCTACTTCCCTTTCCCAGGCTCTTGCGACCAACTCCTCCTTAACTAGTTTGAATTTACGTGACACTGGTATTGGTGATTCTGGTGCTACTTCCCTTTCCCAGGCTCTTGCAGTCAACTCCCCTTTAACTAATTTGCATTTGGGTCGAAACTGGATTAGTGATTCTGGTGCTCCTTTCCTTTGCCAGGCTCTTGCAGTCAACTCCTCTTTAACTAGTTTGGATTTGACTAGGAACAGTATTGGTGCTTCTGGTGCTACTTCCCTTTCCCAGGCTCTTGCAACGAACTCCTTCTTAACTAGTTTGAATTTGGGTGGGAACAGTATTGGTGCTTCTGGTGCTACTTCCCTTTCCCAGGCTATGGCAGCCAACCCCTCCTTAACTATCGCCTATTGGGGAAGTGAGGGAGATGAGGATTAAGAACTAAACCTTAGTTCTCCTCTTCCTCACTTTCCACTTTCTGAGTATGTAAGGAAGAAAATTTGTTTATTTAGTACTTAGCTATTTTTAGTTTCAAGAAAAGTGAAAAAGTACAAGTAAAGTGTTCCTGACGTTGAGGAG
>OZ037776.1:31768873-31771373 GCA_964035525.1 Porites cylindrica
TTTTTAACACTAAACAGCATGCTATTGTTAAAGCGGAAATCGATAAACTGCTCACTAAAGGTGTTATTATACCCGCGGCACAGGAAACGGGGGAGTTTATCTCTACCATATTCCTTAGACCGAAAAAGGATGGCACGCACCGCACCATTCTCAATCTTAAAGAGTTTAACGAATTCGTAGCTTATCATCATTTTAAGATGGATACCCTAGAGGCGGCCATCAGTATGATGAAACCAGGCTGCTTTATGGCATCAGTTGATCTCAAGGATGCTTATTACACCGTTCCCATTCACCCCTCTCACCAGAAATATCTCAAGTTTTGTTTCGACGGCACTTTCTATCAATACACTTGCCTACCTAACGGCCTCGCCAGTGCGCCTCGTATTTTCACAAAATTACTCAAACCTGTCTATGCTACACTTCACAGCATGGGTCACTTAAATTCAGGCTACATTGATGATTCTTATCTCCAAGGGGATACTGTTGCGGACTGTCAACAAAACGTTGGAGACACTGTCACGTTATTTACCAGCCTAGGGTTTTTCATCCATCCAGAAAAGTCGGTTTTCGTTCCTACCCAGCGGTTGACGTTCTTAGGGTTTGTTCTGGATTCGATTAGGATGACAGTTACGCCTACCGAAGCAAAAATCCAGAAAATCAAATCTAGTTGCGACACTCTCCTGAAGACCCCCATGCCCACTATAAAACAAGTCGCAGAGGTTATCAGCATTTTGGTGTCCAATTTCCCCGGAGCTCAATACGGGCCACTTCATTACAGAAACGTGGAACGTGACAAATATCACGCCCTCGTGCTTAACAAAGGAAATTATGAAGGGAAATTACGGCTATGCCCCATGGCGCTACAAGAAATCCGCTGGTGGCTAAATAATGCTATTACCTTACACAGAGATATTCAACATCCCCGCCCCAGCGTGACAATTCAATCGGATGCGTCCAAATTGGGGTGGGGAGCGGTTTTTGGGGCACAGAAAACAGGGGGAAGGTGGACCCCTGCGGAAACCGAATCTCACATCAACGTATTGGAACTGCTTGCGGCTTTCTTTGCCCTAAAATGTTATTGTAGCAAAATGGGGAACTGTCACATACAGCTTCAGATCGACAATACCACGGCCATTGCGTACATTAACAACATGGGGGGCTCTAAATCAAAAGAACTTGATCAATTGGCTTTTCAAATTTGGGAATGGTGTATAACTAGGCACATTTGGCTCTCCGCTGTTCATATTGCTGGTCGGCTGAATACCGGTGCTGATGAAAAATCTCGCGTGTTTTCGGACAACCATTAGTGGATGTTAAACAAACAGTTGTTTGACGACATCCTATTACACCACCCTGGGCTGGATTGTGTTTTTTTTTGCCAGCAGATTAAATTTTCAGATCAGCACTTACTGCTCGTGGCGCGGAGATCCACACAGTGCCCACATCGATGCTTTTACTATGAACTGGAGTGGTTACAAATTTTATGCATTTCCACCTTTCAGCCTCCTCCCCAAATGTTTACAGAAAATCAGACAAGACAGAGCGTACGGAATACTCATTGCTCCTCTTTGGCCAACACAGCCGTGGTTCCCTCTCCTGCTACAATACCTGTGCGATCAACCTTGGATTCTGCTTCCACGCCCGGACCTTCTGAAACACCCCTCACACAGTCGACCCCACCCACTGCACAAGAAACTCCACCTAATGGTATGTCCTGTGTCAGGGGAGCCTTCAGCCGCTACAACCTTTCAGAAGAAGTTACCGATGTGCTCATGGCCTCTTGGAGGTCAGGCACGCAGAAACAGTACCAAACCTATCTTAACAAATGGATGGCGTTTTGCGGTGAGAGGAAGATTGCTTACTATTCACCACCACTAAATGAAGCCCTCCAATTTCTTGTACGACTATTTAATCAAGGACTGAGTTATTCCGCGCTAAACACTGCCCGCTCTGCTCTTTCTGCAATTATTATAACGGAAGGTGGGGAGTCTTTCGGTACTAATTGCGTTGTAACTCGATTTATGAAAGGAGTCTTTGAATCACGGCGACCAAAACCTAAGTACACAAAAATTTGGGATGTCGGAGTAGTTTTGAAACATTTGTCTACGTTATACCCGTATGACAAATTGGCATTGAAAGATTTGACGTATAAGGTTCTCATGTTAATCTTACTAGTCTCGAGTCAACGAGGACAAACTGTACACTCTTTAGACCTTAAGCACCTTTGTGTGGAAGAGGACAAATACATATTTGACATTGATGAACACATGAAGACCAGTAGTCCAAGGAACCCTAATACAAGAATCGAAATAGCTAGATATGAGCCGGATGTTTCCATTTGTCCTTTCACTTGCCTTAAGGCGTATATTAACAGCACAAAAGTTTTGCGTAAAGATGAAACGAAATTATTTGTTAGTTATGTTAGGCCACACAAACCTCTCTCCAGGGACACAATTTCCAGGTGGACAAAGGAAACCCTCCACCTTTGTGGGGTGGATAC
>OZ037776.1:31778873-31788873 GCA_964035525.1 Porites cylindrica
ATAATAATAATAATAATAAAACATTTATACTGCGCAAATTTCATAAAACGAAACTGTAAAAGGCTAAAAAGCTAAAATTACAATTAAAAGTAAACTACCGAATAGGAGGTTCCATTCACAGATCATGCATGTTTAGGAGCCCACCATTTAACTCTTGAGGTGGGGGGAAGAAAAAAATTGCATGCAGCGAAAATGTATTAAATAGAGAGCTTATGGGAAAAAAAGGGAAAAAAATATCCCGCCTGACCAGATTGTAGAAAAGAAAATTCTTGATGACCAGAAATCACCCACCCCTCCCCTCAAGAGTTAAATGGTCGGCCCCTCATATTTCATCTATTCTTTTGCTAATTAAATGGGCCTAACTTCATATCATTCCTTTGGAGTGCGGGCCTCTGTTGATCTCCTAATTCTCCACCAAATTCAGTAAAGCTAGTTCGATCGATTATCTTCATTGAGTCGGCCGGTTGAACCGGAAATAATGCGAAATAGCTTTTAAATACGCGCTTAAGCTAGTTTTCCTCAAATGTATATTTGAATTCATGATAATTACAGCTCCACCAGCTTCAGACAGCGTCTATGACAGAGAAAAATTGTTTTGATATCACAAAATTAGTTTTTCGAATCATGTGTGTCTTTGTGGTGCAATGGTCAAGGAGTTTCTTGCACGTGCAGATAAACTGGGTTCGCCGGCGACGCTGCTTTCTGTTTCTTTGTACCGTTTTTTTCCCTGTTTGGTCTTTTTTTTTAACACTATTTTTTCTTTTGGCCTTTTTTTCTTTATTCTTACTGCAGACCCTGCTGGTCATGCACTTGGATCAATATATATTTTTAAGCTTAAGGTATCTGCACTGGCAAATTTTCAACATTTTATTTTGCCCCCAAAATCTTTCTACCGTAAGTTTAGATGATGTAATATGCATATCTGGTGTTCTTTTTTGAATATACCTTCGCATTTAAGATATCTGCACCGGCAAATTTTGCGCATTTTTGCATCACTTTTAGTGGTTATTTTACGGATAATATCTTTATGTCACCACATTGACAGTATTCCTCAGTTCTTGAGGAACTAGAATATATCAAAATAAACTATGTTATGTCACCCAAAAGGTGTTAATTTAATTACCCCCTAGGGTCGCACGGAGAGAGAAAAATCAAAATTTCAGAAGAAGACTTACAGTTATTGTTAAAAAAGAAATGTAACACAAATAAGGACATAGGATAGAATAATTCTGTGTTCGACCACGGCACAGCTCCAATTAATCTACCCTCCAGGGCACAATTTGCTATTTTGTAATTTGATCCACATTTTGACATCAATAACTCAGCTGTACAACAAGTGAAGCGCGCCGAAGTATGAAGATTGTAGAAGAGTTTTATTCAAAATTGAAAAGAATTGCTTCTGTAATGTAAAAGATCGAAAAAGAAATTGACAGAAAAACAGACCAGAGGATTAGGGGCCAAGAAAATGTTTTAGTCTCCCGGCAAAATTGTCAGAATATGTCAGGTGAGAAGACACACCGATGTAATGTAAATTTAAAACAATAACAAGCCCCCAAGCCCTAGAAAACGAAGTATATTTCAAGAACATAACAAATATTGACGAGAAGCAAGTAATATCACTCATCACAGCTTTAACAGAAGCAAGAAAAATCAAGTTGGACATACAGCGGCTGTAGTTTGTCAATGAATCCAAGCAGTGAATAGATTTTTCGAGATTTTGTTCAGCGCATCAATAGTCAAATTGCGCTCCTGCCGTCCTTTTCTTAGTAACGGAAATGAAAATGTTCCTTTAACTTCCGGTAAATCAGTCAACTTTTGAGTAGATTTTCTCTTAAGTCCGGAGTTTTATTTTGGAAAAGGGATTTCAAAAGCTCTTGATCTGCATACTGGCCAAGCTTAGGACCAGTTAAAAACCATAAGCTGTCAAGACATGTCCCTCCTCTTAAACAGCTGAATTTTTTTCAGTGTTAGTTGACATCATGACAAACACACACACACACCACAAACTGTACTAATTTACACCCAACACCCACCAGTGACCCACTTTCGAAAGTTAAACTTGCCTTTTGTACGTCGTCTTAATCATCAATGTTATTACCCTAAAATCTCCTCTGGGTTTGCCCCCAAAAAATAATTAAAGGAAACCTTTTATTCGTTTTCGGGATTTAATTACAGAAGTACAGGTGTATGCCCAATACAGTATTAAAATGTGGTAAAGCAAGAAGATTTAATGCTCACAGTCTCTCACAAATACCTGTCATTTAGCTTCCCCTTTCAACGCTACAGCTAAGCGAACTTTGAGAGGAATGATACGGGGTTTCACTGGCTCTGAAGAGCTGAAAATACGCACAATGTAAAGTATAATACATGCTTTGATGAACCTCCTATTTGCTGTGTCTAAACTCCTCAATTTTGCTGTGCACTGGCCCTCAAAAGTGTGACCGGTCGGTATGATTGCCCGTAAAATTGGCTCGACGATAGAAAGGAATCTTTAAAATTCATTACACCACTGGACATGTCATTCCAAAAACGTACGTAAATCTTGTTTTCTATGACAATAGAAACCTTAGAATCTCCAAATCCAAGAAATCAGAACGGTATTTCCGTGATAAAATCGAAATTTTTATGCGTCTCTTCGAAGAACACTTTGCTCGCCATTTTGAAAGTCACTGACGCGAGACGTGACGTCAAGTACAGGCGGACTGTACCACAGATTTCCTTGGAGACACCTTCCCCCCTCCCTGAATCGAAGTGATTTTTTCGGAAATGCTTGGCCTTGCTCGTCCTGTCAAGCTTCTTAAGAGGTACCTTGCTCATTTTTCCATCCCCTCTAGCTCCAGGGACCTCAGTTTTAGCCTCATGTCCCATGTTTCGCGGGAACAACTCCTTTTAAGTTAGTTTCCCAGGACGAGCCTCTCAGCTACAGCGTGTTTCGAAAGTTCGTTCCGATTTTATATTTTATTTTGCGCTAAACATTTAATGCTTCTTCAGGCAAATGTACACTGATTCAGGTAAGAAATTATAATATTTTTCAAGTTTTGCCCCAGATTTGCACGTACGCGAGTTTTTTCCCGCCATATTTTTCCTGCCTATTTTGTGGGGTTTTTTAATTTGTTTTTTTTTGCCGCCTTCTTTTATTTTCTCTACTACTTCACGAAAACGAAGGCCTACACTGTTTGTGCTCGAGCTCTAGAGCTCAGGCAACTGTTTTTACGGTCTTCTGGCCATTCAATCAAAGAAATTGGTAAACTGTTGAAGAAGTCTGAACTATTTAAGTGAACAAGTGGCCAAAAGTAAAGACTTTAGAAGACAAACCAAGGAATGGATAACCGTTGTTTTTTAAAGGTGCGAGAAATGTTATCGAAAAAGCTGTAAGTATATGCCTAATAATTCTACAAGACAGAAAGGTAAAAAAAATCAACTTTACAATATAAGCTAATATAAAAGTTTCGAGTACAACAGTATGAAGATATATGACCAACAAAGGTTGGAAAGCCTTGAAGAGAAAAAAGTGGCGCACATGCGGACATAGTGTGAAAAGGATTTGCAAACTTTATAGCAAAGGGCGACGGGCTGGCAAACTCACGTGATGTGAACCCTCTAGAGACCATCTGGACTATCGTTGACAAGACAACATACCAAGATCCAGCCCCCAAAACACTGGACGAGCTATTAAGAGAGTGACTACGCTTCGGGTGGAAAAATGTTTCTTTAGACACACTTTGGGAGCTGGTGCATTCTATACCTCACCACTTAGAAAATGTCAGAAAACATAAAGGAAGACATTTTGGTTACTAATATTTCAGATATTCAATGTTAAATGAATAACAAAAAACATACTTAACTTTTACAAACTCTGTTTTTAACAATCAGTGAAATTCAAGCAAAGAAAAAATCGGAACGAACTTTTGAAACACCCTGTATACCACAATTAGAGAGGCTTTTCGCAAGGACCTGAGAAGTGTCAGGCTTGACCCTTCCACTTTTGGTTTTTATTCCTTGCGTTCGAGAGGGGCCACTTCCGCTGCTTATAATGGGGTTAGTGAAAGTGTGTTTCAGTGGCTCGGCCGCTGGAAGTCCGTTCAAGACAAGGACGCCTACCGATGATGACCTAGAAAAAAGGCTTTCAGTTTCCAAGTTTCTTGGGCTCTAGGAGCTTTCATTTGTTATTTCGCCCAATACTTCGTCACTCTACGTACTTTGTAGGGTTGGTTCTCTCCAAGCCGTCCCAACATAAACTTATTTGCCATTACGTTTTGTCTGTTGATGTTGTGTAGTGGTCAAAATATGTTATTTCTGACGAATGAGCCCGCGAAGAAGGCAGAAATACAACAGGGCCTGGGTACTAGGCCGGGTACTTCATGGGTAGCCATATCGGGGATATATTAGGCTGCGTATATCACGTGTACGTCATCTGGTCTTCCGAACCAACCTCTCTTTGGTTTTTCTTAAATGTTTGTTTGATTTGATTTTAAGGAGCAACCTATTCTCGATTGCATTGTAAAGTCCCGTAGGAAGGGCTTTGAGCTTGAGCCTTGGTTCCTACCCAGATTTCCTGCCCGCATTTTTTCCCTTCGGGGTTTTTATGGGCAGGTTTTTTCTGGCCTCGGCCTGACCGAATTTACTTAGTTTGTACGCGGTAGCTCAGCTCTGCTAGTTTTCAGCTTTTTCCCCGTTTCTTTTTATGTACTTGTACAGTTATCTCAGTTTTGCACCTACTCCTTTGCATGATACATTTAGTTTCTATGTATGCTTAGGTAAGCTGTCCCGGAACCGCTCTTTAGGAGGCGACAAAAGTCTCGTTTCACGCAGTTAGGTTGCAGGCAGTGTTACAGACCTCTAGTCACGGTCGTTATCCATTTGTTTACCCTCAATGTCCTGCCCTAGCCTTTTATGGCAGCCTTGCTGGTTATTGGGGCCACGTGCCCTGTTGGGTACATTAGTGAAGATAATTCCCAGTTTTCCTAGCACTCAGCCTCTGTGCCCCTGAAGTGTTCCCGGTCCCAGTTATCCGTTGATCAGAGTTTTATTAAATTTCCCCAGCCTAACTAGCAGCCTAACTGGCACTATGCCTGCGTGCTTATTTGGGGGATTCAGGTCGAGATCGACCAGTTGTAGCAGTTCTTTCTTTTTGCTTAGCCTTTGTGCTAGTGCTTTGTGCTAGCGAGTGTTGTACATGAGGTATTCACCCATAATCACCTATTATTGTATTTACATATTAAGTACTTTGTAGAGTTGGTTCTCGCCAAGCCGTCCCAAAAGAAACTTATTTGTCGTTACGTTTTGTCTGTTGATGTTGTGTAGTGGAGTCAAAATTTTCAGATTAACGGCGTCGAACCCGTAGTACCATCCCAGAACCTGGGTTATCTGTGTTGAAAGTCTGGTGGAATGTGAGGGGAGCCTGTGCGAGGTTAGAAACGAGGCAAGCACGTTTCTGGCACACTTTATCGAGTGCCCTATCATGGCGGAAGAGAGGAAGCGACTGTTGAAGGATTTGCTTCCATTCGAGGCCTTGGAAGCTCCCAAGTGGCGAAAAACGGAAGACATTCCAGTCAAAGAGATGGTAGCAAAAATAATGGAGTACAGCAAGGAATGGGAAGGACAAAAAAAGGATAATTATGAAACTGATTTGATCGAACAAGTCTACCAAGACTTCCTCGTTGAGTTTATATTACACGTGAACATGGAGGAGGAAAAAGGCTTTTCAACCTTCGAGGAAACGGATGCCTTTCTCAAGAACTGTCACGATAAAGGTATCACCTCAAAGAGCGAGCAGGAGACTCTAAACGTGAAGAAAGCATACGAACACTTGCTGGATAAAATTAAAAGAGAAGAAGAACCGAGGAATTATGGACTCATGGAAGAGAGTCTGCTACAAGAGACCCATCGAATATTACTTCAAGACGTCCCTCTCCGAGATAGCCGCACGAAACCTGGTATATTTAGTAACCAAAGACGGTTTGTCGATTTCGAAGGAGAGAGGTACAATTATCCATATCTTCCAGAACCTGAGAAAATGGAAAAGGCTGTTGTCGCCAAACTTGAAAAGTGCAATACTCTGTTCGATTGCTGTACCAAAGACGGTCTGAAAGACTTTGATGACTTTTACTATCTTTTTAAAACTTGTGGGTGGATGTTATTTGAACTTCTCGATCTTCACCCCTTTGGGGATGGAAATGGCAGGCTTTTCCGGATTTTATGTAGTTATTTGCTTTCAAAGTTTTCTCCATTTCCTACGCCAGTGTACAATGTGTGGACTGATTCGACCAAAGACGATTATTTAGAGGCACTTGTGCGTACGAGAAAAACAGTTGAAAGACATCCGACTGCCTTAACCACCATGATAATCGAGTGTAGTTACTATGGATGGAGGAAATTTTTTGAAAGACTTGAAGAAAAGAAAAGGTTTAGAGAAAACCGATAAAGTGAGTTACCACCCAAGTCTTCAAGTTGAGGACATAACAAAAAAAGGAGAATTTTGATGCATTTTGGGGTAAACTTGGGTTTTGCTAAAGAGCCATGGTTCATTGCCTATGGTAAGCCAGAGGGCAAGCACAAAAGTGATTCATTCCTGATTTTCAACCTATGCATTACTGTGCATGCATGAAAATTTACCAGCGAACAAATATCTGTGGAATATCAGGACAGGGCCACCAGGCCAGTGGGCCTCAGGCCACTGCATGGCTGCCAGGCCTTAGGCCATGGGTCCTGGGGCCTGAGCCTGTTTTTACTAAAACCCAAATTTAAGTAAACTTGGATAATCAGTGGCTTGCAGCGAAGTCCTAAATCTTGTGCATCATTACTGCAAAAGACTACAAGAGGCATTTTTACATTGATCTGTGTAAGTTAATGTGGGAATTAATGTGAAAAACCCAAAGAAAGCCCCCTAGATGTTGCAGTTATTTTAATGAAAAATTTGCTCACCTGACTGTCTGAGAACTTAATTTTTTATTTTACTGCATTAAATTGTTGCACTTGCTCTTTGTAGGATAAGATATATCAGTCTGTAACTGAACAACAATGCCTACTTAATTTAGATACAATTGTGGTACCTAACCAGGGATTCTGGAAGAAGGATGTATTTAGTTGACTTATAAATGAGTTTATGCAATTATACACCTAAAATAAGTGGAAATTTCATTTTAAAATTTATAGAGAAAAGCAAACGTTTTATTAGTAAGACTTATTATTTTAACATTCAATCAAGTATTAGTATGTGTAATCAAATGGTGACGAGTGAAATTAGGGAATAATTTCACGCGCGTTTGGACAAAACGCCAGTGAAATTATTCCCTAATTTCACGAGTATACCATTTGATTACCTATTAATATCATGGGTGACGAATTACATTAGCAATCTTGGATTTTTGACGTGTTTATCCTGGATCGTATCGATCGAGAACTCCAATCTCTCAAATGTTTAGACCTTAAATTTGGCTTATAAAGTTCAGAATTTTTCAGACTTTTTCGGCAAAATACCTGTGAGAATCCTTCTTGATGTTCTCTTGTGTGTTCAGGTTTTCTAAAGCGTCTTTTTGTGCCCTGACATCTTCATTCACAGCATTTTAAAACTTCGTCGCCATCTTGACACTGAGACGTACAGAAGGGTTGCCATGGCAATTTTGTAATTTCACATGTGAAATTACAAATTAACGCTGAAATTTCACTCCAAAATTAAGGAGTAATTCGTCACCTATGATATTATTTACTTAAAATAATTCAATTTTAATGCAAACTGGCACAACAACAAAAATTCAGTATTTTCAAATTAGTCACCAATAAAATTATTGTAAAGTGACTGATAAAGAGTCTTCTTAATACAAGTTCTTAATACACGTTTCCTTGTTTATATTTTCCCTTTTACTGAAGGAATATTTTTCTGTTCTGCGAGATTTTGTTCACTGGAGCCAAGAAAGTGTTACTTAACACTTTGTCAATATTCAGTGTAGAAAAAATAATCTAAATGGGATCCACTTTCAAGTCACACCAATTTGTTTAGAAGATTCACAAAACTGGTTTCATTTTATGACCTCTTATCAGTTGTTCACCAGCAACAACTGAAGAGATCATAAGACAAAACTAGTTTTGTGAATTTACCTAAACAAATTAGTGTGTTTAAAGTGGATCCCAATTAGATTTTCCTTTTCTTTATTGACATTAATTCTGACTAGGCCATATTGAATATCATTGTGGATTCTTTAAAAAGACCCTCTAAAGTGTTGTCATGGAATTATAGTCCTAAGCCGGGATTAAATAAAGGATTTATACCAGAGAAAAATATAAAAGTGAATCAAAAACTCTGCAGACTAGAACAAGATATTTCATTGACCTACATTTCCTAACCCTATGCCTAGGTCCATCAGGCCCTGGTAGAAATAAAGTAAGGATTGAGTAAAGTAAAGATTATGTAACAGACTAGCCTGTGAAGAAAAGCTAGTGATCAATAAAAGAAGCTCTGAGTTTAAAAGATTAACACTGCAGTCTTGAGCAAAATATATTGACCCTGGTTGAAATGAAGTAAAGACTATGTAGCAGAGAGTAGTAATAAAAATTATTATAATAATAATAACTCTGGGCATAAAACTGCAGACTAGAACAAATACACCTGTCCACGTACATACATACATACATACACACATACTCGCCCCTACCGAGATATGGGGACCTGGTTTCTACACCGAGGTCTGGGGACCCTGGGTTACAAGGTATATTTTCAAATAATATGCATGGCGTTTGAAGCCACTTGCTTACAGTTTTCTATGCACTTCACAAAATTTCCAAAATATTGATATTTGCGTTATGAGGACACGTTATACACACTTTGTGGGGACCTTAAGTTACACTTCTTTTGCTTTGTGGGGACTATCCTTGTACAACAGTATTATGGGGACCTTTAACTTTCTCACTCAATAAGAGTTCTGAGCGTTATGGTATCATTAGCAATAAAGTCGTTTAAGATGTGTGGCAGTGTTTCTGTAGTTTATTGCGCAGTTTTATTTTATAATAGCTCTCTCTACTGCATGTTCAAGTGAACGTCTAACGCAAAGTCCTTGAAATTGCTAAATATAACATACAAGTAATAATGTATAATTATTATTCCACTATTTTGTCATTTCACCATACAAGGTCAAGAGAGCGCGCAAAATACGAGGCCGTAATACATTGTAGTGTTCCCCTGGAGGGGGGGGGGGGGGGGGGGGCTGGGTGAATACTACGCAACTCGCAAAATATCCCCGCACGCATTATATGCTAAACCATCAAATAAGGTATATGTACATACAAGAAAAATTAAGAACCGAGTCAAATAAAGAAGGATTTTATCAGTTAAGCTCTAATTTTTCAGTGCATGAAGTTCTTGATCAATACAATTAACATGTCAAAAACCCATGCTTGGGAACGCATTATATGCTAAACCATCAAATAAGGTATATTTACATACAAGAAAAATTAAGAACCGAGTCAAATAAAGAAGGATTTTATCAGTTAAGTTCTAATTTTTCAGTGCATGAAGTTCTTGATCAATACAATTAACATGTCAAAAACCCATGCTTGGGAGTGTAATTTGTCACCCATGATATTAATACGTCACCTACAGTAAGTTTCTCTACTGGTCGAATTCACTGCCTCTTAGTTCGCAAAACGTTCGCTTCACATTTCTGTAATCCACTGAGAATATTTCCTTAATCCCACCAGAAAACTCATAATGTAATATATTTTTTGTTCTTTTAAGCTTGCCCTCCCCTCTGAAGTTGCAAGTTTGCCAAAAGGCAGAGAGTCCAGTACTGAGGTAGTAAACTAGAGTAGCAAAACCAGTGTAAAGCACACATAAAAACTGTACCTTTTGTTAGAAAAGGTACATACTGATAATATTAAACTGCAATGGTTTGGCATTTCATTAATGTTTTTAATAGAATATTACATGATCACTTGGAGATCTAAAATTTCTCTTCTTGTGTTGAAAAATATTTCACTTGTTCAACACTTGAAGAGAAATATTGTA
>OZ037776.1:31791373-31823873 GCA_964035525.1 Porites cylindrica
CGCACTCATGAAGTAACTGACTGTGAATTTATAATTAGGCAAGTGTCGAAATCACCTGCTTTAAACAAGCTTAGTTGGGATTTGTGGATTAAAGAACGATCGAAGTATATTACATGTATAGTGTGCTTGTAATGCTTTGCTTAAAGTGGATTAAAGAACAAGGTATATTACTTGTTTTGCTTGACTGCACTGCAGACTGCCATAGCAGAGTTCCTGGGAAATATTTCAGTGGCCGGGTATTCTAAAGTTTAGCCCAATCAACTCCTATATATAAATTATATATACATATATATACCGGTATATGTATTTGTTTTCTGTCTTCATTTGCGATTGATATATATATATTTTTTATATAGACACGAGTGTTTTACTGGAAAATATACCACGCGTAAAATTCATAAAAACTACATCCGGGTCCCGAGTGGTTTATTTTCCATAATCTGACACGTTAGTTTATCGATGACGTAATTTCGGGAATTTCCCTCCAAAAATTTACTTTTTGCATTGGTGAATAAAAATCTATTATTTTATCAATGTCTTTTTGTCTATATAATAAAAAGAACATTACACGGTGGCTTGAAGATATGAATGTTATTTTCTTGTGGCAAAAACAATGTTTTACTCCCTGCGCTTGTTCGTAAAATATTGTTTTGCCACTCAAAAATACAATTCATATCTTCGCGCCACCGTGTAATATCCTCTCTCTCTCTCCCTCTCTCTCCCTCTCTCTCCCCCCCTCTCTCTCTATATATATGTATATATTTCTGTCGGGATTTGTTAAAACGTGGCTCAAGAAGTTTCAAGTGCATTTTAACTATTTGACATCTAAGTGAAATGGGAAGCAGTCAAAAGTCACTAGCTGAAGCTAAACAATGACAGCATTATTGCTGGCAATACACGGTAAAGTTCTCTCGCAGAAGTAACAGGATTTTGTGATGAAATAAACAACATTTGAAACGTCCAGAAATTGTAATCTTTTAGTCAGTCAAACCGTGAGGCCCACAGCTCAGTGTCAGCCGAAAACAGATTAAGAATCCACAATCTTTGAGCACATAATAGGCTTTCTAACAGAAAATCACCTAAACCAAACACTCACAAAGCGTTTTTATGCTTGGCACAAAGTATTTCGGTAACACGAGCTCAACTGCACATACCTGAGATTTGTCTCTCAACACTTTCGGTAAATCACACAATAAATGACTTTCGTGGTAATCACAACACTTCCGAAAACCACTCATAATACTTCCACACTTAACACAGGTGAAACATCATCAAATTACTCCATAAAACTCTTGCTTTCTCCACATAAATCGTCACATGGAACTTTTCTCGACTCACTGACAGTCGATTTATTCAAGATCCTGGATGTAAAACCAGCGGTTGAAAAGGAAACATTCAGCAACCACCTTCCACACAATTTTTTACTAAGTCTTTGGCCTGGTCAGAAATCAGCATGAATTTCCATCTTGCTGAATAGATTTCAACCCTGTGAGGCCAAAGACTTGTTACTGCCAACAACAAAGCTCGCAATCTCCAATCTTTCCGTCTCAAGCCCAGGATCAGTCTTTCACCTGTGTAGCCCGCAATGAGACGGAATGCCAGAAGATACTGGACGCAGCAGACTTTGACAGACGTGACAATATTGTTTCCTTCCTAAGGCTTAATGATGCCTTCTGGAAAACTTTGCTCAAGGTAGCCAAAAAAACTCTAAGACATCCCACTATGAGAACCGAGTTCAGTCTAATACACGCGCTGATTTCAAACTGACATACAGAGAGAATTAAAGGAAGTTATGAAAAACATTTTGGTTTTTTTTTGGGGGGGGGGGGGGGTAGTCGGTTAATAGCCAGTGAGAAACTCATCAAAGTCTATCTACTGTGGCCTATCCGGTACTAATTAAATAAATAACAAGTAACTATGAAAAAAACAAACAAACAAACACATGCCACTCTACAAGACTCAGTCAGAGGGTATATAAGAGGGATTTCTGTCACCATGTTTTTGTAAATCCAGATTATATATATATCTCAATCACAAATGAAGACAGAAAACAGTATCCACCTATATTTCAATCACATTCAGTGATCTTCTTCAGGGTGACTAGCTAGCCATTAATGTACAGGACTTTTAAAATTACTGAATTGCCAAGGCAACATGTGCGCATCACAACTGAAATGACTGTTATATTAAAAGTGTCACAGAAAATGTCACAGATGATATTATCATCTCCTGCCCGGGCCTACATGCGTCTTTCGGTTCTGGGTGTAAAAACCATCATCCTCATTAAGTCCTTGTGGGTGCAGCGTTCCCAATCTATACATCCACTGTCCCTCCTTCTCCCACAACTCCCTCTCTCCCATGGCTCTGTCTATTAACTGTATACCCTAAGTGTCCCGAACTATGAAAATGCTAGTAAAGAAAATCATCATTCCTGTTATTAATGTTTTCTGGAGACAACTTGAGATGGGCATTGATCCTACAGGGTGCGAAGAAAGTCAGTTTTATGGCTTGTCATTCGAGCAAGTTGTTGCTAGTATGTACTAGCCCCTTTGATACAGTTCTTCTGAAATATGAATTTCCCAAAAAACTCACTTGCCCTTTGGGCGAGTTAAGCACAGAATTCACTAGCCTGATTGCAAAATCCACTAGCCCCACGACTTTCTTTGCCCGCTGTCCTACTTCTGTGATTATTAAACCTAAACCTAAAAGTAGTGGTAGTGGTAGTGGATCCAACATACTGAATGCATTTATCAATTGTTTCACTGGAACACATTGATGAAAAACATTGTTGACGAGCATGCGCCTGTTAAAACAATGCGCATAAGGGACCATGACGTCCCGTACATGACAACAAAATGGAAAAATGCTATACAGGCGAAACAAAAAGCTGAGGCAGAGTACCGACAAAACAAAACAGCTGTGAACTGTGAGCACAAATCGATATGCAGAAACAAAGCTACGAAGCAAAGAAGATTAGCAATCAAGGAGTATTGGAGGACAAAATCGGAAGATCTGAGAAGAAACCCTCAAGATTTCTTCAAAACTTTTAAGCCATTCCTCAGTGACAAAGGCATTGGGTCTGACCCGTATATTTGAATTGAATATCAAAGGAGATATTCTGAAGGATCAAATCAAAGTCACAGAGATATTGGCAGACCATTTCGCCGCAATTGCCGATGGCATTGGAGGAACAGATGCGGAACTGTTGAACTTCAAAGACTTCAATGATCATCCAGGTGTGCAGTTAATAGAGGAGAAGTCGAGGGGTTATGAAGCGTTTGATTTCCAGGAAGTAAATCCAACGCAAGTGAAAAGCGTGCTGGAGACTCTTGACGTAAATAAAGCTACCGGCCATGACGGTATTTCTGCCAAAATCGTGAAGGCCGCAGCCGAGGAAATATCTCTACCACTCTCTACTCTTTACAACTTGTGCATTAAAAAGGGCCAGTGGCCATGTGATTGGAAGAAAGGGGACTGGACTCCAGTCTATAAAAAAGATGACAAGCATGCTAAAGAGAATTACAGACCAATAACTTTCTGTCCTGTGTAAACAAAGTGTTTGAGCGTTTATTGGGTAACCAAATAACAACAAAGTATGATGATCGTCTTAGTGATGGCCTCACGGCTTACCGAAAGCACAATAGTTGTGAAACATCATTGATTGGCCTAGTGGAAGATTGGAAATTTCGTCTATTAGTGGGAATATTATCAACAGATATGTCCAAAGCGTTCGATAGTTTACACCCACCTCTTATGCTATGTAAGTTAAAAGCCTACAGATTCCAGGACAGAGCACTGGATTTTCTGCACAGCTACTTATGTAGTCACTTAGGGAGAGTGTGCATTGGATCGGTAACTGGCTCATGGAGAAATGGGGAACAAGGTTGCCCTCAGGGATCGGTAATAGGACCGCTTTTATGGAACATATTTCAGAATGATCTTTCACATAACTTAGGTTCTGGCTATCAATGTATGCGGACGATCACCAGATCTACATGAAAGGAAAGGACGTGTACTATTGTCACGAAACTTCAAATCTTCTTCAAGGAAACCTGAAAAAATACCAACTGATGAACATTCGGAATAAAAGTGTGGACTATGGTGACAAAACAAGTATAACTATCAATGGTAAAGATATAATGGAATCAGACAATTTAGAGCTCCTAGGCGTAACTATTGATGGTGGTCTGAATTTTAATTTGCATATTAGTAATGTTTGTAAGAAAGCTAGCCAGAGAATAGCTGTGATAATGAGGTTGAGGAATCTCATACCAACTGAGGCCAAATAACATCTCTTGAAGGCAGCTATTCTCCCACATTTAACATATTGCCACTTAGTGTGGCATTTTTGTAGAGCCTTGGACACCTGTGGATTGGAGAGAGTACAGGAGCGTGGACTGCGCGCTGTATTTAATGATAAGTAGTCTAGCCACCAACAGCTGTTAGTGAAAGCAAAGCTACCATCGTTGTACAATAGGAGACTACAGGACATGTGTATTCTAATGTATGAGGTTAAACATAATTTGTGCCCGCGGACTATCTGTGACATGTTTCTGACCAACAGCCACAATTTGCGGCTGAAAGACTTTTATCACCCTAGTTTTAACACAGTTACGCACGGAAAACACTCAATGCGATACCTAGGTCCAAGACTTTGGAGCAAGGTACCAAGCAAGGACAGATCAGCTGCCAGTCTTAAGTAGTTTAAGACCCAAATACGCAGTCTTCATTTAAGCAACATTTTAGATGGATGTAGTGGCTGCTACCTTTGCAATTCGTAATTTTTTTCTTAATTACGATTTTAATTACAAGATTTTAGAATTTTGATAAGTATAAATGGAGTTTTTGTAGTATGTATGTTAGTGAGTTATCATTAGTAGTTTCTAATTCTAACTCTTAGTAGATCCTAGTTTCGACTCTATTAATTCGTTTTGTATTTTTAGATTGTATTTTAGAAAGTTAGGTGTCCCCTATTAGCAGTGGGGAATCCCCTCTGCTAGATTTTTGCTCGACACATTAATAAAGTCATTATTATTATGCCACATACCTTACAAATAATTAGTAATGAGATAAACTACGTTTCTAGAGTTACAATTTACTCAACCTTTTCTTGAAAAATTTTCACTATAAATCTAAACAAGGAATACTTTTGGTGCTACCTTGTTATGATTGGAGACAAGTTCCCGTTGCAGGAGTGTGGACGTTCAACAAGTTTCCAATAGGCCATTTCTGAGTTCCCGGGCCTCTGCATCAAAACAAGGTTAAGTGCTCAGCCTTTGATACAGAAGTGGTATTTTCATTGTCATTCAAATAAAACTCATTTTCACAAGAAATATTGCGCACTTGACCTTGTTTTGAAAGTGAGGGTACCATATTTATTCAGTTAAACGCTGCAGCATTTATGAAATTTTTAGCGTTTCCAATGTGGCGCTTATTCAAGGGCAGCGTTTATTTCGAAATCACTTTTTTAAATCACCGACAACAGTTATTGAAAATCGTTTGTAAATATTATGTAATTTAAAGGTTCCAATTTCTCCCATATTTTGCTGAGATAGAATTGAAATGTCTGGATGGTGTAAATTATCAAGTTGTACCGAGGTTTTTCTTATTATTCTCAAGCAAACGCCGCGTTCTTCTGACTAGGGGTGGCGTTTATTCAAGGCGGCGTTTATTAGTAATTTTGCTCCCATCTGCAGTGTTTAATCGAGGGCGGCGTTTAATCAGGGGGACCCAACGTCAATTTTCCCAAATTATCTGTTCAGAAGATGATTTGAAGAAGAAGAAGAAGATAATTTCAAGAAGATGATTTCAAGAAGAAGATTTGTTGTAAAATCTCTTGCTTGCCTACTTCTCCTAGGATTTTTGAACATCTAAAAAATGGTATAATTACCCATTTTAAATGGATTTATACCCTAAAAAAGTCACCTAGAATTTTTGGGAGCCTTTTTTCTAGCTGAAATTTTCGAAAAGGTAAGTTTTGATCCTATAATTTTCAGATCACTAGACTTTCAGCTAGGAAATATGAACAGACGAAAAATTTTTAGGGGATATATCTACCATTTAAATACCAAAATATGTTTAACAATGCTATGTTTAAGTGGTTTTAAACTATATTCTCATTGGGTGCCCCTGTTTAATCGAATAAATACAGTATTTGGAACTCGGAAATGGCCTATTACATGTAAATAGCCTTCTTTACTTTTTCTTACAGACAGGAGGTTACTGTAACTGTAGGTAGAAACTGTTTCACGTCAGAAGTGTTGGAGGTCAAAAGAGTTTGAAGCTGCAAACCAGCTCAGTAAGATATCTACTGGTCACGTTAGTCACGCATTATTATTCATCATGTCACATGTCACACATAGCCACCTTTGACACCTTCTATCATTCAATGCATATTTTACTACAATTAAGCACATAGCCAGCTTTTGAGAAGTATATACATCTTATTGGACAGTTTAGTGTGTAGTATCATGGGACATTATTACAAGTCACCCTGTATTTGTTTTGCATTTAAATAAGGATCATAACGATGCTAATTATCTTGAGCTGATTTTTTTTTCAGTAAAAATGCGAATGCATGGTTGCTACAGCCACAGGTTTCTTGAATTCCCAGACTATCCCTGGCTTTTTCATGGCAAATGTAAAATTTCTCCGACAAACTGAATTAACAATTTTGCAAATTAGTCCTCCTCTAATAGCCATCCCCTCCACCCAGTTATTTACTCTTTCAGCTAGCTAGTCACATGCAGTGTACATGAATTGATAGTTCCTCAACATAACACGCGAAAAGCATTCAATTTTTTTGAAAACCCAACATCAGCTTGTCAACAATTTCATGATTCATGTCTGTAAAATGTACTCTTAAACTTTCACTTTTCCCTGACTTCTTTTTAAGACTTAAGGCGGCTCCGTCATTAACACAGGAGCCTTGAGATATGACTGACTTTCCGTCACAACATTTTTGTTTTCAAAGCGATGGCTGTGAAACTTTGCAAAGAACAACAGATATCATTTGGCAATAATATGAAATATTCCAATTTCATTGATGGTAGATATTCTGCGCGAAATTAGTGCTTAAAAGGACCCCACTGTTCGCTGTTCAATACTACCAACGATTCAAAAGTATTCATTACTTCTAAATCTCAAACAACACAAAGCCATTATGAAAGGATAGAGATAGCAAAAAAAAAATAATAACCTGGCTAAACTAGTTATATCCTAACAAGTCAAAACACAGAGCATGTAACCGGTTATATGATATTTGAAATGTCATCACTCATGAACAAAAACACCTAACAGTAAGCACGAAAATCGCTCAAACTCTTGGGTGTGATCCAAAACTGTTTTAAATTCCAAATATTTTTGACAGATTTAATCACAGGTAGCCCAAGCTCATTGTTTCACAACATTCGAAATATAAGGATTTGTATGGAAAAAAAACTATTGTTTTGTAACTTACGAAAATGAAAGGATTTCAATAAAAAAACAGCTTACGTTACTTACAATGTGTGTTATGTTACATCTCTCCTGTGTGGTCCATGGGCCGATTTATGGCTGTTTTATGGGTTGTAATGGTAAACTGGTTATCTCTCTCTACATATACTTTCCCAAGGTTGGGGATTCCCATTGACATCAATACCCTCCCACCCAGAGTGTGAGTAATAGGAGTCTCAGGCTGGGTCACTAAGCTGGCTTTCAACCATTTTGGGTAATGCAAAGTTCAAACCAAGCAGGGCTCGAAATTAAAAAAATCCTCAGGTCGCCTTTTGGCGACCAACTGGAGAAAAATAGTCGCCAGATGCAAATTTTTAGTCGCCGGTTTGTAAATGATGTAGCTCATAGTCAGCCGGGGCTTCTGATATTTCGCGCGGTCGCAGAGCCACGAAATTCACAAAAACACGCAAAATACTGCGAAATTCGGTAGAAATCTTATCAAATATATATCTGTACAACATATTTGAAACTTTTCTCAGCTACTGAGGCTATTTACTTGCTGTAAACTTGTAAATTCATCTTGAAACTTTCGTCACTGAAAAGTGCAAACAACATCCCGAAACTACCGGGCGTAAATTATGTTGCGAAAAACTGGGCACTAGCCATGATGTTAAAGGCTTTGCCATTGGCTCAGTTCTGGAGTTTCTGGAGCGTATTGTTGTTGAAAGAGCAAATGATGACCTCTGTAAGAAAAACATCAAAAACACTGGTCTGGTCAGCGCAAAACGGATCGATCTCTAACCACAAAATTGCTATTTTTTTACTGATTGATTTGCGGCTAAGTTTGCCCCCAAAATTCCCGCGAAATCGGTCGATTTTTCCGCGAATTTGCCCCTAAAAATCCAGCGATTTTTGCCTTTTTTTCCCGCGACCTATCAGAAGCCCTACTTAGTATATGGTGCGATCCATCAGATTTGAAAATATCGTGGATAGGATTCGGTGTAAATTTGTAGGTAAACTGGCTTTGTTTATGCGATTTGGTACATTTTTTATGATGAAAGCAAAGCAGGATAGGATGAAATGTTTGTTTCAACTTTACTGTTTTAATTTAAATCTAAATCATAGAGAAATCTGGTCGCCACTTTGGCGACTAAACTAAAATTTTTAGTCACCAAGGAGAAAATGTTAGTCACATTGGTGACTGTATTAGTCACAATTTCGAGCCCTGCCAAGGTTTTGTTGATGGCTTTAAAAGGGAAGGTTTGCAGAGATTGGCGACCTTTGATTCGCTCTTGGTGCAAATGTGTCGTGAAGAAATATTGCGAATGGAAAGCAGATCTATGGTGTGTTACCTAGGTAGAATTTAGAGGTGATTAGAGCCGTTGGAACAAATTTATGGCCATTTTTCTTCAGCAGACCCGTTGGGCCACTTTGCTGGAGTCCCCAACCTTGGAAAAGTAAATATATATATATAGAGAGAGAGACAAAGAGAGAAAACCAGTTACATTACAACTTGAATAATGTACAAGCACTGAAACTTTGGACAAGAATAAGAAAATACTGATAGTTGTGTTTGAGATGTTGACATTACAAGACAAACGGACAAAGTCTGTGGGAATTAATCGTTTGAGGTAATGAATGAAATGCTGTTTTAGACCAGTTCTCAATTGTGTAGTGTACCCTGCGAGCAGACGCCCTTCTAGGCTTATCTAGGAAGATCGAAGGGCCTCTGCTCACAGGGACTATAATGTAAGTGCCTTTACACCCCTTCCCACCCCAGGCATTGTCAATCAAATGTCATTTGAGTTCAGTTGGGTTTGGTCAGCAAATATTATCAAACAACACTTTTCCTGTGAGTTCAATTTTGAAACCAATCAAACACAATGGATATCTACTATTATACAAAATCAATCAAACCAACCAACTGATTTCCTTGTTTTTGACACAAAATTGAGTACATAAATTATAGTTTTCTCAGCCATCTAGTTTCATTTCATTTAATTTTTAGTCTCTTTTAATTTCTTCTTTTATCAAAAAGCAAATTAAACACCAACAAGAACAAAATGTTTGTTACCCCATTTGCTCATGACTGGGTGAGCCGTTTACTGGTCACTGTCTGGCTTTCAAAAACTAAAACTTGACTCACCAAAAATTTGTTGACAGGTCGTACACTTCGTACCCTAATTGTGATCAACATGCAAAAATGAAAATATTCACTTCCAAAGTTTGGGCATGCATAGAAAGCAAAATTTCAAGATAGCTTTTGGGTTTAAAAGTGACACAGCAGTCTTGACTTTTTCTTTTCACTTTCTTTCCTCCCATCTTCTTTTGCTTTTCTTGCCTTACTTTGTTTTTCTCTTAGCTTACTGGGCATTAAATAGGCTTCATTTTGGTTTGACAGCCCTGATTTTCTGTTAGAATTTGAAAACATCCTGCAGAGAACACTAACAAAGTGAGCCCAGTGTGACAAAATATTGCTGGAAATCATTGCATTCAGGGACAAAAAAAGAAAATCATCTAGTTATTCAGATCGAAAGGCACTTTGGAGTAATTTAAAAGCCCTAAAACACTTATTTAGTTGTAATAAAGAGCTATATGCTTCAAATGAGGTCAAAGAAAATGCTACTTGCATCAGAGGGCAAATCCTGCCATGACCTGCAGCAAAATCCACAGAAAATAAAATATGCATGTTATGACCGCTCTCAGTGTGAAACAAGCAGCTAAAATCACATTCACCCACTCAATTAAGAATCCTCCAGAACATGATCTACTTCCACTAGAGAAAAGAAACTTATAGAAACAAGCGGCATTTTGGCATGTGGTATTTAAGTTGATAGTGATTTTGTTACATATTATAACAAATAGTTATGGTGAGCCCTGGGAGTCACCTTGCGAAAAATTATGAGTCCCAGTCCAGAACCAAAGAGTCTCGGTCAAAAAACCAGACAGTTCATCTGAAGACTGACTCCAAAACTGCTAGTAGTTTATTCCCATTTTATTAAGTCTTTGTTTCCTTATTTTTACCTTAAACTAAATTGTATGCAAATTCATGTAATATTCATCACTATATTTATATTTTTTATGTACTGTAATATACTCCTCTATGTTTTACTGTAAGCATTCTAATGTAATGTGCATGTGAGCATATAATAGACCTTGCCACGGTTTTCGACGCCATCTTGAGAAATTACAGTGTTTGTATGAAAATCTAATGTCAAATAATTTTCCTAAAATGGCTATTCTGAAAAAAAATATCAGTTGTAAACTAAAGCTACTAAGCAAAGGATTGCACTAAACAATTTTGGGGGCATACCTATGCTTAAATTTCTCCAGAGGCTTGCTTTAGATTTTCCATATATTTGTCCGTAATTTTCCCAGGAATTTCTTACAGACAAATGTATAGAAAATTCTAAAACGTGGTTCTAGGTCTTCTAGGGCATGAAGCACCCTCAATTTTTTTCAGTAGAATCCTTAGGATTGAAGCTTTAGTTTACAATAATCTGATATTTTTTTCAGAATAGCCGTTATATGGAAATTATTCGACATCAGATTCTCATACAAACACTGTAATTTCGCATGCATTTGCCTAATTGTCAAGATGGCGTCAAAAACTGTGACAAGGTCTATTCATTAAGTTATTATTATTAAACTCTGTATTACAGTATACTGAAATAAAAATATTGCCCTTCTATTTTAAAGCACAGCAAAGGCTAAAAGAAATATGCATTGTTAGTGTTCTTCTTGTCAGGCAGTAGCCGGTAAAATTTACTGCCTGAAGCAACACTCCTTACTGCCTGCAACTGCTTGAAGGTTTACATACAAAAATTAGATAAGTAATTTTTGAAAAATACACAAGTTGTGATCCGATTTGATTCTGACAAGGAAATGAATGAATATGAATATGGAAAAGTACTATTAATTATCAAGCCATCTGATATTACGCAATGGTGCGATTTCGCACAATTGACCTCAAATCGCATCCGATCGCACAATTTGAAGAAAATCGCATAATTCGTAAAAAAACCACCAAATTCAAGTAGAGTAAGCAACAAATTCTAACTTTAATCAAACATTTTCCCAACCTTGATGTTATTTATGGTGATTTTCCACTAAAGAAAGCCTTGCAAGACATTTGAAACCTTTGATGGAGGTATCTGGGCAGCCATTTTGATTTCAGAGACAAGCAGTGTGGTCAGCGGTGTAATGGCGTCATGTAATATTAAACAAGTGTCCTTTTTCTTTCTTTCTATTTGGTTTCTTTTCCATGTCAAGATAATTGGACAAATTTAACTATTTTGTTTTACGATAGATGTTTTATTATTCTTTTACATTAAAATTGCCTATTAAACAACATTGAAGTGATTTTTCTCCTTTGAAACATGGTAAAACAATGTTAATTAGCCCTGACAAAATCGCATAATTTATCGCATAATGGTCCTGTCTTATCGCACAATCTACCCTGAAAATATCGCACAATTTCTGATTTTTTATTGCACCCTATCAGATGGGCTGTATGAAAAGATACACAGCTTTTCTTTTTATGGACCATGCATTTTGGAAAGAGAACATTGAAGACAGAGTAAAATTATTGGAATCAAGCTTTTTACAGCTGATTTCATTGAGCACTATGTATACACCTGGATTTTCAGACATGTTTTTACAGTCATGATTTGACCTGTTATGATTCGACACTAATCACATGATGTATGGCTTCGCAGTACATAAACGGTTGCAAAAATAATGGCAGACGAGAGTTCTGCTGTGGGATCCGAAACAGTGAGAAAAACATCTGGTTGACAAGGAAAGCTTATCACCAAAAGACATAAGTGTAACGAAGCTACAATCCCAGACAAAACAATTTGAGAATGTGTTTCCCTTAATGTGTAGTTAGCCTGCGAGCAAGCTCTCTGAGGCATTCTGGCGGCAGGGTGGGAAATTAGGATGGAGAGCTTGCAACTACATCTCTGGAACTTGAATTTCACCTCCACTCCCCTGTGGCTTCCCGTCAACTGAGCTGTCAGATTTCTGCCAATAAGCGCAAAGCAGAAACGAGCGCGAATGTGAACAAACATTGAAAAGCACGTGCCAAGGGTAATGACGTCATTACTAATGTCGATCTCTGCCAATCAGCATTTCACATTGACTTTTTCAATGCAGATATTCCAGTTCTTGAGATGTAATTGCAAGCTCTCCTTCCTTTTCCTGCCCCACCACCAAAGCAGCTAATGTGTAGTATCCTTATGCAACAAAACTATTTCCAAAACAACGGCTTTGTAGAAAGAAATCCCCTTCCCCCAGTTCAATGTTGCTTCCTACAAAAATCCAGGCTTTCTTTTGAAGACACAACAACATTGCGTCCAGGGGCAGCAGCGGGGAAGGAAGAATCAGTACAACTACCATGCTTCAAAAAATACTCTCCAAGTGTGCAATTTTCTCAACAGTTTTGCCCAAGATTGTGTACAAGGTGATTTGCTTTTTTTAGCAGGAAAATAAACAATGGAAAAACAGAACCGTACTATTAAAATGCAGTTTACAGTCTAAGCTTTTTTGGACACAAAGTTTGACGCCACACTGTCTTCTCATAGAAAAGCACAAGCCCATATATGACTTTTTACAGTACCCTCTGAAAATGGTAAGATTTTGAAGTAGTACTAGAAAGTGTGCACATTGCCCCCTTTTATCCTCTTGTTCAAACATGGAAGGCTTGGAAATGTGGAAAGTAAGTTATCGTTTTCAGAAGAGTCAAAACAAGACTTTGATGACTGTTTTCATTGAGGCAAAGAAGTTCGTAGTGTTTATTAGAAATATAGAGTCAATCCGACATGGGAACGTTTCCTGTCCTGTGGAAAATGCTTCTCACAGCTTATAATTGGTTACACTATGAGTGTTACAGAAGCTTCATTTGTTACAAGTCGATTAAACTCTTATGATAATTCCATGGATATAATTATAATATTATGATTAACAAAGCATTGAAATCGTTAACACCATTTCGTTTTTAACAGTGTATGACCTTCTGACTCTTATTAAACTATTCCGGGGGGTGGTTGCTCTATTGGTGGACATACGACAGACCTCTGAAGACCTTTGATGTCTGCAATTTTTACCCATCCATATCTGAAGATCTATTACTGAAAGCATTAAACTATGCCTTACGATTCACCACCATCACCCAACAAGACTGCCAAATCATCACCCACATGAAAAAGTCACTTCTTTACCACCCAAATTCTCCTTAGACCAAGAAGAACGCAAACGAAATGTTTGATGTCACCGTGGGCTCTTACGACAGAGCAGAAACGTGCGAGTTAATAGGAGCCTACATATTGTCCTTGATAGCACGAAAATTCAAAAATGAAGTTGGCCTGTGACAAGGACACTCCAAAAGAAATTGAAAAAACCAAATAAGGAGTCTGCCAAGTGTTCAAATTGAATGGCCTTAAAATCACAATCGAAGCTAACAAAAAGATCATCAACTTTCTTTATGTGACCTTCAACCTCACAAACGGGTGCAACAAGCCATTTATGAAGCCTAATAACAAACTGTCGTATGTCCACCAACAGAGCAACCAACCCCCAGCACTACTAAAAAATATCCCACTCAACATTAACAAAAGGTTAACTAGCATCTCATCCAGCAAAGAAGTATTTGACCGATCCATTGCCCCTTACCAGAAAGCTCTAACAGAAAGTGGATACGACCACATACAACCCCCCACAAGATCAAGCTGCGAAAAACAAAAGGAAATGAACAGGAAACATCACACGTTACAACCCTCCTTTCAACTCAAACATCAGAACTAACTAAATTTCTGCACATCATCAACAAATGCTTTCCAAAAAACCACCCACTCCACAAGATTTTTAACAGACCCACACTAAAACTGAGCTACTCATGCATGCCTAACATGAAATCTGTCATCTCATCACGCAACAAGTATGTTCTTTCAAATTTCAACTCGCCAACACAACAACCTGACACCTGTAATTGCAGAAAAAAACCAGATTGTTCACTCAAAGAAAAATGCCTCCAATCCAATGTAATCTACAAAGCCACTGTAACCACAGCAAAAACAACTGAAACTTACGTTGGACTGGCAAAATGTTACAGAAATCATCAGTCCTCCTTTCGATGCTCAAACAGAAGAAATGAAACAGAACTCTCCAGTTATATTTGGACTTTACAAGACTCTAAGAAACCTTTCCAGATAAATTGGAAAGTTTTAAAGAAATGTAAACCCTATAGCAACATTAGCAAAAAATGTAATCTTTGTCTTTATGAAAAATTCATCATCATTTGTAAAACAGAGCTTTGTGGCCTAAACAGGCAAAATGAACTAGCAAGTTCATGCCCCCACAGAAGCAAGTATGTACTTCAGAACTTTAGAGTAATGTAACTAAGACACAATCCATCTGTTACCTAGATACAATCTTTTAACGCATCCCTAAAACAACCACCCAAATATTACTGCCAGCTTTTAATTTTAATGGTCAATCATTCAAGTCGCCTGATGAATGTGGTCTTATAATTTCGGACCTTACGAAACAGCACCGTCGCAAAAAAACGATCGATTATTTACACCTGAAGCCTGAACTCCTCTGAAGTTATTGACATCGAACACAACACATAATCATGCATCTCCTATGGTACTCAGTTGGGTTTCCTGTGGCACTCAAGGGTGACCTTTTCAGCAAGCGCGTTTCGTTGTTTGTCTGCATTTTCTGCGCCATTTTGAATCATTTAGCTCAAGTTATTTACGTCACAAGCAATTGTCATAAGCGCAAATAGCAATCACATGAATCACTCTGGTTCCATCAAGGTCAACAAGATGATTACAGGGAAATATTTGAGTTCGGTAAAAGAATAAACTTTGGAGTTGTTTTCTAAGCAGGTTTTATCACTGAGCTGATGATTCTGCTACAACTTTTTCGGTCAATGCCATTCAAATCGAGCTGGAACTTCATAGAAACACACACATAGAGACCAGGTAACATGTGCCGTGAGAAGTTTACCCGTGGGTTTGAGTCGATTTACACATTTGTAGTTTAACCTCTCACATGCCCGAAAAAATAATATTCTAGGATAAAGCAAGCTTGAAGAATTTTATCCACGCATCAGTGCAGGTTGTTACAACTGTAATGCTGTATTCACGTCTAATATATCTATGCGGGCCATTTTGCATGATAAGTATCTCAGTCGCTGAAGCAAGCTAAGTTTAAAACATGTTGAACTGAGTGATCTACATGAACTTAAAATAATCATGAGATGAAAAGTCTGCACTATGGCAAAAGATTCTGTCCAGTTCTCTGACATCAGTAATCTAGCAAAAACCTAATACGTTTCTGTCGCTCCTATGATCATTGTTTTCACTTCAAGTCGTGTCACGCAAAAAGCCACGACTTTTTAATCTTCAAGGCTACCATTTTTTCGAAGTTTGTAGTGACATGTTTATCTTTTTAGCAACATAGAACTTTTTACTATCTACTTTACATTTTTATCGACCATGCTTGAGGGAGAGTAAGATATGTTAAGAGTAAAGAGTTAATGAGTGAGATATTTGGAAGCCGTTTATGTGAAGAGCACTTTTTAAGAAAAGAATGTTTATTTTAATTCATGATCTCTTCCACTCGAAATAATGCTTGACGACACAAAAGCTAATATGAAGCTAAGAAAATTCAAATGCACTCATTAATCTATGATTACTACAAGTTAATAGTCAATGCTCTTCAATTTAATGAATTGAGCGTTCTACGAAATACATTCTACCAAGAATACAAGTATGCACGTATGTATGTACCCTACAACAACATTAGCAAAAAATGTAATCTTTGTCTTTATGAAAAGTTCATCATCATTTGTAAAAAAGAGCTCATGCCCCCACAGAAACAGATATGTACTTCAGAACTCTAGAGTAACGTAACTAAGACACAATCCATCTGTTACCTAGATACAATCTCTTAACACATCCCTATAACAACCACCCAAATTTTACTGCCACCTTTTAATTTTAACGGTCAATCGTTGAAGTTGTCTGATGAGTGTGGTTCTACAATTTTGGACCATACGAAACAGCACTATCACAATAAACAATCAATGATTACTCCTGAAGCCTGAACTCCTGTGATTATGAATATGTATGTATGTATGTATTTTGAGATGGGTCTTCGCTTTTGGGTCTTAGGTCTTCGTTTTCTACCCACCCCAAAAGAAATCATTACAGGCTCTCTCTCTCCCTTCCTTTTTCCTGCCACCTCCCCCTTTTTCCAACACCACGCGCTTATATTTTTACATGCCTTACAGTCTACTATCTGAGAGCCTGGAACAGGCTAAGATTTAATTGACGACTGCATTGCCATGACGGCAAAGAAACCTGCTAAAAAGTGTGCTGCACGTTAAGAGTCTTTTTTGCGTTTATTTTCTCGTTTCTGTCGTTGCTATGGTTGCACTGAGCTCACTAGTGGCGTTAACGTGCCAAACAATTCCTGATATGCGACGATTTCGCCTGCATGGAAGCGCGACGAAATCAGAGGCTCAAATAGTACTCTCTGTATATAATAATTTAAAATAATTCGTTCGCTTAATTTGTAGCTTTCAAGGACTTAATTATACAGCAGTTTTCTAGTCTTCGTAGATTTTCTTGTAAGGTTTTATCTTTCTTGCGTCCGAGACGAATAAGCAAATTTAAGATGGTGGACCGCCCTTGAAATACACCTACAGAAACCAAACTTTATCAGTAACTAGAAGAAACTTACCTGAAACCGAAAAGACGTGAAATTCGAAGAAACAGAACTAAGGGTTCTTTTGTACTGTTTAAGACCACTTCGCGGATCACAACTGCCTATTTGTACAATGTCAACTTGTAGCTACAAAGCTCGACAGTTCAGAGCTGGGCGGTAGTCCAGGAAGGTACTTCATGTATGGGGGTATGGGGGGGACATAAGACCGCTGACAGACCTACCGCAGTCGTTCAAGTCTTGGAAGGTTTGGTGAAAGTATTTAACGTCTATATAACGAAGAAGGAGCACCTTTTTCAACGCCTAAAGTCTTCTGCTGACCAAAAAAAGAAGACTCAAGTCTTAAATGTGGATCTTGGAGGACCAACGGAATGGTAAGTTTTAAGAATTGAGTATTTCTTTAGGGGTACAGAGTAAAAAGAAAATACTTAAGTACATTGTATGGAATTCTTTTGGGGTGAAGCCTTAATTTTCACGAAATAGACCACAGGCCACCCAAACTCACGTTACGAGGGAAGGGTGTAAAGTAATTTACATACCATAGATGACGTGCCCGGTGTCACGTTTTACAGGCGACCGTTGAAAATAGTACAGACTTTGTATGAGAAATATATTACTGAGATTTGCGAACACTAAATAACGCTAAACCTTACTAAACCTTACCTTGTTAAATGAAATGAATAAAAAAGCCTTACCTGCAATGTATTCCACTGTGTTTTGATTATGCAATAAAGCCAAAAAAGCCAGTAATATGACAAACAGACATCATAACACAGTGGAGTACATTGCAGGTAAGTCGTTTTTATTCATTTCATTTAACAAAAAGTAAGGTTTAGCGTTATTTAGAGTTCGCAAATCTCAGTAATATATTTCTTATACAAAGTCTCTTATGTTTTCAATGGTTGCCTGTAATGTGACACCGGCACATCATCTATGGTATGTAAATTACTTTACACCCTTCCCTCATAACGTGAGTTTGGACCGCCTGTGGGTAGACCAATATTCTTCAGTGAAGACAAAAAAAACAAATCTTGTTGTGGTGGTGCATTTTGATGAAAGAAACATTTTACACGGCAGGTCTGAAATACAGGTCACATTTCCACAGGTCAGGGTACAGGTCACCACGATTGAGATAAATGAACAGCATTAAAACTGTCTCCTAGCCCTAATCTCTTAACAAAATGCTCTATTAGATCGAGGGGAATCTGTGTGGTTTGGTAATTTATCGATGGAGCAGTGACCTACACTCTTGACCTGTGGAATGTGATCTGTACTTTAGACCCGGCAATTGCGTACCGTTCAAACATGAGGTTTGTAACCTTTTAGCTGGCCCAGGGGCAAGGGGATGGTCACTGGCTGAGGATTGACTGAGAAATAGAGCTGCGTGCAATAAAAAATCCAATGAAATTAGAGGTTCTAGAGAGCTCCGTACTATCCAGTGGTATTTAAGCCAAGTATTGTAACACCGCAGATTAGCAGTATTCACATGGCTCTTATTCGAACTAGCTGTCATTTAATTTTTGGCTCAATGTGTTTTCATTACCAAAGAAAAAGGTCAGTGGAAAGGCTACACCGCCTTGTAAAAAAAAAAAAAACAGTAGTTTCTCTAGCAACCTTTGTGGCTTGCCATGTGTTAGGAAAGGCTGGTCAACTGTTTATTTTCAAAGTAGGATGGCTCACCCCATGGGTAGCTGAAAATTAAACAATCACCACTCGTGGGCTTTGTTCATTTGCAAATTTTTTACATTGTTACTTTGAAAGGTGTCTCTTATGGGCCACAGAAATGACACTGATAAAGAAATTTTCTAACCGGCTAAAAGACTTTAGGCATTGTTAGCAATATTAATAATAATTATTATTATTGTAAGTAAACAGCAGTATGCATGTTGTTCAATTTCAACAGTCATTTATTAATATTATTTAACTTCTGTATAATAACAACTGGACAGCTGGCAGCTGGTAGCCTGCAGACACAGACATATTTCTGGTCGTCGCTTTCCTGTGGAGAGTGGTGTAGAGATTGCCAAGACCGGAAATTCGTCTGTGTCCTCAGGCTAGTAGCTGGTAGCTGGAGGGGCTCCCATATAAGATGACAGGGTTGACCTTTATTTTGGTACATTTCAAGGTGTATGTATTAACCAGGAAATAATGAGAACAACAACTTCCCTGATTTTTCTCCAGTCACTCTTATATGGGTATTCCCCCTACAATGCTGAAACAAGTAATGAATTTAAGTTTAACCAAAGGGAGTGTGAATTATTCATGTGAGCTGAAGTGGTCTTTCAACATGATGCAGGTCAGAAAAATATTAATTGTGGAAAATAGGGGGGTGAGCATAGCTAATAATCAACACTCTCTTGGCAAAATATAAGCAGCCAGCTCAGTAGAACCAGAAACTATACGCTTAAACGTTAAAATCTGCCGTCAAATATTGAAATTCTTCACTTTATTAAACGGTCAGAAAAAGTACAGTAAAAACCAGTGTCTAAGAACCTGCCTTTTTGAACATTACCCTGGACAAGTTCTTTTATAAATGTCAATCAGCTATGTAGGTTCTTAAATAAGTTCTTATTTTCTGACGAAAAAACTGCATTTGAGCTATAAGGGCTTTTAGTGGTATTTATCTTATAATATTCCTAGACATAAAATCTGCACCAATACATTGCAGTTGGAGTGATTATAAAGGCACCTTTGTCTTCGATTCAAAGAGGATCCTGAATGTTAAGTTATCTTATTTGCCCAATTTTACAGTATTTTTTGTATAGATCATTAGAAAACGAGAACGTGTTTCAAATTTTAGGCTATAAAGGTTGTTGTATAGAGGTCCGTTGCCTAACTTGCAATTTTAGCCCAACGGGTTCTTAAAAACCAGGTTCTTAGTCACAGGTTGTTCCTGTAATAATATTTTTGATCAGAAACAACAATGTTAGAATACTGATTGGTGTGTGAGTCAACAAGAAATAACATCCAATAAAATTAAAATGTGTTAATATCAATTTCTCACCACAATAGAACCCTCAGTCTCAAGGAAAAGCTAATAAATTAGTATATACTGTGTCAATGCATTATTAAGAGACTTGTGTTGTATAATAGCAATACAAAATCAAATCAAATGTGAAGTATTTGAAAAAGAGAGTCTGGGAACATGGTACAGACTCCAGCTATTGTTTCTCTAACTTAATTTCTGCATGCATAATGTCTGCGTGTAATTCCTAAAAAAGCTCACCTATACATGCACACCTCAACAACAAAACAAACATTACCTTTAAGAGAGAAACAAACAACAGAAATATTTCATCAAAAATCAAATTAATCATTAACATATTGCTAAAGAAAGGATTAATATTATTATAAAACTTAGCAAGACAATCTTAAGCTTTACATTAACTACCCTGATCCATGGAGAAACTCCACATCAATAATTCAACATTAATAATGCAAGCCATCTAACGAATTAGTAACACTTGTAAAAAATATGAACATTTAAAAAAATATCCTGGTTGTTCAACAGTCCAAAGTAGTTATAAATACAAATTTAGAAAAAAAAACTTTAGCTTGTCTCATTGGTGTCTGAGTCAACTTGTCATCCTGACTAACCAACTTAAAGGGGGTGAATAGTGGAGTGAAATATAAGACAGTAAGTCCTTGCCTCTATTAGTAAATAATAACAATATGTATATGTTAAAGGCCAAACTTATATTCAGGTTCTTGATACGCCACATTAAATAGAAACAGTAAAATGTTTTCTAAAATATACAGATGACTGTCATTCTGACTATATAACTTTTTTAACTAATCCAATCGTTAAACTAATCTAACATGAAAAATTGACTCTCAAAATGCAGTGGTTGCTGTTGATACAAATACTGCTATTGACTATTTTGAAAGACTATCGTTAGGTTTTTTATTAAGAAAGTGTACAAAATTTGATTCTTAAAACTGATATTAAACAATACAATTAATGCTGTAATTTTCTTGTATTAGTTTGTTTCTATGGAAGTATTTTAGAGTTTTTAGTCAGTATCTCAATCATAAGCCTTTTCACAGGTGTATATAACCACATGAAAAGTTTTTACTTCTCAGCTTGAAAGTGACGTTCAAACGGTCAAAACGTAGTTGTTCTTTTTTAACGTTAATTTTTGTAGAGAAATCCATTTCAACAAATGTGTAATGTTACAAATTACAGAAACATAAAAATAGAAACAGGATGCAATGTTCGGGTTTAGTATAGTGTTAATCTATTGTTCTCCTTTCTCTAATTAATGTATAGTTAGTGCACCTAGAAAAAGATCTGTTTTGTTGGTCATGAACTTCCCTCTAAATTTGCTCATTCTTGCCACCCGGAACGTCAATGTCATTTAGAGATTTCCCAATGGCTTGATTGATGTTTTCCTCATCCATTAGTGCCAATTTAAGCCCAGTACATTGTTTTCTCAGGCAGTCCACTACTGCAATTATTTTGCTGACTTTAGCTAGCTCCAGGGTTGACTCGTGGAGTCTATGATATTCCCTGTGTACTCTGATATCATGTCCCATGTGTCTTGCCAGCCAATCTAACTCTTTTTGTTGGAGGTCTAACACTTGGGAAACCCTTGCAACATACTTTCTAAGGTGGGTACTTGTTATCAAATCAGGTTCTTTTAATTTAAGCCCAGTACATTGTTTTCTCAGGCAGTCCCAGTGGCGAATGTGATTCAATGAGTCTTCAGATGGGCGGGCAAAGAAAAACTTTTTGTTTGTATTGATGTTGGCCTCTTGTCTTTTCTTGACTAAGATGTCCGTTGCTCCTTTAATATCAGGTGTTAACAGCACTGAGACCTTATGTCCCCTTTTGCTTTCTATGTCAACCATGTCCACCACACATATATAGCATATTACATAATTGCACAATTTTAATAATGTCTCTCTTTAAAAAAGTAGCAAACATGAAGGTGGCCTTTTGTTTTGAAGTATTTAGTTAATATACAGGCCATTCTTAACAAAAGTAACTTAAATGGTTGTATGTGGCCCTGACTGAGTTGAGAGCAGTGCATATTCAAACTAACAAGGCAGGTGATCTCTTTAATAATGAGAATATTTTCAAGGCTAATTTAATTTTGAAATTCACAGCTACCCTTGATGCCTGCAACTGTTTGCGAGGGTGGTCTTTAAGTTGTGCCAAAAAAATGTTTTGCTCAAGGAAAAAGTCTTACTATAACAGGAAACTTAAACAAATGATATATTCAAACTGGAGAAAACTTTTAGTCAGTGTGATAATTTTCCCTCAGCAAAATTAGTTTTAAATAAAAAAAGCTAAGGTTACTTATAGTAATTCAAGGGCGAAAATAGTTGTTTTGTACTGGTACATAAAGTGCTGTTCTTTTGTTATGTTTCTGGTCTAGTGTCTGGTGATAGATTTGGAAGTGTATCTTATATATCACAGTGCATGTATTCCAAGATGTCTGCAATTTTTTTGTGTGTGTATTGATAGTGAAATGACTGAATGTGTTATTACATGTACTTTATACCTCTTACACAGTTCCTTCTCAATTGACTCTAGACAATCTTCAATTCCTTTTGTTGCTGTTTTCTTCCAGTCTGGCCTTTCTACAAATGAACTCAACAGCGTCTTTGAAGCTTCACTACCTCGTCGTTTATTGAGTGTTATCACCCGACAAAGGGTTGTTTCAGCTAACTCACCCCAATTCTGTATTGTTGGTGCAGCTTTTAAGGTCTCTGTACAAGTGACAATCTTTTGAAGGAGATGCTTTCTCGACACCTCCAAGTCTTCTGTAACTGGAAGCAGATCTGGCTTGTTAAATTTCCTCTTGTAGAGTGTTCCTAGTAAGTGATATGAAATGCTATCATTCCATTAAGATCCCATAAGCTTTTCGAGATTGTCCATGTCTTGTAGCAGCACCTGGTCTTTTTCTCTCAAAGCCTTTACCTCTTTGGATGGTGATGCACTTATTTATAGCATGGCCTAACTTCAGTGCAAGGAATGTTATTCTGACTGACTTTGCTGATGATTCCTCAAAGTTGCAAAGGGTCTTAACTGAAGCCACAATGTGGTCAGAATACTCTGGCTTTAGAAAGTCTTTGAGGTGAATCCCCATGGAGTTGTTGGTTCTGAGCAGTATCAGCAGCCTTGAAAGCTGTCAAATCCCTTGTGACACCAGGTGAAGGTTGTCTTGCCCATGTCTTTCTGCAATAATGCTTCCATACTTGCAGATGAGATCATCATTTCTTTCAGCAATAATTGTCACCTTATCTGATTTCATTTTTGCTAAGGCAACTTTTGGGCATTGAATTTGTGCTTGATGTCCTGTATTAGGATACAGCTTGGAACAGTTAAAACAGGAATCCTTTTTGTCATAAACCCAGTTTTTGTGGTTGTTTTTCCCCTTATATGTGTAGTATTGTTTTCTAATAATTAATGCTCTCTGTTCGCCGAATGGCTTTCGAGAAATAACTTGTAATGTTAACCTCTTTTGCCAGGCATATTTTCTACTTGTTGTTTGATCAATGTTTGCCTTGGCGATCGTAGGTTTAACATTGTAGAGTTAACCTCCTATGCCAGGCATAGTAATAAATGCAGTGTAGTTAAAAAAGTGTCATGGATTTGTTTGTTCTAAGCTGCCAAACCTCTTGTAATCAGTTGTTTTTTTGTTCTTTTGTTGTCGTATAATGGAAGCTGAATTCACTTCTTGCCTTGTTGCCTGCAACAATTTGCGAGGGTTGTCTTTAAGCCATACAAAAAAATGTTTTGCTCAAGGAAAAAGTCATAGGAAACTTAAACAAATAATATATGGAAACTGGTGCATACTTAAAGTCAGCGAGACAATTTTCCTTAAGAGGGTTTACTGTTTAAATCTGAATAAGGGTTACCCATAAAAAATAAGTAGTTTAAGGATGAATATATAATAGCACCTTGAATCCTTTTGTTATGTTTCTAAAATGTCTTCTTCAGTAAATAGTCAGAGGGTTTAGCTTTGGTCCTTAAACTTCGTCAGATATTTGAACCTGTGGTCTGCTTTTGCTGCACATGCAGCTGTGTATTGAAAATGAAAAATGTTCTTGTTTTTTATAATGTTACTAGAAATGTAATTCACTTTGTTCCATCTTTTCTTAAGGAAACAAAATGGCATTTTTTTTTTAAACTTTATCACCCAGACTAGTTATTTTTCGAGGGTGATCACCTGCCTATTTAAGCTCTTTGTTTGCTAACTCACCCCAATTCTGTATAGTTGGTGTGACTAGAAGGTCTGTTTTGTTGAATTTCCCTCTAAATTTGCTCCAGATCTCTCCACCCTGAATGTCTATGTCATTCAGAGACTTCCCCACTACATTGTTTTTTAACACAGTCCCAGTTGCAGATAAGGTTTGTGGTTATATAAGTTTCCACAAGGGCAGACTAAGAAAAACAGTTGTTCAATAATATTGTTATCATTATTGTTAATTTGGTCGGCATCTATGTTGAGCTAATTCTCCTTTTGTTGTCAAGGAGTTTCATTCCTTCTGCAATATCTGGAAACCTTTGCCTTTTGCCCTTTGCCTTTTGCCCTTTGCCTTTTGCCTTTTGCCTTCTATCTCAACCATGTCCACCGCACATACATAATTGTATAATTACTTCCTTAATTATATATGTCTCTCTTTAAAAAATTAGCAATTAAGATTAATTTGGCCTTTTTTAAGCGTTCAGTTAGTACACAGTTACTGGCCATTCTTATTAAAATATATATTTTTTCAGGTTCTTGAATGGTTTTATGTGCCAGGTTGAGGGCAGTGCGTACCTATGGTAGGCGATTTGTTTAATGAGTTATTTAAGGCTTTTGATTTTGCAATGTTCGGATAAATAAACAGAATTTTGCAGTCCATGGAGTGTTTTAAAGTAGTCAGTCATATGAATCTTTTGAAAATGAAATTCTTGGAAATAGAAAGGACACGACCAACATAATATTTTGTTTGAATATATATAGGTATCTGCTACATAAGATAGCAATCCATCCTTGATAATTTCAACTGATCAAACCTCCTTATATGGATTTCTGAACCACTGCAAGTAACACTAGTGTTATTAAATTTCTCAGTATTATAACTGGTGTATTGTATTTAGCTTGTCTTGCATGTTGAAGTGAATATTGTAGTTAAACAATGTCAATCAATATTGCCGATCCAGCGAAGGATATTCACGCGCAAAGTTATTTAGATTATTTCAGTTGAACGTGTGAACTTTTCAAAAATGCAAAAATGCTCACGCATGCGCACTCCGAGATTGTCTAGGCGTCTCCCGGCCGTTCGTCTCGGATACGTCACCGAAATGCATTGACCGAGAGGGACTAGGCAAAGTAACACACAACTGTGACGTCAAAACTACCTCTACGTGCCCTCACGTGTGGACGCATTTTGGAGAAAAACGGAGATATTGCTGTTTGTCACTCTTGTTACTCTGAGCAGTGCTATTTGCAATTGAAATGAAAATAGAGGGTTGTGTCTCACCCAACCGGCAACCACCAACATTGCCCGGCAAAGAGTTAGTAGACCCACCCATCCCCTTCCCACGCACACACCCTGAGCATGCTGTCACTGGCAAATTTCAACCGCGGCAGGATTAGCGCACTCGGTAGAGCGCTTGACTGCAGAGCGGGAGGTCGCGGGTTCGATTCTCATCATTCCCGGTACCGGACCAGTGCTCAGGGTCTTAAAAATAACTGAGAAATGAAGGTATTGCCTTTGCCTTGCAAATGGCTAGACCTTCGCGTGGCTCGGATGACCCGAGAAAAGAAAAAATACATCTATTACGGACATGCCTACGCGTGAAGAATCTCCTGAGAACGTGTGCGTAGGAGGCTAGCCCGTACAGACTTGACACTTAGCGCAGTTCTGATAGCCCATCAGGCAATGTTTAATGTGTCATAAATGCGCTAAACAATCAGTATACGTACGGTGAGTAACGCAAATGCTCAAAACATCGGAAGCTAAGAGCGTCCGATTGTCGCACGCGATTGATTTAACCATGCGCTCCAAAAAATTGGGTCGCGCAGGTACCACGCCAAGAAGTTCTGATTTTGCTACCATGTTGGTGTCGTTAATAAAATCTTCTTTGCTGCAAAAATAAGGAAAATGAATAACTGGAGAGAGAATCTGGGAACGAGGTTGCCCTGGTCCCAGAGGTTTAAAATTTTTCTTCGCCTCGCGACTAGTTGTCGCTGCTTCGCTGCTCGCTCTCTCTTTCGCGAAGAAAGAAAGATTTCAAGAAAAACCTCTGGGACCAGGGTAATGAGGTCAAGGCTCAGGAGGGCAATTTCATACAACTCACTTTATTTTGTCCACCCAAGTCTCGAATTGATTCCTTTTTTTTTGCAGGAATGCGGAAGAAGGTATGAGGGAGCCTCACCAAACACCCTCACCCAAATGCCAACGAAAGCTGGAGCGAGATCAGAGAGATTAAAGACCTTTAACACAGTTTGCAGTTGCGCGTTAGCAGTTTCATGTTGCAGGGATTTCCAATTTTAGCAAGGCTTTCATTGTTTAGTACCCAGTGCTCAACACTAACGCTAGCCATTAGCCCAGGACTAGTGAAAATTCACGCTGGGCTAGTAAACGTGTGCTCCAACTAGCCCCTTGACCAGTAGTTTACTGTGAACAAAATAAATTTTCTAGAACTCGGTAACTTGGCCTGAGTAGTTCTTTTTCTAAAGCGCTTTATCAGTAGTTAGTTTTTTAGCTTGAGTATCAAATGTAAACCAAAGGACTCGCTGTTCATTTAGTGGAGGTATCGTAGGAATTGACTAGCCTACGTGTAGCCCGAATTTGTGCCTCTGTTAATGGATAAAGACTTGCTTTACAAGATTTTTGTATCATTACGTGGGATGAAACAAGAATTATACGCTAAAAGCTTTCAGGTAAATGTCATACGTGAAAACCTATCTTCCCACGTTGAAAACGCACGTCGTAAACCTCAAACGTGACACGAAAGACTTGTCACGTGACCTCCAGCGGTTAGAGGTTCGCGGTAAACTCTTATCTAAAACCCTCTATTCACTTTATTTCGCCAAGTGATCGGGAGAAATGTTTCATAAGACACTGAAGTTTGCACCTTTTAATCCCAATGTTAATAAAGGTAAGAAAGATTAATAAAGATACCACCTACGACATGTTTTAGTGTCGTCTTTGCGTTTTTGTGGCGTTTTCAGCGCCCGTGGAGCAGTTTTTAAAGTGCGGGGGCCGATCCACCTCTTTTGAAGTGAAGTTGGGGGTGGGGGTTGTGGGATTGTGGACTTTAAAAATGGTTTGCCTGGTGGTTACTCAATATTTTTTAATACAGTTACAACTCATCAATCATTTGTTTTAATAGTTCAACAAACGAGGAAGGAGTTAGTAACAACAAGTTGTAACCATGCACAGCAGCATCATAATTTTCGCGTGTTTCATTTACTTCAAAAGTTTGTCCGTTCTCTTCTTGCGGCTGTTTAGAACTTTTCTTTATTCATTGTCACGGAATGGAGCCATGTTTCAGATGTTTTTAACCTTTGAGCTGTCGAAATTGACCTTTTCCTGCTGCGATGGTTGCGGATTTATCAGCAGAAGCTTGCAGATCGGGACAATAGGACAATTTCACGATGACGATATTTGACTAAAACTACCAGAATTCATTTCGTTGTTGCTTTGTTATTTAAATTTGTCAATCCCGTTGAGGATAAAAGAACAATAGCCTTGATTTGCACAAGAAAACAACAAACTCAAGGATTCTGGTAGTTGTAGTAAAATGACGTCATCGTACACTTGTCCTATTTCATTTATCATGCTCTGTAATATCTTGATATTAAAAAGTGAAAACATGGAACGGTTATCCAGAAATTTTTAGCTTTCCTCAAGCTTTCGAAATTAAAACAGTCGGTGGGTGCCCCTGAGTCAGTGTAAAGATAGTCGTATTGAGGATCACCATGTGATATAGGATCGAAACGGACCAATCATAAATTTGGATGCTTCGGCGAGGCCTGCCGGTCGAATATTCTTATTCTATCAAAGATTCCTTTTATTTGAAAATTTGTATTTCTTTTTTTTTTCCAAAATGTGGGGGGGCCCTGGCCCTCCCTCTCCGCGGGCCCTGTTTGAGTCGCTTAATTTTGGTCTGAAAACGGGTATAGTCTTGGTCTGATATCGGGTATGGTTTTCGAGGGAACTACGGGAGCGTATGAACGTATTTATCGTTTCAATCCCAAATGAGTAAGAAAAATAACCTGTGTACAGACGCCCCCTCCCGTCAAAAAGAAATTTCTTCCCCGACTTTTTTCTGAGGGGAGGGGGGCGTCTGTACACATGCTATAAGAAATATATGAATTCGAAATCAATTTTAAGAAATCATAAGTCTGAAAACTGGTATGGATTTTAAGAGCCCCGGGCCCAGTTGTTCGAAGGCTGATTAGCGCTTAACCCGGGTTTCATTTTATTGTGTTCAAAAGCATTTTCTCGGATAATTTTCTCTGTTATTTTTGAAGCTTCCAATAACCAACTTGTAAACAAAAAGAATTAAAACTGAAATTATTCTTGAGCTTTCATATCTGAACTAAATCTCGCACAAACCCTGGGTTATCTTAACCCAGCTTTGGACAACTCGGCCCAGATCTGAAAACCGGTGTGAAAAATGACATTTTTTGGTCTGAAATAGGGTCAGGATTTGGAGAACTGGGCGGCAGTACCCTTACCAAAACTTATCAGGAGTCCCCCCTGGAAATACGTCTGCGGTTCGTAGGCTAGGTTTTAGCCTGTTTCAGGCATTCAGATGGTGGGGAGGGGGCAAAAAATTGACGTGGAAAAAAATGGGGCGGAAAAAGGGAGGGAACTCTTGTTTCTAACAGGACTCTATCACCGCCGACCGCGTAACGGAAACATGAACTACACTTCGACTGGAATGTGGTTTTACTTGTCAATAACAACAACAACAACAGTTTATAAAACTGAAAAATAAACGATAAAAGCGAAGTAAATTGACACTTTCCTGATGGCAATTTCTTTCATTTCTTTGTTCATGTTCGCTCTCGTCTCGATGGCCGGTCGTTCTTCCACCATACGCTAAAATTTCGTGACACGATGTGTTGTCAACGTGACGTCTTTGTTGTGACGTATACGTCATACTGACGCGAGCGGTGAAACAGAGAATAAAACACATGCAGTGCTATGTTTGAAAACAAGTAATTTGATAATAAATTTCTCAGCGCCCTGCTGGACACAGAGCTTATAAATATAAGAACAGAGAAATGCGGCAGTGCTGAAATTAGAGGGGATCAGTTCCTAATCGATTCCAAGATGTCAGCTTATAATTGTCTTCAGATGAAGGTAAGATATTTGACGACGTTCATGTAAAGCAAAAGCCCTTCTTTATTAAATATTTAATAGGGACAGAAGTTGAGCGCTTTTGACCGAAACGTCTGGTTTTGACTTCTTTAAGTTTTTGCTATCATCTATTTTTCGCATGGATTGAAGCTACAATTCGACCGAGCTAGACTTGCTTTACTGAAACGTTGGCTTGTTTACAGCATTATGCTTAATTTGCTTTAACAACAAAGGATAGTTGTATCATTTAAGTTCGAGTGGGTTACTGGTGCCTCATTGTAAACGAGTTTCACATCATTGCATTTGTTAGTGATCGAAATAGCTGCTGGTCCCCAGAATGCGCTGATTGTGTACTGCTTGATCGATACTCATTTGATTGAAACCCCAGTAAAAGTAACGTCTCCGCAACGCTGTCTTAGCTTTTAGTGTATGACGGCGAGACCTTTTTTCGTACGAGAATGTCATGATAAAATAAGGTTGACGGTAAAAGTTAGTAGGAGTTGTAAAATTCACCACTGGTTACATTTTTATTTGTCGGGGACGTGAACACTTATATAGAACAGTTGAATTTTTTTTATTGATAGCGTGCAGTTCCTGTCATTATTTTTGGAAGCTCAAGTTTTTTAGGACTTAAAATGATATTCGTTTTAGCGCATTTTAACGAGCAAGAAATAGTTCTTTCGTCAAGGAATGGATCTGACTGTTCAACTGGATGATTAATTAATTATTCATAAAGATCAAAAACATTGTAAGAGAAGCTCTTCGTGAATGTATGAGTCCGAGTTTAATAAGAAGTCCAGTCGCTCGGGTTCCACCCCCGAGTTCGATCTGTTGTTTTTGATCTGAAACATAGCGGTTAGCCATCAACTATTATAGAGAACCTTACAGATAGTTATTGTATTAAGTCATTATATCACATCATTGCAAGTGATCGAATATTTGTGAATATAGCTAATACGTTCAGGTCCCCACAACGCTCTTTGTCAAGAGACTATGATAGTCTCTTGTCTTTGTTTAGTCAGAAAACTGAGCTATATTAACGTCCCCATAACGCTGCCTGCTAGTGTGTAAACATCAACTGTTTTTCCTTTTTTTCTTTTGTCCCAGTATGTATTCATGAAAGTAGCTTGTGTAAAAAACGGTAACGGGTTGTGACAAGAAACACGGCCATGTACAAATGTTTAGCTGCAAAATGAGGTGAATACGTTTTGCAAGAATTTTAGACGAAGATTCCCGCCATTTTCTTCGGCAGCTTAAATTCTCTCAAAAAATTCGAAAAGCATTCATTTTAACGAGCGAGAGGTGGTTCTTTTATCAAGGAATGGAACTGTGTGTTAAACTTGGTGATAAAATATTGTATTGATTAAGATCGAAAACATTTAAAGAGGTCTGTGTCTGTACGTTGGGCAACTTCAATATGGCGCCCTCAGTCTTGGCTTCGTTCTAACGTGGATCTGATGCATAACCATTAATTATGTAAAGACCATTGTAGAAGTCTATTGCAATTGTGTTAAGTCATTATATAACATCATTGCAAGCGATCGAATATTTGTGAAAATAGCTGTAATTAAATAATACGTTCAGGGCCCCACAACGCTCTGATTGTGTAAGCTTAAACTTATATTATTTTGAGTTGAGATTTTGCTTATTTTGAAAACATCCTGAACGTCCCCATAACGCTGCCTGCTGGTGTGTAAACGTCAACTGTTTTTCCTTTTCATTGTTTTCTCCCAGTATGTATTCATGAAAGTAGCTTCAGTGTAAAAATTGGTAACGGGTTGTGAGAAGAAACACGGCCATGTACAAACGGTTTAGCTGCACAGTGAGGTGAATTTGTAGACGAAGATTCCCGCCATTTTCTTCGGCAGCTTAATTTCTCTCAAAAAATTCGAAAAGCATTCATTTTAACGAGCAAGAGGTGGTTGTTTTATCAAGGAATAGAACTGTGTGTTAAACTTGGTGATAAAATATTGTATTGATTAAGATCGAAAACATTATTTGAAGAGGACTGCACGCTCGCCAACTTCAATATGGCGCCATCAGTCTCGGCTTCGTTCCAGTGTCGTTCTAACGTGGATCTAATGCATAACTATTAATTATGTAAAGAACATTGTGGAAGTACATTGTGTTAAATTCTTTATATAACATCATTGCAAGCGATCGAATATTTGTGAGAATAGCTGTAATTAAATAAATTATGTTCAGGGCCCCACAACGCTCTGATTGTGTATAGCTTAAACTTATATTATTTTGAGTTGAAATTTTGCTTATTTTGAAAACTGAACGTCCCCATAACGCTGCCTGCTAGTGTGTAAGCGTCAACTGTTTTTCCTTTTCTTGTTTTCTCCCAGTATGTATTCATGAAAGTAGCTTCAGTGTGAAAAAATGGTAACGGGTTGTGAAAAGAAACACGGCCATGTACAAATGTTTAGCTGCACAGTGAGGTGAATACGTTGCGAGAATTTTAGACGAAGATTCCCGCCATTTTCTTCGGCAGCACAAATTCTCTCAAAAAATTCGAAAAGCATTCGTTTTAACGAGCGAGAGGTGGTTCTTTTATCAAGGAATGGAACCGTGTGTTAAACTTGGTGATAAAATATTGCATTGATAAAGATCGAAAACATTTGAAGAGGACTGCACGTTCGCCAACTTCAATATGGCGCCCTCAGTCTCGGCTTCGTTCCAGTGTCGTTCTAACGTGGATCTAATGTATAACTATTAATTATGTAAAGAACATTGTGGAAGTACATTGTGTTAAGTCATTATATAACATCATTGCAAGCGATCGAATATTTGTGAGAATAGCTGTAATTAAATAAATTATGTTCAGGGCCCCACAACGCTCTGATTGTGTAAGCTTAAACCCATATTATTTTGAGTTGAGATTTTGCTTATTTTGAAAACTGAACGTCGTCCCCATAACGCTGCCTGCTAGTGTGTAAGCGTCAACTGTTTTTCCTTTTCTTGTTTTCTCCCAGTATGTATTCATGAAAGTAGCTTCAGTGTGAAAAAATGG
>OZ037776.1:31826373-31831373 GCA_964035525.1 Porites cylindrica
AGTTAGGAGTGAGAAATGAGATAAATTGTGGTATCTCCTTTCTCGTTATTTACAGGATTAGCGAGCGTGCAGTGGAAGGAAGAGCACGATGTCCTTCTCTGCCGTGAAACACTCATCTGTCAGCCATACAAATTCAAAGAAAGAATGGTTGAAAGAATCGTAGTTTTGTAAATGGAAGCGATAACTGTAAGCAATCGCAAAAGCTGACAGGTTATGGTTGTTGCAAAAAATTTATTTGTTAAACACCTGTAGTGATGATAAAGGAAAAAGAAAATCTGTTATTTCAAAAGCGGATTTTTGTTTGGGTTTCCATTCAATGGATTGGGAAAAAAATTAATGTTCTCCCAGTACAACTAGTTGCAAGATTTTCTGGTGCGCGATTTTATCTCTGTTTTATATAAGCAATGATTTGATTTATAAGACTTGTTGATCTTCCTATGCTATGCCTTTGTGAGGCTTTTGCAATGTCTAGCAAATTTAAAAACGACCTTTTAAATCTCCAAAAATAAAGTTTTCCGGAAGGCATCCTTAAGCCTTATGAAGGAACAAGTCTCACAATTGGGAAAGTCTGCCGTCGTCCAATATGTTACCGTATTTCGTCTCATTTTGGCTAAACGGGTGAAACACTGATCTCGGGCTTGAGACGGAAAGGCATCATATTGCGAGCTTTGATGTGGGTGGTGACGAGTCTCTGGCCTCAAAAAGTAGCTTTTAGGAGTCAAAACTATTCGGCGAGAGCAAAATTGATGCTGATTTCTTTAGTGTTCTAGGAAACGCAGCGGACCACACCGTATTCGCATTGTAACTAACTTTATTCTCCCGCATTCTAAGAATATATATATACATCAATCACGTGCTTCTTGATCAGTCCAATTACGTCATCCTAGATATCACATCACAATCATTCGCAGAAACACTAAATCCCTCCCTTGATTGAATCTAAAACTCAGCTATAATCAGCAAAGCTATTTTCTGGCTAATAGACGAAACCAACACAACTTGAAGTATAAATCATATGTAATGTTCTTCAGATTTGTCAATGTTCAGTTCTTAGTGATTTTTGAATTAAATGTTCAGTTTAGTTGAAACTCATTCCAATAAGCAGGCTTAAATTGTTCATAATTGAAAATCATTCAGATAAGCTGGCGGATGCCTGACACGAACAGGTCTCCGTGCATCCTGGTCTACTGCCGGGGGAAGGTCCCCATTCGGGTCCCCTGCCCGTGGGAGGTCCTCATCTATCTCGTAGTCATCCTCCTCCTGAACAGCAGTGCTCCGGTGTAGCTTGTGTACATGCGACACATTGCGCATGAACACACGGCCTCCTCCTCGTTGCAGAATCAAACTAGGCCCCTTACGCTTTAGCACTGTATATGGCTCAGGGTCGTATCGGGTAGACAGCTTGTTCTGCCTCGCTTGTTGTAGCAGTACTTTGTCACCAGCCTTGATGTCTGAGGGACTTGCTCGGTTTCGCTTGTCCGCATACGCCTTTGTGCGCTGCTTTGCTTGTTGATCTTTGATCTTAGCTGACTGTAGTGCAGCGGACAGAACATTAGACATCTGGGTTTCAACTTGGGGCACTTTTGTTCTGATTTCTCTGCCCAGATGCAGACGTGCCGGGGACACTCCGGTAGACGCATGAGGCGTCGCACGGTAGTTAAGAAGGAAGGTAAACATGTCTGTGCGCCAGTCCTTGCCTTCAGCATGTGCAGTGCGGATTGCTTTCTCGATTGTCTTGTTGAATCGCTCAACTTCTGCATTGGCCTGCGGCCAATAGGGCGTGACTTTACGATGTTTGATGCCATGTGTCCCCAGGAAGGTCTCAAATTCCTCTGATACCAGATTCGCTCCATTGTCTGTCACTACTTTTTCTGGCAATCCATGTACAGCAAATATCTTTCGAAGATGTCCAATGATGGCCGCAGATGTAGTGGAACGCAGAATCACTACTTCTGGCCAACGTGTACACGCATCTTCACAGACTAGCAAACTTTCCCCAGACGGAAAGGGTCCACAGAGGTCTATATGCACCTCTTGCCATGGTTTTTCAGGCATCACTGTCGGTCGGAGTGGCTCCACTGTAGACTTGGCCGCAACAGACTGACAGGGTAGACAAGCCTTGACCATGGTCGCCACCTGTTGCCCGATGCCTGGCCACCACACTTTCTCTCTTACCATTTGTTTCGTCCGCACAATCCCTTGGTGCCCCTCATGTGCGTTGGAAAGAGTTGCCTGCCACAGAGTACTCGGCATGACAATGCGAGGACCTTTTAAGATGAGCCCATCTTTCACACACAGTTCATCCTGGACCCGCTTGTAAGGCTTGAGGTCTGGTGTGTCTGGCCACACAGATCCGCTCAAACAACATTTCACTTGTTGTAGTATCGGGTCCGTCTCAGTCGCAGTCACAATCTGCTCAAGGGTGAGCGCTTTTGGAACCGCATTCATTGCGACATAGTTTATGTATTCCTCCGCAATGTTCCTTTCCCGGAACGGCTGGTTATCCAGCGGCAATCGCGAGAGTACATCTGCTGGGTTTGTCTTTCCCGCCATGTGCACTATAGTAAACCGGTACGGTTGCAGGCGAAGTGCCCATCTTTCAATCCGTGGCGGCGGCTTTGACTTTGGACTGTAGATGATCTCCAGCGGCTTGTGATCTGTGTAGAGGGTAAACGGTTTGCCGTACAAGTAAATATGGAAGCGTTCGCAGGCCCACACCACTGCCAGAGCCTCTTTCTCGGTCTGCGAGTATCGCCTCTCAACATCGGTTAGCGTACGACTAGCATATGCCACAGGGCGAACATTGCCCTCACTCCGCTGGAGTAAAATCGCACCCAAGCCCACTGGACTAGCATCCACTTTCAGTTCAGTGTCCGCTGATTGATCATAATGTGCAACAACACAGTCACTGGTAAGAATGACTCGAAGGCGATCAAATACCTCCTGTTGGGTTTTACCCCAAACCCACTCTGTATCACTCCTTGTAAGCTTCCGTAATGGCTCCGCAAGTGTCGCGAAATTCGGGATGAAGCGTGCACAATAATTCACCAGTCCGAGAAAACTCCGCACTTCTGCTGCATTCTGTGGTGTTCGTGCATTCTTCACTGCATCTACCTTCTTGGCATCGGGTGCTATTCCATCAGCGGAAACTTTGAATCCAAAGAAAACTATTTCTGGTACACTAAAAATACACTTTTCCCGGTTAAGTGTAAGTCCCTTGCTTTTAAGGCGTGAGAGTGTCAGTTCTAAGCTCCTGTCGTGACTCTCCTGGTCAGATCCAAACACAATGATGTCATCGGAAATGTTTCGTGCTCCGGGAATTCCTTGTAAAGTTTGCTGAATCACATATTGGTACATTTCCGGTGCAGATGACAAGCCAAATATCAAGCGTTTGTAACGCTTAAGTCCTTTATGTGTTGAGAACGTAGTAAGAATTCTAGATTCTGGGTGTAACTCAACTTGGTGGTAGCCCCAGCGCAAATCGAGTTTTGAAAACACAGCAGCTCCATTTAGTGCTTGCAACGTTTCCTCGAGTGTTGGTATCGGATGTCTCTCTCTTATCACCGCGTCGTTCGCCCGACGCATGTCAACACAAACCCGCACGTCACCATTGGATTTTGGGACTGCCACTAAAGGCGAAACCCAAGGCGTTGGGCCCTCGACATCCTCAATAATATCGAGATCTTGCAGCTCCTGAAGCTTTTTCTCCACATCTTTGCGAACATGAAATGGCACGCGACGCTGCGGTTGGGCGACTGGCGTGACTGCTGGGTCAATGTGTATCTTTAACTGATAATCTTTAAGTTTGCCGACACCATTAAACACTGCATCGTGTTTGTCAACAATTGCTTGAACAGACCCCACTGTAACCTGGTTAATGGCACGCGGGTAGTCCGGTCCAACTCTGAGCAGACCAAGCTGTATGGCCGTTTTCTTTCCTAGAAGAGACCCCGCGTGTACATTTTCAACTACCACAAAGTCAGCCTGTGTATGAAATTCAGGCGTTGACACAGTGGTGTGGAATGTTCCTCTGACAGGAAGCGGCGTTTCCGACCCATATGGGTAAATCTTGACATTAGATGGTCGGAGTGCAATTCCTTTCGCTGACAGTTTATTGAATGTAGAACCATCCAGCACATTGACGCTAGCCCCGGAGTCAATAATAACAGGAATTAACGTATCTTCCACAGTTATCGGAACAGTTTTTTCCGCCGGTTTGTTGCTCCCAATAGCAAACAAATACTCATCGTCAGAGGTGTCATGTTCGGTTGCCACATACCGAATTCCAGTTCGTTGTTGCGTAACAGGGCGAGACTTCGGGTCTTTAACCGCTTGTTTCGCTCCTTTGCAGACGCCACCAAAATGCCCTTGCTTTCCACAGTTATTGCAAGTTCTTCCATTCGCAGGACATGAAGGATCTTTCGCTTTGTGGCCCGCACGACCACAACAAAAACACACCAACTGCCTCGTGTCGTGGCTCTTGAATCTCGGATGCTTCGCATTTCTTTGTTGACGCGACCCAGAATTTCCTCTATGCTGTCGTGTCTGCTGAAAACCAGTCGAAATTTGGTTGACTTGCTGCTCTGAAGGTCCCGAAGCTGCTTCCATTGTAGTGGCATGCAGATCAGACGCTTCAATTGATCGAACAATTCGTAAAATTCCATCTAGCGTAAGATCAGTTTCCCGTAACAGTCGACGGCGAATACTGTTCGAGGCGCATTTATCAACTACTTGGTCTCGAATCATTTCATCGACTTTGTCGTAATCACAGGATTTTGCAAGGCTCCGTAGACGAGTAACGTACGCGTCGATACTTTCAGTCGGCCCTTGCGCTGCCTGACGAAAAGCATGTCGCTCAAACGGAATGTTTTTCTTTGGCTCGAAATATTCGGTCAGCTTGGCCAATGCCGTATCATAGTCTTCTCCTGTATCGCTGAGAGTTGCGAACACCGTTTGAACGTCAGCACCTGCCAAATGTAGAAGGACAGCGCGCTTCTGTT
>OZ037776.1:31836373-31846373 GCA_964035525.1 Porites cylindrica
CAAGGAACAGGAGGTGTTCTACTTGTCTGATAATCTAGAGCACTCCCTTTGACTAGTAAACTGAGGTGTAAAGATTACTACAATTTATTTCAGGAAAGTAAAACAACAGAGCCTACTGCTGTTAAACGCTGGTCTACTTTTTGTCCTGGCTTCGCGACTAGTTGGTAACAGACGTTTAGTACAGATTATAAATCGACAAAAGCCCAAACTCTCCACAGAATTTTAGTAACCAATAAAGAACTTAAGAAATTCAAAATCAGAAATGATGATATTTGTTCACTGTGTAAGAATCCTGATTCGCTGGAACGTACCTTATTCGAATGCCCTACAGATTTTTAATTTTATCATGAAATTTTTAGCATGGTTTAATATGTCCCATAGTCCTTACATAAATTTGTCCCCTGAGCAAATTCTGTTAAAGAACTGTACCCCTGGCGTTCTATAAAGGATGACCTCAGTCGCTACTAGATCTACTCGTCCTGTTTATTTAAAAGTATGTGTATAGTTGAAAAATAAATACCCCTTAATTGTACACAATTTAGAAATAAGTTAAGACCACAACGGAAAATAGAAATTGCAATAGTGTTGTAAAAATTCAGTGAGGCTTATGATTCAAGTTGTATAAACACCAATGAAATACCAGTTGAGCCTTTGCGCAAAAACATGATATCTTCACATGTGAAAAGATCACCGTTGCTATAGCTACATAATCGGGCCTTTCACAGCAAAAAAAAAATGGTTTGCTATTTCGTTAGTGTTTATATAATTGCAGGGAGGAGGAGCCATCCTAGTAGCCCGCGCGAGAAGAGAGAGAAGTACAGTTGAAACATACAGCCAGTTTGCCAGAAAAAAATCTCGATTTGCTTGATCAGGGGCCTCATGCAATCGTTGGGTAATGATGACGTTTCTGTTGTTCACCCGCAAGTGGTTAGGATTACGTGTTATCAGTGACACTCGTTTAGCGCGGATGAGCAGAACGATGGACGATTACAGCGATTGGCCGACAATTAAATTTTGTGTTGACGTATTTCCTGCCCACAAATGTCCTTCCATAAAGTTTTTTTTTAAGTATTGTCTTAATAGTTAAAACCGAAATAACTAGAAGGTATGAGTGTGAATTGATCAAACATTTTAATTTCTAAGGCTTACTTTCCGGCTAATAAAATGAACTGTACGTAAAAAGGGAAAGAGAAGTAGGAGGGAAAAATTCCATCTTCTAATGAAATCTTTTCTTGTGGTTTATAGTGGTAATTGAACTAAGTGGAGTGCAATTTGGTCTGAGTGATTTTTAAGGTCGTTCGAAAAAATTGCGGGGGACGTTTCGACTCCAGTTCCCTTCCCGTTTCTAAAGTAGCAAATGTCAGGGGCGGATCCAGGAATTTGAGATTTAGGGGGTCCAAACTTGCATGATCACAAGCAAAGTGGCAATAACAGATCGGTCGCAAGACTGTTAAGCTAATTCAAATGTTAGTACCAAGGAAGCAGGGTCTGGCAGGGTATTTTCGGGATTTGACCAAAATACGGTGCGGGATTCGGGAAAACGCAAAATATCTTGACGGGAAACGGGATTTGAATGCTACCCGGGAAGCGGGATTCATCAAAATTTGTGCACGAGGTGAGGGATTTTTTTTTTCCTTCTCTGTCGGGAATTTGGGAAATCATGACGGCTCAAACTCAAATAGACGTTCTTGCGGCAAATGCGTCTGATCACAGCGAGCGTTCAGTTGTGTCTCCTATCAACTAAGCCAACTATACACTAAATGATCTGGTTAACAATTGTCTAACTGAAATGGTCATTGAGTGAACAGACGAGCAGACAGAACACCCACTGTTTCAACCAGATGCCAGGAAAGTGCACGTGGTGCAATAGCATACCAGTTAATGAACTTTCTCTTCTATTCTAAAAAAACGCCTGATGGTAGGGTACCTTAAGACATTCATAGTTTAGCTGTGGTTCTTTCTTACAGCCACAGCCGAGTCTGATAGCTCCAGAAAAGCCTATTCCAGGAGTCCAGATGCATAGTGGAGAAGGTGCAAAGAAAAAAGGGTTGGGGGCAGGGAGAGAATGGAAAGAAACCCTCCTCTCTCTCTCCCAATTCCTTTCTTTCGCTTTTTCCCTCTCCGCCCTATTTATCGCCACTCTCCACTGTCTGAACATGCACTTGAAACAGGCAAGCACCAGAAGTAAGGCAGCGATCCACAAAGAAATATAGTTTTTATTCCGCTACACAACGAACACAAAGAGCTGTAGAACTGTAGAGATTCCAGAAGCAGTTCAAAACCTTCAGGGCGTTCCAGGAAATCATAAGGAGTAGAGGCCTAAGATACCCAAGAACCTAAGGTTGCCTTTTATAAGTTTTGAGTATAGAATACAAATAAAGATGTTGATTTTCAGACGTTTTTCATTTTCGCAATCCGCGTTTTTTGCAAAACGTAGAATTGCCGGAACCGACCACTGATTACCGACCCCGCAATTTCTTCGCGTGCAACCTTAGAAGAGACCTTTACAATACAATACAATACAATACAATACAAATTTTATTGTCAACTCCCCATGGGGGCTTTTCAGAGACAAGTATTAATAGTACAGGTAATCAAAAACAAGAAAAAAAAAGTATCACAAATTGATTATCAATAAACTATTAAGAAACTATTTACATATAAATTTATGATATTAAAATTGATTTAAAAGGAAGGCTTTCATTTTACGTTTGAAAATGATAAGAGATTCACTTAATTTAAAATGGGGTTTTAACGCATTCCACAATGTTACAGTTCTGTAATAAAAAGATCTCTGTCCCGACTTGGTTTTAAAAAGCGGTATATTAAGCTGGGAAGATGATCTGGTCGTCCGACCACTGATATTCCCTCTGGAGATAAAGTTTGAACTGAGGTAGTTTGGTACCTGACCTGTCATAGATTTAAAGGCTAAGATGGCGTCTCTTAGATACAGGTGGGACTTAACTGGTATCCATCTCAGGTCTTTCAGGGCTGGAGATACGTGATCAAACTTCCTTGTCCCAGAAACTATGCGACCAGCGAAATTCTGTACTCCTTGTAGTTTGCGTATATTGCTGGCAGAAGTATTCGACCAGACGGACGAGCAGTAATACAACTTACTAAACACGAGAGAATTATTTATTGTAACAAGTATGTCTTTTCTAAATATATGTTTAACTCGGCTAATTTGCCCTAGGGCAGACATACAAGATGATGCTGTTTTAATTATGTGGTCGTTGAATGAGAGTTAACTATCAAACACTACACCCAGGTCCTTAACAGAGTCGACGGGTAAAAGTTCTTTACCCAAGAGGGTAAGGCGAAAATCCTGAAGTTTCGATATCATTTGCCGACTTCCATATACAATCAGTTTAGTCTTGTCCCGGTTCAGGAGTAGCCTATTCTTAAAACACCAATTACGTAGCGGCTATAGTCGGTTCACAGTCCTGCACTTGGAATGACATAAGCAATTTAGTGTCATCAACGTAGCAGTCCGTGGAACAGGAACAATAGCATTTACTAATCGTCTCGATTTCCATACTGTAGTGTTGTGGGATTGATGGCAAGTCATTGGTGTAAGCCGTGAAGAGCAAAGGACCGAGGATGCTTCCTTGGGGAACACCGTACCTCATTAGCAGGGGTTCGGAAAGAGCAGTATTTATACGCACAGCTTGGTACCTGTTTGACAAGTAGCTCTTGAACCACAGGATGGCAGAGGGTGACAAGCCAATATCTTGTAATTTTTTAAGCAGAATATCGTGGTTGACACTGTCGAATGCTTTGCTCATATCAAGCAGAGCTACAGCTGATGTTTTCTTTTGGTCAATTGCGGTGAGAATGCGATCAGAAGTGTAGATCAGTGAAGTCTCGGTGGAATGCCACTTTTTATTACCACTTTGATGGGCGGAGAGACGATCGTTCTCCACCGAGTAGGGCATAAGTTGATTTAAAGCGATACGCTCACATAGTTTTGAAAGAACAGGTAATAGGGATATAGGGCGGTAGTTATTTGGCTTTTCGTGATCGCCTTCTTTCAACACGGGGATCACTTCAGCTGTTTTCCACTCAATTGGAAAGGTATTTCTTGCGAGAGACTCGTTAATTAACCTTTACGGCTAAATATAATGGCGTTTTCTCCAAAACACCCTAAGTGAGACCAAAATCCGAAATTTACATCTCTAAGCGACACGAAGAGCATCTCCGCCCCTTTCATATCCCCCGGGCAAAACATCTTGCAGTTTTTCCTTTCTCAACCCTATACAGTTGTGGATACTGGCGTCTTTTTGCGAGGTGGGGGAGTGGTTGAACATTTGGGATTTTAAAAAATTCCCCGCAAATTCAACTTCGTTCAAAAACGTTAGTCCACGATGGTAGTTTCAGGCTAATTTTGCTTTTCCATTCGACTTTCGCTGGGCTCCCTATAATTTTAATCTCAATTCTGTTGCCGAGTTAGTGGACTGGATGGTAAACTAACTAGAGAACAAGTAATGGTTTCGGGTTTGTTACATTTAATACCTTACTGTTTCTTCCCCCTCCGTCTCCCCCGTCTTTGTAGAAGTACTAAGATTTACAACGAGAAGAGCGAGACTTCGATAAAATGTCACGAATTGTACCACTACAGTCCAACCCTTCCTCTTCTTTGGCTTGGAGTAGGAAGTCTTAACATAACCTCTCTTTTCTTCAGACACATGGAATAAAGTGCTTAGTATATACTAAACAAAAAATAAATAAGCCGAGGAACCTTAATGATATTTTTGTCCTTTAAAACTTTATCAAATTCCATACAAAAAGACACACATAATAAAGTAATAACAATAAAGTGTTTACTCATCAAAAGATAAAAATACATCTCTTTTGTTACAAGTAAGTGTAAGAAATTGTAAAAAGTAAGAGTTAAAAAATCTAGTATATTACATAGCTAATTCATATTTTAAAACTTAACGATTAATAAAAGAGTTTTTCAAAGGCGCAGTGTTAATCTTAGGAATAAAACAAGTTTCTTTCCTAGGATTATAACTGGACAGTTTAACACGAGACATAATAGATAAAAGTGGATGTTCTTTAGCATTAGAAACTGTTTTGAAAATTTTACGGTCTTGCCTCTCTAAGAAATCATAGCGGTCTAAGAAACATTGTACAGGTGTCAGATCGTACTCGGACGCGGCGTAGACAGATGATGCGTGATTGATATTAGGTAGAACTATTGTATTAAAGAGACGGCCTATTTCTAACTGATTGTACCCCTTTTTGAGCAGCGTTCTACGGATATGTAGCGATTTGTTTGCTTTAGTAAGTTTGTTCTTCGCGTGCACTGAAAATTTGCTGTTGCATTGGAAGGTGACCCCCAAAATCTCTACTTCTTTACAGCTTGATATCATCCCGATAGGTGAATAGAGATCGCGGTTGCCTCTCGTTTTGATCGTCAACTATTTATATTTACTTGGATTGCAAGACATTCCAGTTGTATTCGTCCAATCTAAAAACTGTAACACTCACTTATCGGAGTAGTCTACCTCCTTCCATACAGGAGCAATAATTGTGGAATCATCAGCGTACTTGAGGTACTTAAATAGCGCGTCATGATTACCTAAAATGATGTTAAGATGATTGAGAAGGCTGTTAAAAAGGTAAGGACCGCTAACGTTACCTTGAGTTGTCCCTTTGTTAACCGGTTTCCAGTCACACTCAAAGTTGTTGCAACATACCCTTTGTTTTCTATCCTTTAAAAAGTACAAGTACCAATTGGTAATATATGGATTCAGTGGGAGCTTTTTTAATTTAGTAGCAAGAAGTTCATTTTTCATGGAAAAATATTTTCATGTTGATCACGCAAGGAAGACTTGCGTTACTGCGAATCCCGCAAACTTGGTAACGAAATCACAAAGGTACGCAAAATCACATGATTTATAAGAAAAACTTCTGATTCGTTATGCGAGGACCCTTAGCTTGGATCTTTTGCTTGCGATGCTGGCGGTAGGACCTCTCGCAATGACCTTTCCCAGACATCTTCCACCCTTTCTGATGTTCTAACTTCACACAAACTGAGTCACCTTGCTGTTGGTCGGGAAGTGGTCGCACTCCATGTCTCTTGTCGAAGTACTGACGGTATGCAGTTTTGTATTGGTTTATTGACACTCACAATTTTGCTGGTAGTCCCCATCGGACAAAGATGTCCTTGAGCTTGTTGATCACAGCATCGCTAGTGGTACTGGATCGATACTGGACATGAAAGCTATTTCTGGAAATCTTGAAAAATAGTCGATGACTACTAGGAACTGCTTCCCTTGATGTTCGCACAGGTCTGCAATAATCTTCTTCCAGGCTCTTTCTGGGAGAGGCGTAGTAATAAGTGGTTCCTTTCTCTGATTGGGTAAATTCTCCTGGCAAAAGTCAGTTTGAAACTTTGGTTTGGATGTCACGGCTAATGACAGGCCACCAACTGACATATTAGCTTTTTTGCGGACACTTGGTTATGCCCTGATGGCCATCGTGGATACGTTCCAATACCTCAGACTTAAATGTAGGAGGTATTACTAAATAATCTTGCCATCTGCCACCACATGATAAGGACGGAGTTCTTCCGGTACATGTTTAGCATACTTTGGCCAACCGTTGACGGTACAGTCAAAAACACGACTCAACTGAGGATCAGAAGAAGTAGGAACTGTTTGCCGTTCCATAAGAGAAGTAACGTCAGATCTGGGAGGAAATACTCAGCAATTTTTTCTTGGAGCTGTTAACTCATGTGATAAGTACGAGTTGTGTTACACGTCAACCGGAAGCCTGTGCAGTTCAAAATTGACACAGAAGCAGATATTTGACTTATCAAGCCCTAACAGAGCGTCCGAAACCAAAGCCTTCAAATACGGTGCTATCCAGTCCAGATGCAAAGGTCAGTTCACCGCAAATATTTTACTTAAATTAAGGACCCTGTGTAAACAACCTACTAAGCAGTCACGCAGCTTGTCAAATGGGTTTTGTCGAGCCTGTTCAAGCATGTTTGTTGACATTGGTCTAATCAACTGAGAGCCAGATTGAGCTCACCGATATAGCTGAGCCGTGCTGTGTTAACGATGCAAGGGAAGTTTCATTCCCTTTGTTCCCTACAGTGGAAGAAGAACTCGACCGTATGTTGGAAGAAGGCATTAAATGCAGAAGTTACCCAGCCGACCGACTGGTGCGCTCCTATGATCCCGGTTATTAAGCGCAACGGTAAAGTCAGGAAATTGAGGAAATTGACTGAAGCAGTTAAGTCTACCCACCTTGGAGGACGTCGCTCCAAAGTTTAATAGCCGGAGCCATGGTATTTTCAAAATTAGACGCCCCAAATGGTTTACTTTTTGGCAAATACCTCTGCGCCCAAACAGTTCAAGGGTGACGACTTTCATCACTCCCAGTGGCCGTTTCTGTTTCCGCCGGTTGCCGTTCGGGATTACATCTGCTCCAGTGGGACACGAGAAATACCCAGGCTAGGCGGTAAAGGTCCCTAGGGCGACAATAAGTAGCGACAAAGCATTCTCGCTCCACTCATTCGCAGATCAGTGCCAAGGAAAAAAGGCGGGACGGCCCACCTACCCATTTACGCGCTGAAAATTCGTGGGTTTAGCATAATGCCATGTTCTATTTATTTCCTCTGAAGGCGCTCCATCAACTCTTCCATAACTGAATTTATTCAATGAGTGCGATGTGAGAGTGTTGTGTAATAGGACACTCTTCGGAAGGACCAATTACCTCGGGAAATTCTTACCAAACCTGTGAGTGTCAGATGTGATAAGCCCAATAAGCGAGTCGCTGAAAGCTAATAGTGCTTGGAATTGGTCTCATCGCCAAATGGAAGCCTTTGAAAAGGTCAAAGCCATGGTTACCCGGTACCGCTGATCAACCAGCAAGACCTGGATAAATGCTTTTAAGATGTCAGCGTCTCCTTATACAACTGATGAGATTTAAGCCCAATGCTGAATATGTACCAGGAAAGGAAATTGTTGTGGCTGATACTCTTTCAAGAAATCCCCTCTCAGTTTCGTCTGAGACGTCTGAAACAGAAGAAGATGTCAGAGCTGAAATGGTGCGACTAGTATCAACTGAGATGGAGACTCAGTACTTATCACATGAGTTAACAGCAAAGACGAACGTTACTCCACCTGGCCGGGCCTGATGTGCAGGAGATATTTACCACTTTAACTGAAACTGAGGATGCTGCAAATTACGCCAGTGCTGATGAAGCTCTCAACGCCTATTTTTTGTCACAGGTAGACTCAGCATTCGCCCGCCAGACCTGTCATCACGCAAAACCCAGGTGAGACAGTTCAACAATTTGTCACTCGCTTAAGGAAATCAGCTAAAGATTGTGAATTTGGCACTGATACCGACAACCAGATAAGAGATGCAGTTTTGAATAAGTGCATTTCCACTTACATCAAACGAAAATTTCTTGAAGAAGGCCAAGGACTGAACAGGGGCACCCAACGTCAATTTTTTGAAAATATCCGTTCGGAAGACGATCTGAGATCTAGAATTTTCGGAACATTTGTTGTAAAATTTCTTGCTTACCTGCCTCTACTAGGATTTTCGAACAGCTAGAAAATGGTATAATTGCACATTTTGAACGGATTTGTACCCTAAAAAGGTCACCTAGAATTTTCGAAAAGGTAACTTTTGATCCCTTGTCGTGAATGCCGAAGGGCCGTTCTTCAAGATATCACACTTTTAAAGCAAAACAGGGTTTATTTCACAGCTTCGATCCTCACAGTACAATGGCTCGCTCACACACTACACAAAATCGTGACTTTCTTGAATAAGCTTTAGTTTTTAATCCGATCTGTCATCAAGTTCTCTGTCGCTCTGACAGACGAGTGAAACTATTAATAACAAAATCTAAAAGGAATAAAATCACGCCATCTCACAATCACGCTACACTCTTGCTTCATAACACTCTACCCCTGTTCATCGCGAATAGTGATGAACAATTTGATTGTTCTAATCATAGTTGCAATGTCTCTGTTAGAAATGTTCAAAGATCAGTAGTCATCATCAGTAAGTTCGGCAGTGTCCTTTATCCTGGCACGTGCTGCCACAGCAGCGTCTCTTGACGGCCTGAAGACAGGTGCTTCAGCGCTGAGGGTGGCTCTCGGCATAGCTGTTGTCCTGTCACAGGACAGCTCCATTGGATAAAGGTGTTGGACAGGTCTCTCCAGGTAAGATCTTCCCGCTCGCAGTTTAGCCCCTCTGACAACTCCGTCTCGTCCAGTAATCAGCTCTTGGACTATTCCTAGCTTCCACAATCCACGGTTCTTTTCTTCGCCTTTAATGATGACAACATCTCCCTTAGCTAGGGCCACCTTACTTCCTTTGTGTTTTAAATTGTGCTGCTCACGCAAACCTCGTAGGTATTATGAAGACCACCTCCCCCATAGTACGTCTTTACATTTCTTCAGGTACCGTGTAAGCCTTCCCAGGTCTTGGTTCTCCAACTGATGTCTCTGTGTTTCAGGCAATAGAATCGGGCGGCCAAACTGCAACAGGTTGGGGGTCAATATGGGTAATTGAATGTCCTCTTCAACGTAGCTCAGCGGGCGGTTATTCATGGTTACTTCAACGTCCAGAAGGACATCCTGTAGCTCGCTCCAGGAAAGCATACCGTTTCCCACTGTCTTGTTAAAGGCTCTTTTGACAAGACCAACCATCCTCTCAAATTGACCTCCCCACCAGGGTGCTCTGGACAGGTTGAACTGCCACTTGACGTCGACTTTGGCTAGGAAGTTATGCAGGCGTTCATCTTTCATCACGTTTCTCAGCCACTTCGCTGCTGCCACGAACGTTTTACCGTTATCGGAATAGATTTTCTTTGGACGGCCCTTTCTGGGGATCAGGCGCTTAAGGGTGCTGATGAGCTTGTTAGTCTCCAAGGTTTTGGTAAGTTCTAGGTAAAGTGCTCGTGTCAGGCTACAGGCGTACAGGACAATATAGGCTTTCCCTTCTCTGTTTCTGCTTGTGCGGTACT
>OZ037776.1:31856373-31876373 GCA_964035525.1 Porites cylindrica
ACCTTCGGTTTCCTCTCCCCACTCTTTTACTTCGTCCACAGTTTCTCCCTTTTCCAGTTTTTCTTGCTCTATATCCCTCTTTAACTCCTCAACACCAGCTACTATAGTCTGCAAGGCTTCTTTGTGTCGACGAATCTTTTCCAAGTTATCGCCAAAAGCAACATCCTTAGTTTTTCCTCTGGTTAGTTCAAGCAACTGTAGCTTTGCGCTAAGCTTAGCCTCCATCGTCTGTATTCTATTTTTCCCAGCCTCCCGTCGGAGGTGCCACTTTGTCGTGAATGCCGAAGGGCCGTTCTTCAAGATATTACACTTTTAAAGCAAAACAGGGTTTATTTCACAGCTTCGATCCTCACAGTACAATGGCTCGCTCACACACTACACAAAATCGTGACTTTCTTGAATCTATAAGCTTTAGTTTTTAACCCGATCTGTCATCAAGTTCTCTGTCGCTCTGACAGACGAGTGAAACTATTAATAACAAAATCTAAAAGGAATAAAATCACGCCATCTCACAATCACGCTACACTCTTGCCTCATAAAACCCTATAATTTTCGGATCACTAGACTTTCAGGTAGGAAATCGGAACAGGTGAAAAATTTTTAGGGAATAAAAATATGCCTATATTTACCGTTTAAATACTACAATACGTTCAACAATGCTATGTTTAAGTAGTTTTGAACTATATTCTCGTTGGATGCCCCTGACTGAACTTAACACGCACCATAGAGGTTGCCGCAAAATGCAAAAAGATAGAAACCCATCTGGCTGCACTTTCAGTAAAGGGGGAAGAATCAGAAAGTATCAATAAAATCAATGAAAGAAGTAACAATCCGAGCACTAGCACACAAGGGCGATTCCAAGGGAGAGATAAATATGTTATAAATTTTGTTAAATATATGGGACATTTTGGTCAGTGGCCAGCAAGAGGCAAGACATGTAGAAAGTGTCGCGGGAAAGATCATCTTGAAGTCTGTAAGACAAAGTCATATGCTGTCAGGTTGGGAGGGTACCCGATGATAATGACCCTGGACCCCAGCATGACTATGCATTCAGTATTACAGAGGCAGAACACGCAGAAATGGTCAATAGATTCTGGGGCAAACAGCAACATTATTGACGAGGGGATATGGAAACAGCTGAAGGTGAAGGGGGTGAAATGTGAATCACAAGCTGCCACCTCAGACAAGAAGCTGTACCCATATGCGTCTAGTCAGCCACTGCCAGTAGGGTAGTTTTAAGTGTACAGTGAGTGTTTGTGATAGATCCAGCAAAGCTGAGGTCTTGGTAATTAAAGGTAGAGGGATGTCACTGCTTGGAAAGATAACAGCCACAGAACTGGGAGTGTTAAAAGTTTGAATTAACATTGCTATGGTAAAAACTAAAGCTGACAGTTTAAAACAGCAGTACCCAGAGATATTTGAAGGTGTCGGAAAAACGAAAAACGAACAGATATCCCTGAATATAGACCCTACTGTTAAACCTATTGCACAGCCGTCCCAAAGAACAGCAGGGAAATCCGCCCATGTGTGGACATGGGACAGGCAAACCAAGCAATCATGCGAAGACGATATCCAATTCCCACAGTTGACTAGGTGTTACATACTATGAATGGTTCTAAGGTCTTCAGTAAATTAGACCTTAAATGGGGATACCACCAGTTGGATTGAGCCCAGAATCCAGGGAAATCACAACCTTTGCTACACCCGATGGTTTGTTTCGATACAAGGGCTTGCTCTTCGGTGAAAAAAATTGCCCCAGCCCTGGCAGGTGTTGACTGTGTCGAAAACATTTCGGATAACATTGCGGTGCATGGTCCCGACACAGAAACACACAACAGGCGACTCCACCAAACTATAGAGCGTCTGAAAGAGTGCGGTATCACTTTAAATGCTGAGAAATATTTGTTCAACACGGACTGGCTGGTGTTCATGAGTATGCTGCTTTCAAACAAAGGAATCGGTCCTACAGCAGATCGTGTTAAAGAAGTATTAGAGGTGGAAGAACCAAAGAATGCCTTACATGTACGTAGCTTTCTGGGTTTAGTCAACTACAGTAGCCGATTCATACCTCAATTTGCCACTTTATCCGAACCACTGCGAAGGCTGACAAACAAGGAAAGAGACACCCTTTGAATTTGGGTCGGAGCAGAGGAAGTCCTTTGAATGTCTCAAACAGAAGATGGCAGAAGCTTACACTTTGGCACCCACCAAGATAAGATAATCACCGATGCCAGTCCAATTGGGCTGGGCGTTGTTCTCGTACAGGAGAAGGACGGTGCATGGACAGCGGTATGTTATGCAAGTCGTAGTTTGATCGGATGCGAGCAGAGATATTGCCAGACAGAGAAGAATGCACTGGGTATGGTGTGGGCGTGTGAGAGATTCCATGTCTATGTGTATGGGATGAAGTTTGTTGTAGAGACCGACCACAAGCCTTAAGAGGTCATATATGGTCCACGGTCAAGACCATGTGCACGGATAGAGCGATGGGTTCTCAGATTACAGTCATATGATTTCAGTGTGGTACGCAGGCCTGGACTCGAGAACATTGCTGATCCATTGTCGTGACTACTTTATAGGAAGGTTGAACCTGACAACCACTAGCGGTGTACTGAAGAGCATGTTAGATTTGTTGGTGTAAGTGCAACACCAACAGCACTCACGACCCGTGAGATAGAAAAGGCCTGTGCTGATGATGAAGAGCTGAGAAAAGTGAGGAAGGCTATTGCAACGGGGTGGTTTGAAAAGTGTAGTTAGTTTATGACAGTGGCGGGGGAGTTGTGTGTCATTGGTCAGTTCGTGCTTAGAGGTACACGCATGATTATTCCTAGTAAACTGCAGCCAAGGACCTTAGCACTTGCTAATGAAGGCCACTTGGGCGTGGTTGGCACCAAACAGAACCTTGACTTCTAAACGTTTGCGAACTGACTTCTACACGTTTGCGAACTGACCAGAGACGTTTGCGAAACGACCGTTGGCGAAACGACCGGTTTCCTCTGAAGCATAAGGCTCTCCAAATGAAGGTAAGTCTCAGATGGGCTACCGGCAAAAGAGACCCGTTACAGTGTTGGTGAATCCCGGGAAGATGTTTAATTTAAAAATAAATTTCTACCATTGATATAAGCCACCGTAGCAGTTTAGTTTTCTGTGGGGCCAAAAAAGGTAAGCCATTTTCAAATTTGCATCCTCTGTAATGACTTTTACAAGTCAGCTGTGAATGCAAGGACGGAATTTTTCTTGATTCCCCTGAACAGCAATCAGTTCTTGTGGAAATGGATTCAACTCCTTTCGAATTGGGTTTTTTTCCATGTTCAGTTATACTTACTAACGGCCCGCGGCATGAAGGGCAGCAACGAAGGTCCTTCAATCTTGTCTGTTCTGGGCCAGCAGTTCTTCCATTCCTAACATTAACTGGGGATGATTTCGAGGTCGACGTGAATAGAAATTGGGATCATTTCGGAGTCGATTTGAGGATCATTTTAGGGTGGGGATCATTTCGGGGGCTGTACAGATCTCCAGGATCACGGGAATCACAACGGCCCCTCCCATAAAAGTTCTAGTTCCATTCATTATTGGGTCATTATTGTATTTGTGTTTTTTTGCAGCTATGTGGGACGAATAGTCAACTTTGGTACCCGACGCAAATCAACATAAGGATTTAGTTCAAGAAAGTAGGCATTAATGTTTCCAAAATGAAATCTTGTCCGCTAAAATCCAGTAACGTCACAAAATCCAAAACAACAAGCATTGCAGCAGATAAATGGATTGCAAACTTCACTTGCGATTCCGGGAGATAGCTGAAATTCAGGCTAACTGGTAACAGTTAGAAACTAACAGTGCGGAACCACTACCGCTGAAACTATTCACCACGAATGTAAATCTTGTCCAAATCCAAAGCCACCGGCCGCTAAGCTCTTATTAAAGTCGCAAAGCCGTAAATTGATAACCGTCAAATGATTCAACCACATGGCAAACAATTACAACAGGTGGCTGTGTGAGAAAATCTTGAAACACCCTTCCACGTCCAATTTTAATATATTTTGACTTTAGAGGCAAGGCCTCACTCATTCTGTCATTTGTATGGACCCTCACCCGGCCAAAAAATTAATTGCGACAAAATATTGTTTTCTTATACTCTGAGATGATACCACAATCTGTGACATTAGAACTTGGATCATTTGAAGTCACTGAAGAAATAACGTTGACATGTTGTGCTCGACCTTCTTTTCCTTTCTCCTCGAATTTGGACAAGTCCAACCAACAACGGCGTTTGTTGCAAAATTGTTGCAAAAATTATTTTATTATTATTATTGTTATATTAAAGAATTTTTTTCCAAAAGAAACAATTTAAGTTTTGCATGTTCTGGTATGTTTCAGGATGATCTGGAATGTTTCATCGACGCCCATTCGACAGACAGGAACTGACAAATCGAAAAGCGACAAGTTCGACACGTCAGTAGCACGACTTGGTTTCAAACGTCGGGCTACTGCCTTGCTAAGTCGAATTTAACTCGATCAGTTTAGTTCGGCACAGCAGAAGCACGACTTTTGAAACGCGCCTTAGAGAATCTTAGATGCCTCATCATATACAAAGTAAGCATGGAGCTTCTTCACTTGACTCGAGCTGAAGTTTAATTACATCATCTTTGGTCTCAATCTTTTCCACGCACTTTCACTGTGTGCCTGGCGGATTTTTTCTTTTCTTTTCTTTTCTTCTTGGCTCAAACATTATAATGGAATCCGTGACTTTATTGCGGCCAAATGATTCTTCGTTTCTCAGGGTTAGGTTTTCGCTGGTAAACATATTCAGTCATAGAAATTGCACAGATAACTACTGTCCGTAAAGCTGCGTTGACGAAAAATAAGAGTTTTGTCACTCGGGACACAAAAAAGTGTCCATTGTTCAGATTAACCGGGTTGATTTTAGAGAAAACACGTGAAATTCGGTTTGTTTTCTCTCTCTTGTGGTACAAGTTTAGCTTGAATGTAGCTTATCTGAGTCAAACTGTCATCCCTCCTTTTCTCGTGGTCAGAGTATCCTTGTTTTCTCTTTTTCTCTCACACCTTTTCTGTGTGTTCACTCACTCCGTTTTGTTTATTTGAAGAAAAAGTGAAGGGTGCTTGCTCCAGGTTGCCAAGGTACCTTTGACTCGACGCCATGTGTTCAAGTTTTTTCACCAGGGTTGCTAAGTGGTGGCCGCTGTGTTTGTGCGGAAAATCTTTAACCTTTCGTAATCCGGATGCATTCATCGCCGGCCATTAGATGAAGAACGGGGCCGCTGTTTACAACGTATTTTGCAAGGGAAAAAAGTAACCTTTTTTTCTCGCCTTCTAAAGAAAAAGGGAAGGAGGACGCCAGATCACAGGCCAATTCATACGACGCGTAAAACAAAACAAAAAAACAATAAATCTGAAAAGGGTATGGTATCAACCGTACTTCTTCCTCCGGGGGGGAGGAGTACTCCCTATGATGGCCTAAACGGGGAAGCTCCGCCCGAAAGGGCTACCATTTTCAGGTTTCAGGTATAAGAAAGGATAGGGATTTCACTAGTTGAAGTATATAAAAGGGTAGGAAAATCTGTTATTTGGATCTGTAAAACGGCCCAAAAAGGCTAACAGATGGACTTTATGGCTTTAAAAAGTAGACGAAACGTTCTATTTTTGTGATTGATTCCTATTTAAACGAAAGTGCATTTACAGCAGTTAATAGGGATGCAAAATTCTTAACGAGGTACGTGAAAGGGGTACCATTTGTTAAGTGGCTCGACCCAGTATTTTTATAGGCACACCCTCCATCTTTGAGTCTCCTATATACTTCAACAAGTCGATCTGTATTGTAAAACGATTATGACACATGGATTACACTTAGACTAAACTTTATTATGGTATTATTTTTTGGGCAATCGGAATAACTGTCACGTGGTAATGACGTCACAATGGTTTTAGCTCTAAATCGAATTTCAGCCCAGTTTGGCATTTTCTTTTAAAATACCTTACTCAACGTATTCTTTGGATAAATGTCTTCTGCTGTGCTACGTTTTACAATAATCTATAAGAGGAATTTCGAGATATCCTGGAATTTCTATAAAAAGGGCATAAATTATGCATGTACTGAAGAATGGACTTGATGCAGACAAATTTGCTACTTTTTGGATGTCGTTAAACAAATGGTTAAATAATAACTGATGAAGAAGACTTGGTAAGCGTTTGTTGTTTAACGACATCCAATCAAAAAGAGGCAATCAGCGGGACGGTTTCTGGCTGGCACGTATGGATCTTGCTACGAATTCCAGTCGCTCGAATACTGTGGGATTTTGATTTTCTTCGAGGGCTAGCTCCGGGCCGTTTGGATGGATTTTCGATTGGAAGGTACGAGAAGAATCGTGAATCTTTTAACCTTTATGCTGCGAAGTTTGAAAGCGGAGCGATGCGATTTTGGGGGTGAAAATCGCTCCGTTGCTAGAACCCTTTCAAAACAAGGATTCCTCCCTTGTCCTTCTATTATATGGAACAGTCAACGGCGAACTCGAATTCATTCAAAATCGCTCAAAAAACCGCTTTTGAGGCAAAAGGACGACTATACACCACAGGTAAGGTAATTAAACGTTTATTTATCATTGATTTATATACATAGTTAGCGATATATCGCTATAGGTGAAGCAAACGGTAAATCCAGTGTCCAGGGGACAAAAACGCGCTTTCACAACACAAGGGTCCCTAAACACAAGTTTAATAATCGAGAGTTGCACACTCAGCATATTTCCTCAACAACACAACAGGATCGAATTTGGAGTCTCATCTTTGGCTAACACGCTTCACCTCGCAAGTAAAAACCATACGATGAGAAACTCCCGGCGACTAGCGCGTTACAAAGCACATGGTTTCTTTCTCGCTCCACGACGACACTGAGACGCGCTCACTAAGCATGCTGGGAGAATAAATTACAAAAAAGGAATGGAACGGACTAGGAAAACAAAAAAATGTTCTCTTGTTGAGGATTGGCCTCAACATCCCGGGGGGTAGGGCTGAACGAGCCCCCGTAGACAATCACTAATCAATGTTAAAGTTCTAAACCGACTGTTAGTTCACGACAATGTTTTCAGTTCAATCTTGCAACGTTCAGTGCACTCTACGGCAAACCCGTCACGCAGCTTCTTCAAGAAGACACAGCTTGGTCACAGGACGAGTAAGAGAAGAGTCCTTTGTCTTCACTTCGGCGGTGCGGACACGTGAATCTTCACCAGGAAACACTTTCATTACGCGACCCAGCAACCAGCGGGATCTCGGCACAGTTTTGTCCACCACAAGAACCAGGTCATTCACTGCCAAATTCCTCTTGTTTAGTAGCCACTTGTGGCGTTGCTGTAAGGTAGGCACGTACTCTAGAACCCATCGCGACCAAAAACAGTTAGCAAGGAATTGCGCATGTCTCCACTGCTTGCGTGAGTACAGCTCTTCCTTGGCGAAGACACCGGGGGGTATGGCGAGATTTCGTCGCTGTAGAAGTAGGTGGTTTGGAGTGAGTGGCTCCATGTCACTTGGATCATCACTTGCTGGGGAAATGGGACGACTGTTTAGAATGGACGTGACTTCGGCGAATACGGTGCGCAGGGTTTCCAAAGGGATTGCAGCCCCTGGTTTGCTCAAGACAGCATTCATAGCCTTCCGCACGCTTCTAATAAGCCTCTCCCACACGCCTGACATGTGGCTCGCGGTAGGGGGTTGGAAACGCCACCTTGGCAACACATATTTGAACCACTCCGCATCGTACGAATGTAGCTCTCTCCTGATTTGTTCTTCATTTAGTTCTCGAACCGATCGCCGAAGTTCCCTCTCAGCGCCAGTAAAATTCGTGCCGTCATCTGACCAGATTTCCTTAGGGCAGCCGCGAACAGAGATGAACCGGCGGAGAGCCAAAATAAACGTATCTGTTTCTAAGGAACTAACATCTTCGATGTGGACTGCTCGGCTGTTAAAGCACACGAATATGCAACCATACACTTTGATAACACTACGAGCGCGCTTCACGTAGAAGGGGCCAAAGAAGTCGAGGCCCGTAAAGGTGAACGGGGGATGATAAGGTACCAGCCTTTCCTTTGGCAGGTCAGCCATCGCTTGCTGTAAGGCAGGCGTGTTCCGCTTGCGGCAACTTATACACTTGCTCAGGATCTGACGCACCAAAGCTCTGCCTCTCAGTATCCAGTAACGCTGGCGGAGGACGGACAACACATGTTCACGGCCTGCGTGGCCCAGCACATGGTGGTAGTAACGAACTATCAATACAGACACAGGGCTTGACTTTGGAAGAATCACTGGGTGGGCGGCTTCAAAGGTAATCGGAGCACGGTGAATTCTTCCTCCAACACGTATAATGCCATCAGTTAGGATCGGACTAAGAGTGGCCAAGCTACTGCTACATTTCACCTGTCTGCCTTCTTTCAAAGCCATGTACTCTTCACGGAAATGTTGGCGCTGCACCAGTCGCGTAATTACTTCGCTTGCTCGCTGAAGCTGAACAAGGGTAAGTGTACCTCCGACGATACATTCAGGTTTTTCTTTCTTTATCATCACTTCGAATGTCTTCCACCCGAGCATTAGGCCACTGTTGTACAGGCTGCTACAGAAAGGAAGGACCTGACCACCACCGACATCCGGGTTGGAAATGCTTTATGGCGACGCCTCGTGAACCCTCATCAGCGGGGTTCATAGTACCTGGGACGTGATGCCATTGTTCTGGGGTGGTTGATTCATGGATCTCGGCCACGCGATTTGCAACAAATGTTTGGAAGCGCTTCGTTTGGTTTTTGATGTATTGAAGGGAGGTCATCGAGTCTGACCAGAAAAAGATTTCATTTACTCGCAGATCGAGCTCCTTCAGAATTGAGTTACTTAGCCGTACCGCTAACACTGTCGCCTGCAGTTCTAGGCGAGGTATAGTCCACTCTTTGATGGGCGCATTCCTGGTCTTCCCCATAACGAAGGAACAGTGGATCACTCCTTGCTCGTCAATGAACCGTAGGTAAGACACTGCTGCATAACCATGCCTTGACGCATCGGAAAAATTGTGCAACTGCACAGTGGCTTGTGCACTAGGGCACTGGACCTTGTAACACCTTGGTATCTCGATTGTAGTAACACACGGCAGCTCTTGCAACCACTTCTGCCAGAGGGACGAATACGGCTCTGGAATTTCTTGATCCCAAGACAACTTCTGCCTCCACAGCTCTTGTAACAGAATCTTGGCTGTGAACACAAAGGGTGAAAGAAATCCCAACGGATCAAACAGGGAGCTTACGACGGAAAGCACTCCTCGCTTGGTGGATGGCTTGTACGCTTGTAAGGCCTTGAACTTAAAGGTATCTGTCTGTGCGTCCCAGTAGACACCCAACGCTCGCTCTAGGGGTAACTGGTCTAGATCTAGGTCCAACTTGGGATTCGCCCTCGACGCGGGAGGAATTGAGGCTAGCAATTCACGACTATTGCTCGCAAACTTTGTTAGACGGAATCCTCCTTCTCTCAACAACTTCATAAGATCTGAGGCCAGAGGTACGGCTTGATCAATATTTGGGACAGACTTCAGGACATCGTCCACATAGAAATTTCTACGAACTGTTCTGATCACTTCAGGTGGGTAATTTTCTTCATTGTCTTGTGCTGTCATGCTTAACGCCTTGTTGGCACAGCAGGGTGAAGACTTAGCACCAAAAATATGGACCAACATTTTGTATTCCTCTGGAGGCTCGTCAATACCTTTAGGCCACCACAAGAACCTCAGAGAATCTGTATCACTTGGGGATACTCTGGTCTGGTAAAACATGCCCTCGATATCCGCTGAGAAGGCAATTTCTTCCTCACGGAAACGAATCAACACTCCAGATAGGTCATTTGTCAGATTAGGTCCCTGCATTAGCTGTTCGTTTAGGGATGTGCCGCTGAATCTTGCAGCCGCATCAAATACCACTCTCACCTTGCCTGGCTTGTTCGGATTGCTTACTGGGTGGTGAGGCAGGAACCATGTGGTTTTGCTGACTGTTTCTGCTTCCTCCTTTGTGAGCTTTCTTGCATATCCTTTGGTCACACAGTCTTCAATCACAGCTCTATACTTGACTTCAAGTTCTGGATCTCGAAGGAAGCGTCTCTTTAAGTGTTGCAGTCTCGCTTCAGCTAGTGTTCTGTTGTAAGGAAGCACAGGATTGTCACTCTTCCACAGGAGGCCCATCTCATAATGGCCATCATGTTTACAGATTGAATTGGATATCAAGTTCATAGCTCTTTGGTCCTCCACAGACAGGGGCTTGGTTTCACACTTGCTCGTACCATAGGACTCGACTCTCCAGAATTCTTCAAGCTGGTCACTTAGGGTAACATCCTCCCCATTAATGAGATTGACTTGCACAGGAGTGGAAGAAGGTACACTGGGACAGCCACCAAGTATACTCCAACCAATACAGGACTTGATTGCGATCGGCCCATTTGGTTTACCTCTTTTAACTTCGAGCGGTATGAAGACCTCTTGGATGTTTGTACCAAGCAGGATAGAAATCTTACTTCTCTCTACTTCCGGGAAGCACACTTGCTGCAGATGTGGCCACTGCCCAACAGACCTTGTCACCTTTGTGTGCTTTAGGGGAATTGTAAGATCCTTTACAGCCCAGGCAGATTTGACATCAATCAGATGGTCATTCTCGCTATCTACTGAAGCAATTTGGAAGTCAACTCTCAGGCCCTCTTCTTCTGCATCGGCATTGTTTACAGTCGTGAGTGACAGCTTACTTGGTGAGCCCTTAATGTTTAGCGTTTTCACGAGAGACGGGTCAATCATGGTTATGTCGGAGCCTGAGTCCAGTAGACCAAAGGTAGTAATCTGGTTGCCAGACTTACTAATCACTCGAACTGGGATGACTTGAAGCAACACTTCACACGAATTAACTGTGGAGCACATAGAAATAGTGGCTTGATCAGGCCTTAAGCCTTGATTAACGTCCTCACCGTTAGGACCGTCCCTTTGCTGGTTCCCTCTGTCTCTAGGTTCAGTGAAGTGTAACAATGTGTGATGTGACTTCCCACAACGTTCTACCCTGCACCTGATTAAGGACTTGCACTTCTTTGAGTTGTGTTTAGTTGAGCTGATACAATTGAAGCAAATCTTCTTCTGTTTTACAAAGTCATTTCTCTCCCTTGGAGACTTGGATTTGAATACTTCACAACGGTACAGTGGATGGTGTTGATGGCACATTGCACAGGATTCAGGGTTTGTTGCTGTTAAAGAATAGGTAAAACCCTTAGGAGTTCCTGACTTAGTAAAGAAAGGGTGGCTCAGGACAAACGCTCGCTCCTTCAGGAAGCCTACAACATCCTTGAAATTTGGCATCTTCTGTCCCTTACGCTCGAGATTCTTCAAATGTTCGGCAAATTTGGATTGCATCCACTTTGGCAGCCGCGCGATGACTTTCTCCAGGTTATCTATATTCATCTCACTAAGGTATCCCATTGACTCTAAGGTATCATAGGTAACTTGTGCAGTATCAGCATAGCGCTGCAGGCTGTCCTTATCATTTGCTTGTATAGCAGGTCCCTTCGTAAGAGATTCAACACATGCTCTCACTACTTGAAATGGCTGGCCAAAACGTTCCTCTAGTGTCTTGAGTGCCTTTGCCAGGCCACCAGGCATTGGCTCATATCTCTGCACCGCAGTCAAGGCAGGACCGTTCAAGAACTGTAACAGACGGGTCATTTTCACAGCATCACTGAGGGGCCTGGTTTCAACCAACTGCTTAAATCTCTGACGAAAGGCTGGGTAATTTTCAGGGGATCCATCAAACTTCTGAACTTGTACGTGTGGTAGATCATAAGCGGCACTCATTTTCTCCATTGAAGACATAATAGCAACAAGACTGTCATTCATAATTGAACCAGCAGCACTGGGTGTGGCAGTACAGCGGTTGGTGCTCGTGAGGCATGGGGTTTCTTCAGTGGGTGGGTCAGCAGGTTGCGACTGGCCGTTGTCTTGAATACGGGGTTTAACAGTCTCATGTGTACCCTCATCTGTAACAGTAGGGGTTCTAAAACTCACACAAGTCTGGGCATTTACTAATCCTGGTGTTGATGTGTGAGATGGCTTGGTTACTGGTACATCATTGGCACCAACCCTTGAGGATTGAGGCTTTGAGTCCTGTAGGTCCAGATTTGGAGACCATTTGATACCCTCCATTTCCTGTTCTGCTAACAAAGCCTCTAAATTAGCTAGCTCCACGTGATCTCTAGCAGCCATAACTTCCCTTTCTGCTTCCAATTTGGTGAGTTCTAATCGGTGTTGCAATTCTAATTCTGTTCGTTTTATCTCCATTTCGACTCTTTTTACCTCCAGTTCTACTAGCTTCTTACTCCTTTCTTCAGCTTGTTGCTGCATAAGTAGGGCCTTCGCTGCTTCTATTTTTGCCCTTTGGGACCTGGAGCTACACACACTTGATTTTGAGACACGACTACCATTAGATTTCACAGATCCTGGAGGGGTACACTCCTTGATTGATTTCACTTCTTCTAACACTTGGCTATTATAAAAGGCAGCGGCACTGGCAATAAACTGATCTATTCTCTCATTGTATCCCTGTATCCTTGACTGCTGAACCGCACGGTCGCTCAAGACTCTTTGGTACCTTTCACAGCTGGTATCGAGTAAATCACCGTATTTCTCAACACAAACACAATACTGCTCCCACGCGGAATTAAGGCTAGTTTGCACGGTTCGTATCTTGACGACGTTGCTGAAGTCATCGAGATTTTCATCCAGTTGATGACACAATTTCGTAATATTAGACAAATATCCCCTTCGAGATCTGTCCAACACCTCCAAACGCTCGAGTAGAATTCCTCGTTGAGTCATGACCTTTGATGTCACTTCGATTCACACGCACAAATATTTTCACAGTTAAGACTTTGGACGTCCAGTAATCACAGGCAAGACGCTCGTATGGTTTTTACGAAGATGTCCAGGGGACAAAAACGCGCTTTCACAACACAAGGGTCCCTAAACACAAGTTTAATAATCGAGAGTTGCACACTCAGCATATTTCCTCAACAACACAACAGGATCGAATTTGGAGTCTCATCTTTGGCTAACAAGCTTCACCTCGCAAGTAAAAACCATACGATGAGAAACTCCCGGCGACTAGCGCGTTACAAAGCACATGGTTTCTTTCTCGCTCCACGACGACACTGAGACGCGCTCACTAAGCATGCTGGGAGAATAAATTACAAAAAAGGAATGGAACGGACTAGGAAAACAAAAAAATGTTCTCTTGTTGAGGATTGGCCTCAACATCCAGTACATTTACTATAAAATAACAATCGGCTACACAAACCTATTGTGTGGGCGCCCTGTGATGGAACGTGGAAAACAATAAGCGGTCGGGCTATCGTATCGAGAGAAAAGCTGCTTGAGAAACTGGACGAGTCTGTATCTTGTCGATTTTGCCGGGGAAAAGTCCAAGTCATGGAAAATGTAGCGACTAACCATGGACTTGGTTCTACCAGGAGAATCCAGCGCGAGAATGAAAGCTGTCCGTCGCACAAGACAAATTCTGTTTTTAATTCTTCCGAGAAGAGCAGAGCGTTTGAAATAAACCGGACCTCAGTTCTTGGCCTTCGAGTAATCGGTGGTGGACACTCGGCGGCCTCAAAATTTTTTAATTTCCTTGGCCTGGCGCAGATCAACAAATCATACAAAAAAGATCGAAGGACAGGCAAAACTTTTGCTCGAGAAAGAATTAAACCGTTCTTCTCGTGTTGTAAAAGAGTGGAAGTTTTCCTGTTACATGTTACCTGTCAAAGTCCTATTGTTAGAGAAAATTGATCCCTCTCTGATATCAATCAGAATAAACATTTAGGTGTTATAATCTCATTCCAGGTAGGATGCCGCCAAAAATGTATTTTCTTTTTTATCTCCGAACGCAAATTTTGCCGATCGACTCGTACGTTTTGAACTCCAAGTCGGCAGCCTTTCAATCAATTTGGCTAAAATTTGGCCAGAGTGATGCCATATATCTCTTCTACAAAACCGTGTCTGCGAATTTTAATACTCCTTTTCATTTTAAAGCTAGAGCTTTTTTTCCACAGGGAGTGTTGACTAATTGCCTTCCCCAACTTCATTTGCTAATAAAAGAAAAACAAACGCACTTGTCAAAAATCTGAGACACGGTTTTTTAGTGGAACATGTTGAGAAGCAAATGCGGTGTTAATTGTTTTCTTCCGTTTATTTCCGGCGGGAGTGGAACATGATTTATAGAGACGTGTACGTTTACACAAAGCGTTCCAATTTCGAGACACATTTAAGTAAATCGTTTTTGTTAGTTCAAATCCATAATCTGGAATTATTAAGCTTTTAAAAAATATATGGTTTGTAGGGGTTTTTATAAAAACAACTAACGCTACAGCGATCCGCGCGCGGACGGTCCTGAAGGGTGGCTGATACCTTAAGTGGTTTTGAACTATATTATCGTTGGGTGCCCCTGAAGTAAGTCTAATCACGATTTGCCACACAGAACTGATGGAAGTGCTCAATGACGACGATGTGGTAGACATCATAAGTTGTGTGGCTCTGTATTACGAAAAAGGCGCCAGTTAGCCTGCGTGGCAGGCTTTTAAAAGGGAAGGGAAAGGCAGTTTTTGGAAAGGGAGTTTTAGGCGCGAGAGAAACGCGAGGGGCGCGCGAGGAAGGAGGGAGGGAAACGCCTGCCAGGAAACCATTGTTTTTCGCGTTTTTAACATCTACCAGGCGAATGTTAAAATCCTGATTGGTCAAAATTTGATAAGATCTGAATAGCGTGTTCTAATTGGTCATCTACATGTCATTCAGTAACTTGAGTGTTGCCATTCACAACTAAACATGTGTCGTTAGTGAAGCGTGTTGAGATTTCTCTACGGGAATTCATCGTTAGAAGGCATCAATTTCAGCTTCAAAGGAGAATAGAAAAAAAAAAAACAGTCAAAGAAGCGTATGAAGGAAAAGGCCTGTCAGCAGATGAGTTTTACTGGCTGGTTCTGAAAAGCATTATCTCCCAACGGCTTGTCGGTTTTACTCGCCAGAAGAAAGAAAGGAAAAATCATGCTGCCTGTGTGCTTGTTATCTGCTGTTTGACCCGCGTTATCAACGGCAAGATAATTGAAGACGAAACGATCTATAACTTTTGGCGATTTTTGGTCGAGGACTTCTTCTTGCAGGTTATAAAACCGCCAGGAACTTACTTTAATAATGAATTGTTGCGTTCTTGCAGATCTTCGAAGTTCAGCTCTTCTTTCCCCGCCACCAGCGTTCTTTTGTGTGCTCCACTGGATCCAATTCGTCCTGATAGAAATTCAAAGAGTGCGTGACGGCAAAGTGTTTTAATTTTTCTTAGACAAACGTTGCATTGAAAGTTGCAACAACTTGAATAGATTTATGCTGGAGATTTTATGTAACTCGGCACGCGTCGTTGCAACTTTCAAGTAAGATCCCTTTGAAGGACGACCGCATTTGGACTTTTTTTATAGTACCTTTACTTTAGATTGCTTTAGGAAAACAAAAGAAAAACAGTGCGAGAAATACGACTAGAATACGTGCATCGCGGCCAGACTGATTTGACAGCTAGTTATTCACAGTTGCGTTATTTTTGTTATTTTTTTAATTAGTAGGCGGGATGGCAAAAACAATGGCTTCCTTGCAGGCGTTCCCCTCCTCCCTCCTCCCTCGCGCGTGGTCTCGCGCTCTAATTCCCTTCCCCTTCCTTTTCGAACGCCTGCCACGCAGGCTAGGCGCCAGTGGGAATGCATTTCTTCGGGAAGAAAAATTTAGAGCTGTTGTTTCAAGGCAAGTGAAGACCTTGAAAGTCTTAAAAGAAACAGTCAGGTGAGTCGATCTGAGTTTACTGCTATCTAGACTGCTTGCAGTCCGCTTTTTCTCTTAAAATTCGTCTAGTTCTTATCGCAGCCAGCGCGATTGCAAACCACGACGTTATGTTACAATAAGGGATTAGGACCAGACGTTTATCCCAGGGGGGTACTTTAGGAATTTCTGGGTGCGGATGTTCCGCTGGGACCCTGGAACCCTGGAACCCTTAACCTACACCAAAGATAGTTCAGCTAAATTTTGCTACCCTATACTAGAGTAAACTTCACAAATCCCCCTATCCTAGAGTAGCTGTTTCCCTAGTCTAGATAAAATCTTCAACCAACTGATCAGTTTCCCGAAAAATGATACCCTATTCTAGACCCAAACGCTCTGATTTATATACCCTATCCCAGAGTAAACTGCTTGAAAACCTTACCCTTCACAGCGGCACATACCTATATAGCCTATATATGGCAGTACCCCCCGGGGCGTTTATCGAGGCTCGCGTGCTTGGGTTTCTCGTGCAATAAATTTGCAAAGAAAAATAGGAGACTGCTCGCAGTCCAACCGCTATCCATGGCCGTTATTAATTGTTTTCAACGACCTCATTATCCCTGTATTAGATGTATTATAACCTGGAATATCAATGGACTTTGTGGCCCGCGTTACGGTCGGCGACTAAAATGGTCTCGCTAACGGGCGTCGATAAAAGCAGGAACATGGAACATTTCGGAACATTCCGGAACATTCCGGAACATCCCGGAACATGAAAAAATAAAAGTAATTCTCATGAAAAAAAATTGATTAAATAAAATGATAATAATAACATAGTTTTTGTAAAAATTAACAATAAAAAAATAACATAAAATAACAAAACAAAAAAAAAGAAAAATATAGAAATGATTAAGAAAAAGAAACTCATCTCCGAGTATGAGAAAACAATTCTCGGTTTTCACTCACGTGAGAAAGCAGAAATAAAAATGGAAACCTTTTAATACAGTAAGTCTAGAATCTGGGAAAATGAAAGAAGATAAATATACAAAAAGCCTTGCCACGAATCAGGTCTATGCAATAGTTCATATGCGAGATATTCGGAAAAACAGTTTACCCAAATTTTATATAAAGCTTTGTATGGAGACGCCATGTTTGTGTCCCTTTCAGGGGCACAATTGTGGCCGCCGGAAACCAACAGAAACATCTGTTTTGGAGTTTTCCTACTTATTCGTGAATTCTTCGCTTGAGAAACTCATAAAGATGAAAGTAATATTCATTCTAAGACAAGGAATGTTTAGATAGCAAAATCTCCCGAAATCCGTAATGTTTTTAACCCACATAAGAGCTTTCCCGAGGGTCCACAATAGGGGTTCTCAAATATCGCTTTCCCGCCTTTTTTTTCTTCTCAATCCAGCAAACCCGCCCTATTTTATGGCCGAATCACGATCCCGTCCCATTTTTTCACGAGATTTTTTGCTTAATTATTGAAATAGACGTTATGTAAGACTTACCTTCTAAACTTATTGTCAGTTTTGATGGTCATTTTTTCGTCCGCGCATCGGTACATGTTAACTTTCTATTTTTAATTAAAAGTCCTGTATTTTTGGAGTTAGGTAGATTGATGTCTCACGATGACTCAACTGCTTTGCTGCTAGTTTCCGGTGATGAAGCTAATTCTTCCATAAGCCTGCTATTGAATCAAATAACACGACCAAATGCAGCACCCTTCCAAGCAGGAAGTTTGCTTCTCCATCCAAAGTGGCAATAATCAACTTTCGCAAGTTAGCGAGGGCCGTCGATAAAACCAGGAACACGGAACATTCCGGAACATCCCGGAACATGAAAAAATAAAAATAATTTTCATGAAAAAAAAATATAATAAAATAATAATAATAAAATAATTTTTGTGAAAATTAATAATAACGTAAAATAACAAAAGAAAAACGAAAAATAATCAATTAATCAAGAAAAAGAAACTGATATCCTCTGTGAGTATGAGAAACCAATATTTTGTCGCAACAAATTAAAATTTGTTGGGCGAGTGAGGGTTCATGCAAATGACAGTAACGAGTGAAGGCTTGCTTCTAAATTCAAAATATATTAAAATGGGTCTCGAGGAGGGGGGTATTTTAAGCTTTCCTCACACAGTTACCTCTTGTAATTGTTTGCCGTGAGTTAATTATTTGGCGGTTATCCATTTACGGTTCTGCAATGGTCTGAAATGTCGGTGCAGTATTTCATGTCAAGCCAAGTCGGTAAGTAGCTCATTTCAAGCCAACATATAGTCTCCTTATTTATAACCGACATTTGCTTACTTGAGGTGCTTTGCTTTCTTTGAACATGAATTACTTACAGACTAGGCAGCTCTGTGAACTTAAGAAGAGTATAGGGGCTCCTGTCTTTGGATTTTAGTGGACAATACCCACATTCGTAGTAGTTTCTATACTGTTTACAGTCAGCATGATATTTCAGACGTCTCCTCTAGTCGCAAGAGGAGTTTGCGGGGAGACGGCTAAAATTCAGGCTAACTGATAATAGTTAGAAACTACCGCTGCGCTACCACTGCCACTGCAACTATTCACGGTGAATCTGAATCTTTAATTTAATTATCCAAGTCCAAAGCGACAAGCCCCTAAGCTCTTCTTACGGTCGCAAAGCCGTAAATGGATAACCGTTAAACCGCATGGCAAACCTTTACAAGAGGTGGCTGTGTGACGAAAGCCTGAAAACCCTCTCCTCGCGACCCACTTTAATATATTTTGAATTAAGAAGCAAGCCTTCACTCATTAGGGTGACCAGGGTGAGTAGGAGGACTGGGGACTGTCATTTGAATGGACCCTTACTCGCCCACTGCAAAAAATTCATTGCAACAAAATATTGTTTTCTCATACTCGGAGATGATACCAGTTTTTTTTTCTTTCTTTCTTGGTTTGTTTCTTTATTTTTCGTTTTTATGTTATGTTATGTTATTTCTTTTGTTATTATAAATTTTTGCAAAAATTGTTTTCTATCTATTGTTTCTTTTATTATTTATTATTATTATTATTTAATTAATTAATCATTTTTTCATAAAAAAAAATATTTTAATTTTTTCATGTTCCGGGATGTTCTGGGATGTTCCGGGATGTTCCATGTTCCGGGTTTTATCGACGGCCTGTTAAAACTCGGTTAAGACTGTAGAATACCCAGCTGAACTAGCTTTTTCTTAAGGTTAATGATTTTAATTAGTTAGTTGTTTGTGTGCCCTGTGTGGTTTCGAGGTCGATTTCGTGGAATTGCTGTTCCAACGGCTTCTCTATGTACATAGGAGATTCGTTTTTTCACGAAATATCTTAATAACCGAAAATTTTCTGCTCCATTTGGCTTTTTTCGACCCTCGACATTTTACCCTCGACCATCGACATGTTATCCTCGACCCTCGACTTTCTACCCCTAACCCTCCACCCTGGGGGGGGAAGGTACTCAAGGGAAGTCTGGATACAGCTATGCCGCTGAGGCCTTCAAACCCCGACCCTGTTTAAGACAGAAAATTGCTCATTTCGTTACCCTATTTAAGACAGGAAACACTTCTTTCTGACCCTGATCAGGAGCGGCTCCTGTCCTGATTTGTTTTGTTTTGCATACAGAATTAAGTAATTTCTCACACTAAAACCGTAGAAATAGATATTTAGGAAAAAAATTATTGGTGTTGCAAATGTAGACCGCTCATCTCAAGTCTTCGCTCTCTTTGAAAGGCAGCCTTTCAGTCTAAAAAGACACACTGTTCAAGACGCTTTAATAGTGAAATTGTATACCCTGTTTAAGACTCAAGACCTTGAAAATCATACCCTGTTCAGCGGCACATACCCACGTAGGCCAAATGAGGGAGTGCCCCCCCCGGGCCCTCGACCCTTGACCAAAACCCTGACTCCTTTTTGCGGTTGCTGTTGGGCGTTTACGGTTTTCCTACTTTTGTCAGTTAGATTAAATATAAAAATTCCTTGAATATTTCTTTTACTACGTTAACAAGTATAACCGATTGATTGCTTTTGAGAACGTTTTTATCTATATCGAAGTTAACAACAGTATGTTGAAGTTTTAAGCTTAATTGTTACATGTAAATTGTAACTAAACAAGACCCTGCGATGAGTAGCTGTTTTCC
>OZ037776.1:31886373-31928873 GCA_964035525.1 Porites cylindrica
CCGAAATACATGTAAAAGGAAGCTTGTTATAAATGTTAAATATGCGACGGTGTGTAAACAAAGTCTCAAGGCACTTCTCGTCGCTCTAGAATTTTACTCGCCGATATTTTTTCGATTGCCTCCCTGTGTGTGAATGTCAGTTGAATGTCTGATTATTGGTGTCTACAGTCTGAGGGTGTTTTTGTTTTGCTGGAAACTTTACTTGTAATTTGACCTCTTGACAAGAATTGCTGTTTTCGCGATATGCGATAGCATCTCCATTTGATATTTTGCCCTTTGCTTTTTATGAGACGTAATTGCCTACATAAAAGTATCAAAAACCTCAGAAACATCCAGGAGCTTTAAAACCAATATTATGTTTCGTGCAATACAATCCGCTTTTGAAATTAAGATTGTGCAATTTTTCATCATGATAGTTGCAGTCACATGCTAGGCAACAGAAAATGTTAACGGGTATCATGTTCCATTGAGGAAGAAACAAGAGAGACTTGCAAGAGATTATCTCAAAGGCCTCAAACTTTAAAGAACGCGCTAAATTTCCTAGTAGAATTAAAACCATTGTTTCACGAAAGTTTCAAAGATGACAAACGCAATTTCAGAGCAAAAGATTAGTCATGTTACAGACGGACGTGTATGTTACAACTGATTTTTATCAAGCCAAGCAGCGGGATAAGCCCAGAATCATTTGACGTTACAAAATTAACATGTTGTTGCTTGTATCCGGGGGGGGGGGGGGACTCCCATATGAAAGGGGTGGGGATGCTCGTCGTCTCGCTTAGGGGTGTAACGTTTGGATTTTGGTCTCACTTAGGGTGTTCTGGGCAAAACGTCATTATATTAAGCTGTAAAGGTCTCTTTTAGGGTTGCACGCGAAGATATATATTTCGTCAGTTTTTTTTATTTACTCAATTCATGTAATCAAAGTTTTCTATAACTTCAATAACTAAAGAACATTGTAACTGGTCTCTTTCAAGGGTCAAAAAAGGTCGGCCTACGCCCAGGTTGGTCTCCGTTAGGGGTTTAATTCAAAATTTCCGATGAGCATCCCCGCCCCTTTCATTTGTTAGTCCCCCTGGGTAAAAGATATACATATTGCATAACATTGCGCTACATCTCTTTCAGCGTGATACGTCCCAAAAAATAGCAAAAACCTGGACAGGGAGGCAGCTCTGGTAGCCATTTTTCCCTCTCTGGGAGAGAGGTTTACTGTTTAGTGTTTCCATTTTCCCTTTCGGACAGAGTTAATAGTTCAAGCTCCTCCCTGCACTTGCTGGTCCAGAGATCAGGACCCGTCAGCATGCTCAATGGTCCCCATACCCCGTAAGTCAATCTGCCGCATGGATTAGTCAAGCAGGCTTCAAAGAGTTGGCCTTTCTCTCATCGCCCTATAACCCCACTGGAAATAATCAACCTAACTTTGCCTTAGAAAATTGACCTATATTTTTAGATCAAAATTTCATTTCGCTCACTTATGGTTAAAACAGTTATGGTATGGTTCTTCACAGACACATGCATTTTGGGCCCCCCAAAATTGTTTTTGGTGATTCATAAACAACATCCGCATTCACTCAGTTCCATTCAGTTCAGCCATGAAAAATAAGATTGAAATAGAATAATTAAAAAAAATTGGTAAAAGTTGTTTTTCTTCAAAATCTCAGCTAGCCCAGCTTTCCACAAACTCCTGTTACGAAAACGCTCCTTAGAGAGGTGCTCAGCATGTTATGCACCTATCAATGTAATGCTGGCGGGGGGCAGGGGGAGGCAGGGCATGGGGTAGGGATTTGACATTTTTCAAAAATTTGCCGTCAAATTCCCTGCCCGCGGGCAAATCATTCCAGTCAAATGCAACCAAATTTCCCCACTCCGGGCCGCACATTGCTACCAAATATCCTAAGGCAGAACCCAAGAAAGGCACAATGAAAATATCTCCAAATAAAACTCTGCAATCTTTATTTATAAACGTTGCTGCATCACAAAAGATACATGTTCCTGTTACAGCTGCAATTACATGTTTTAACCATAATCCGTGTTACACTGTGTAGAATAAATAGAGAAACCTTTCAGGAGAAAGTCCACATTTTGTAAGTTTAAGTATACCATTCTTAGTAAATTAAGGGTACAAAGAAAGTCAGTTTTACTAGCTTTATACAGTGATTGTAGTGAATGAGCCATACACTGATCAATAGTACTTGCAAGAATCGACTTTGTTTCTCTTTACTTCCGTTTACTTTGATACCACAGTACAGCTGTATCTTAAGAGGTTCAATTGATCAAAAACATGCTAAAACAAATGAAATTTGAAGACAAAACAGTGAAATCCACGCAGCTTTCGCTTGTTCCTGTTGGCTTCCGTGATTTCCAAATCTTTCCAGACCGTAGGGCGCTGTGTGAAGCGTGGAAGTGGGAAACGTATGTTTAGTCGCAGTCTTTTTCGTCCGATTCGGCAGTCAAATATCTCCACATCGGGGGAAGAAAGATTCAAGTTAATATCCCCTCCCCTGGGAGAACAAGATCTGCCAAATGCCCTACCCCAGGGTCAACAGAGACAATCAAATCCTCACCCCATGCCCTATTATTAACATAAAAGAACGTGCTGGTTGCAAAACACAAAATGAAGTTATAACTTTCCAAATTTGACTTACGTTTTGTTTTTACACTAAAATTGCCTGCAACTGCTGAAAAGAAGTTCACAGTTGCATCAATTTTACATGTATTTTTTGTTCCTTTTCCATGGGACAGAGAAAACAAAAAAGTTACATAAGTCAGAAAATAGCTAGGGGACATTGTTTAATTATGCACAAAGGAATACCGATAAAATGTACCACAAACGTTTAGTTACACATTCTTTTATGGAGCAACTGTTTTTAAGCTCAGAAATAGCCCTTCAATGAAGATCTTTTCCCGGTGTTACTGGTAAAATAAATGAAAGTCTTTTAGTTACACATCTCTTAATTGAGCAACCATTTGTGTTGTTAAATGTGGCCCTTTGTTGAAGATCTTTTACCGTTGTGTTTTTGTCGTTTTAGTTGTATTCCGTGGTTTGGTTATTTGTGCTTTTTTTTCTTGCGCTTATATACAAACATCTCCTTTTTTCTCCCAACATCATAGCATATTTTAGGGCAGGTAACAGAACAGTTTGAAAAGCACGAAGGCTCGCATAGCTTCAAAGGACTTGATAGTAACTGGCTCTAAGTGACGTTGTACAACTTACGACTTATAATCGGCTTCTTTAACCGCAAGAGACTTTACAACCGGTGATGTTTGTTGCAGGGTTTTGTAAAGGTATGGAGGATTTTGTCGCCCTATGCAACAATACTGGGGCCAACTGTGTGAACAGTATGACAAGCAAGAACTGGGGCATATGGTGTAGGTCTTGCATAGCTTTGCCGTGGCAAAAAGTTTAGCTGAAAATTTCCTATTGGCGTTGATTTAGTTAAAAATGACGATTGTTCGGATGAGGCAAGACAACAGTGTGCTGGGCACATGTTGTTCACAGTGAAATGCACATTGCAATAGACAGATAGCAGGTGACTGTGTTGAAAAATTAGGAGGATAGCGCTCTTGACAACAATGTTGTTGGCATGGCAAAATGCAGCTCACAGAGCAACTGCTTGGACATGAGCTTGGCATCGGCGGAGACACCTTACAACAAAAAGACGGGCACGATGATAGGCAGTTGCAAATAGTCAGACACGATTCTTGTATTGATTGCGAATGTTCCATAGTAGTGCAGCAGCATGCAGGACAAGGTGATTGGCATATTATGTGGCAATGATACGGTGTAGAACAAATTTGAATTTGTAGCAAAATTTGGGGCACGTAGGAAGACAATGTGACTTACAAACTGGATTACACGTCGGTTGCATTGGGGCAGCAGCTGGTGTTAGCTGTTGTGAACAACAGTGACTGGGACACAGACGATCACACGCAGTCTTGCAATGGCTTGGACAAAGCAATGACCTGGGCAACCAACTGCTTCATGGAACTCGGGAACTTTACAGCAGTGATCCTGTCAGGTTGCCCGGGGGGAATCACATGTGAAAAGGGCGGGGATGCTCGTCGTCTCGCTTAGGGGTGTAAAGTTTGGATTTTGGTCTCTTTTAGGGTTGAAGATGTATACAGTCGACTCCCGATAACTTGAACCTTCAAGGGAAAACGAAAAAAGTTTGAGTTATCGGGAGCTCGAAGAATATAGCCGGGAGTAAGGAAAAAAAATGTTTTTACTGCACAGTGAACATTTTAATGACATTTAATTGTAGAAATATTGAGAGAATATTGAAAGATACTTCTAAATCAGAACATAACGTAACATAACAAAACATTACCTAAATAGAGCATGCATTTTACTGTTTTGAGAAGTAAAGCTCTTTCACGTTAGATTTGTAACAAACAACATCAGCCTCTACCAGTAAACTTTATATTATGCCTACAACACGTATGATTGTATGAACTGTCCAATTAAGGATTAATTTGGATAGTTTCAGATAGGACTTTTCTTTATAAATAGGCAAACTGTACAATTTAAGAACAATAAGACAGCTGGTCTGGTCTGGTCTCTAACAGCCAAATTGGACTCGCCCTATGACCAAGTCCAATTTTGGCTGTTCTTGGATTTTTTTTCATCCAATTATTTCCAAATTGGACAGCATGTAGTCCTATTACATATACCGATACACATACAGTCTCCATATTAAGCAGCTAAATTGTAGAGAAAATAAATGAGCTTTTATCGGAACAAACAAAACTGTCCATATGAAGCAGGTGTTCGTAAAGCTCAGTTCCACTGTACTTTTGTCCACCCCCATTCCAGCCACTTGTCTGCCCTTAAACTTATAGTCTGATACATTATAATGCAATGGTAATATATACATGTAGATTTACTTAGCTAGAGCTAAAAGTGAAGCTCTCATTTATGCATTTTAAATTTACTCAGACAATGGACTTAAAACCAGTGCAAAGAAATCCACAAATCTATACTTAACTTTACGGAAGAACCATATGACTGAAAAACATGAACTTAAGCTGGCGATCAATTAAAAGTTTATTTAACTGGTCTGTGAAAACCTCAAAAAAATTCACGTAACCTCTATAAATTTGTTCCTGTGCCTGTGATATGGTCATGTGACTCTGGTCAGCAGATACTCTGTTTTGATCATAATGTGGATGCCTGTCATCAAGTTAAACACAGGTTACAAGCTCCCACACTAGGTAGAAACTTTGACATTTCACATTGGTTTCCCTGTGGTGCAGAGGGACAGGCAGATGTATGGTCACGTGACTGCTAAAATTTCTCGGATAGACAGATGACCAAATTTTCCTAGGTTTTGTGCTCTTCTCACGTGCTTTTATGCATGTGTGGAGCTCCGCTTAAAAAACAACTACAGTCAAGACTGACATCAAGCATTCCCTGTCAAGACACCATTAATGAATACATTATTTGAAAGTTGAATCAATTTATAGTCATGGATTTCAGATTCCTCTCTGTATTTCTGCATTGTGTAATGAGCAGTGAAGTCAGGGTACTTACATGTATGAAATAGATTCTCTTATCTCAGTATTCTTGAATTTGATATGAGTGTCTTCATAGTGATATCCATTCAAACATTTTTAATCTGATGCAATACTGAAAAGTAATAATTGTCAGAAATGGACTGCATGGAGAAATGCAGGCTTTACTGCTAGTAGCAGGGTCACAAAATAATAATGGATTCATTTTTCTAATAATCAATTCATTAATAGCATAACTGTAAAGCACACAAGACGATAAGCCAAATTAGACACAATTTAATGCATTATAAGCCAGAGGCCCGATTTTAATGCTTGCCCGAGGAGGCCTAATCTCCACAGCAACCACCGCAGATCAGTTTCCCATAACAGACAAGCATTACTTTCGTAATTAGTTTTAAGTATTCCTCCAGACACCTTTAGAGAGCGCCGTACACATTGACTGTCAAGGAACTTTGTACTTCTGGTTAACCGAACCAGACATCTCGAGGAAGAGTGAAATTGGATCAGAGTATTTGGGTAATATAAATTCATTTCATGGTTGATTGAAATTTGGAAGTTGATCTTTGCAGCTGGCTCCGCAATTGATAACTACAGTTCTCACGCCGCATTTGGATTCAAATAGCCTTGATATACTTTCAATGGTCTTTTAAGTGCTTTCTTTTTAGAAAATAGCGCTCAATGTTATTTTTAGAAAATAGTGCTTCAATGGCTTATTTAACTTCTTTCAAGAGTAGTATGCCGCGTTAACATTAGCTAACATTGGTGACCTTCAAGGTGAAAACGGGGAGTCGACATAGTTTTTACTAAGGAGTCAAAGGAGGAATTATACACTCTCTGCTGGAACAGCTTTCTCCGGTTTGGCACAAACTCTACATGGAAAAGACCCTGTCCAGAGAATTTTTTAAAATCTTCTCTGCTTGAACGTTTGAGAAAGGCCATCAACAGTGCAGCTTTTATAGTCGCTGGTGTAAACGAATGCTCGAGCTCAAGCTCGAGCTCTACTTCACATCTCCTTGAGGAACAGCAATACCAATCATCTTATTTAATGGGCAACTTTTCTGATCAATCAGTGAAAGAATTCAAGTCTTTTTTCTCTGGCTTCAGATAATGTAAGTGTCGATCTGCCTCCAGTGACAAATCACTCCCCAAAAACTCGCCAAGCACTGTCAAAATCATGCCAAAATTTTCTTTGCTGGTAGGAGCCTGTTACGCTGGTTTACTGCAGATATTTTTCCACTGCAACATCTTCGTGTTCACTGGGGTGATCTGTACAATCAATGTGACAGATAGATGCGGTATCTATATAAGTCATTTCACTCTCCTTGAAATGTCAATCATAATCCAAAAATTATTATTGCAGGTTATCTTTGTATTGTTCCTTGTTTTTAACATAGATCAAATTATGAGGCTACCCTCTCCCTCAGAGCTTACACACGGTGCGCCAAAGATTCTGAGGTAAAGGTAGTCTCTCATTTAAAATGTCGATCATTATCCAATTATTATTGTAGCTGGTTACTTTTGTAGAGTCATTTGTTTTTGACATAGGCCAAATTATGGGGCTACCCTCTCCCTCAGAGCTTACAAGTGGCATGCCCAAGATTCTGAAATGATGGTAATCTCTCTTTTGAAATGTCGGTCATTATCCAAATTGTTATTGTTGGTTATTTTTGTCGTGTCATTTGCTTTTGAAATAGGCCAAATTATGGGGCCAGCCTCTCCCTCAGAGCTTACAGGCGGGGCGCCCAAGATTCTGAGGTGAAGGTAGTCTCTCTTTTAAAATGTTGGTCATTATCCAAATTATTATTGTAGGCCATCTTTGTAGTGTCATTTGTTTTTGACATAGGCCAAATTATGGGGCTACCCTCTCCCTCAGGGCTTACAGGCGGCACGCCCAAGATTCTCAGGTGAACCTAGTCCCTCTTTTAAAATGTCGGTCATTTATATAAATTATCATTGTAGAGTACTTTTGTAGTGTCATTTGTTTTTGAAATAAGCTAAATTATGGGGCTACCCTCTCCCTCAGAGCTTACGGGTGGCGCACCCAAGATTCTGAGGTGATGGTAGTCTCTCTTTTAAAATGTCAGTCATTTATAGAAATTGTCATTGTAGAGTACTTTTGTAGTGTCATTTGTTTTTGAAATAGGCCAAATTATGGGGCTACCCTCTTCCTCAGAGCTTAGAGGCGGGGCACCCAAGATTCTGAGGTGATGGTAGTTTCTCTTTTAAAATGTCAGTCATTTACCCATATTATTACTATAGGTTATTTTTGTAGTGTCATTTGTTTTTGAAATAGGCCAAATTATGGGGCTTCCCTCTCCCTCAGAGCTTACAGGCGGCAAGCCCAAGATTCTGAGGTGAAAATAATCTCTCTTTTAAAATGTTGGTCATTATCCAAATTATTGCTGTAGGTCATCTTTGTACTATCATTTGTTTTTGACATAGGCCAAATTATGGGGCTACCCTTTCCCTCAGAGCTTACAGACGGTGTGCCTACGATTCTGAGGTGATGGTAGTCTCTCTTTTAAAATTCGGTCATTTATATAAATTATCATTGTAGGGTACTTTTGTAGTGTCATTTGTTTTTTAAATAGGCCAAATTATGGGGCTACCCTCTCCCTCAGAGCTTACGGGTGGCACACACAAGATTCTGAGGTGAAGGTAGTCTCTCCTCTAAAATGTCAGTAATTATCTAAATTTTTATTGTAGGTTATTTTTGTAGTGTCATTTGTTTTTGAAATAGGCCAAATTATGGGGCTACCCTCTCCCTCAGAGTTTACAGGCAGCGCGCCCAAGATTCTGAGGTGAAGGTAGTCTGTCTTTTAAAATGTCGGTCATTATCCAAATTATTGTTGTAGGTCATCTTTGTACTGTCATTTGTTTTAGAAATAGGCTAAATTTTGGGGATACTCTATCCGTCAGAGCTTACAGGCGGGGTGCCCAAGATTCTGAGGTGATGGTAGTCTCTCTTTTAAAATGTCGGTCATTTATAGAAATTATCATTGTAGGGTACTTTTGTAGTGTCATTTGTTTTTGAAATAGGCCAAATTATGGCCTATTATGTTTTATTATGATTTGTTTTGATAAGTGAAATTAATGAGAAATAACCATAAACTAGTTTTTTTTTTTTTTTTTAAAGCGGTTTGTCTGGTACCAGATTTGTACAATTTACTACTTTCAATCAAACATGGATCAGGTGTTGTTAATGATGACAGAATGTAATTAAAAAGCATTTTGTTGACAACTACAAGGCACATACTTGCCTTAAGCTGCGAGTATCCTGCCACGTTTTAAATAGAGGGCTTCTGACAAAGTCGTCATTCTAATCCGCCACAAATATGTGAAGCACTCGTCCTTCAAAGTTGCCTAGTACTTAAAATCGGGGCTCTGGCCTGTTATGTTAGTTTGAAGTAAAATACTGCCACATTACTAGTATTACCACAATGTACATTGTTATCATTACAAAGTTAATTGAAGGAAATTATAATATCTAAGTTGAATCATTTATATTCTAAAACGCATGCTCTTTTTGTTCAAAGGTGGCCTGGACTAACGTTTACAGAATCCATGGTGGGTTACGATGGAGTGAGAAGATTCAAGTTCATTCTTAACTTACATGTCAACATACAGTGTAGCTTATAACATAGTAAATTATCATGCAGAAAATGATTTGAGCTGAAAGCTAACTTGTCTTTTCCAACATATAGTTAAAAGTAATGTTTCATGGTTTAGTGCTTGTCCTTAATTATTGCAAACAATTTTGTTACTTATGGATTAGTCGGTTTTGCCACTTACAGGTTCTTCATGTGCAATTTTTAGTTGTAGCAGAATGACATCAGCAAAACTCAGAGAACAATACATAGTGAATGCCGTGACACAATTACTGTTGAATTTTTACGGTGGCTATTTGTGGGCGGCATAATAATTATACAAACACAAGAAAAGTTTGCACTTGAGTGAACTGCTTGCTTCCAGTTGGTTCATAAAAAGAGACATTGATTGGCCTTGAGCCATATTGAAATAGCCCGCACAGGTGAAAAAAAAAAAACTTTTAGGTCAAGTACATGCACCAAACGATGAAACACTGTCTTTAAATGGTTCGTGGGAAGGCTTGGTGTTGGGCCAGCCTCATGAGTATCCCTGGAAAATACTGCCACTGAAGCTAAAAACCCCTTCCATTCTTTTTATTAATTTTGTGACACAGATATTGAATTATCACAGATGCATGTAAACTCTGTTTCAGTGCTGGCTCTGTTTGGGGGAAAAAACCAACATGTACTTCCTATCATGTATTGAGTTATAAAACTTGTGTGAGATACAAGATACACTGGTGTGTGGTGCTCAAGGCACCCTTGTGAGAAATGCTTTGCAAAAAGTCAATACTGTTTTGAAGGGGTATAGGGTTGGGGGGAAAAGATCACATTTCACAAAACTAAATTAGGCTTTTCGCGCTTCACATGTGAAACTACCTTTTTTTTTCTTCTGATGATCATCAATATGTCTAATGATTAGCTTCTTGAAATAATAGGCCATTTGAACAATGGCGTGATTTTACTACTACAACCAGAATCCTTTTCGCTTCTCTTTTCATATTTAAATTTGGTAGCTTCTCTTTTCATATTTAAATTTGGTAGTCCCAGTGAGGATTAAAGAACAAAAGCCCCAATTTGCACAAGAAAGCAAAACCCTGAAGAAATCTAGTTGTAGTAGTAAAATTACGTCATCGTGCAAATGGCCCATTATTAGAGAGATGTAGAGCCACCCAAGGCAAACGTGAATTTGTACCACATGACCAAGTTTTCCCTTTACTCTTCTTATACAGTTCAATACTTCAACAACCAAAAAAACAGTAGGTTCACGTTAGTTTCATCCATAAGAATTGTTTTAGACAGTTTTTACCAGCTCGTTTTCTATTTTGAGAAATTGCCTACCTGACTCTAAATTTCTCTTTCATCTACAGAGATCTGTTGGAGTTAAATTGTTATTTTTACCTGATTATCCACTTACAGACGCTTTCAGTATTTTATGCATTGATTTTCTCTCAACTTCTATCTTTTACCTTGCCATTCGTGTTTCAAAATGTTGAGCGCTTACCATCTGTACGGAAATTTTGGTGAAAAATTTCCGTGAAATGGAACTGGTATTTTTTTGGCACCGAAAACAGGAACAGGATTGAGTTGTACCATTTACAAAATACCCCTAAATTTTTCGCTTTCTCTCGACATGAAGCCTGGCACTAGTAATCCAAACAAATGGTACAGAAAATTTCGGTCGTTTCGGTAAAAAAGGGAAAACGGTAATACCTGGAAAGGTATTACTTTTTTTCCGGAAAATTTCCACCGGGATGAACCGTTCCATTTAAATTCTCCCCGGAATTTCCGGGTTTTCCATACAAATGGTAAGCGCTCGTTATTCAAAATGAACTATGTATTCACAATAAAGTGGATTGTGATTGGCAGTTTCAATCTTTCTTCTTTGCTTCACGTCGAGAGAACTTTTCAGTGCGTTGATTCTGCAAGCGTTGCAACTATGGTAGTAAAATTAGTGACATAATAATTTTAAAAAAAAATCCCTTTGAGGATAAGCTTTCAGAGAGTGATTCGGCATTTTTCGCTAAATGGTTCATCTACATAGATAACCTGTTCTACCGGTATTTGCAATTTTATCGGAACGTGCAGCATCGTTTGGAGTCGAGACGTTTTAAAGGCAAACGGTCATGATAGCTAATAATACTTAATAACATTACTTGTGGCTGAACGGTTCATGGTAGTGTTTACAAGTTCATGAAAGTCGAAGCCAAAATTTGCGCATTTCTTCTCGTAAGAGCATAGTTTGCTGTATTGTGCTCTTGCTTTTGCGTTTACATCGAATCAAGATAAGCAGCTGTTTTCCGTGTTGGATGGGTTGTAAAACGTTATTTTGTTATGTGCACATTTTCCTCGATATTATGGTAAAAACCTAGACAACTCTACCACAAAAACAAACTTTCTTGCATGGAACTATCATGAACTATTATCAACTATCATAATAGTTTCGCCCAGGCATGATACCAGTTGACTCCTGATAACTTGAATTGCCGTTAATTTCCAATGAATTGAATTTCACTCAGTCAATTTTTTTGTTAATTTTAATAACTCAAACTATCGTTTGTATGGTTTGAGTTTTCTATTTGCTTTTTCCATGTCCCCACAATGCTTGTGTATGGTTTGTTCCAGTTGTAGTAAATGTATGGTCAGAGCAGAAATTTCTTTTCTATTTATCGTTAAATAAAAAGTTATTATCGCGGGTCTGTAAATCTTGTTTGTATTGTTAAGATTAAACTTTGGAAAACTTTGTTTATGTTCATAAATCTCTTGTAATGTGTTTAACTTTAAGTTTAATTAATGTCCCCATAAAGTCTGTGTATGCCTACTATGATAATTGAGTGTAAAAGAAAACAAAGCCATGTGTTCAAAATTAAAAAACTAACCCCGCAACTACAGACACTGCTTAGTTGATCTATATGACTGACATAGAAAATTAATAAATTTTTCTTTACACTCTTTGTTAACATTGTGGGGACCTTCGTGAAATAATTTGCACTCTGAGGTGAGTTCTGGGGACCTTCAGATTTTCACTTGGAAAAGACGTTTCTCAACAAATCTTAACGTTTGGAGACAATTTAGTTGTGGGGACCCCAAAAAGGTCCCCAGAATGTCGAAGGTCCCCATAGTGCTGGTGTGTAAACAAACGGAGGTCCCCACAATTCGGTGGGGGTAAGCCCACACATACATACATACACACACACACACACACACACACATACATACACACACACACACACACACACACACACACACATACATACATACATACATACATACATACATACTTTATTGGATAGCTCCCCCTTGGGGTCTCTTCTGCCATAAATACACGAATTAAAATAAAATGAAGTAGAAAACTATTTACATTTCAGTGATAAAATAATGAATTTCTATAAATAATAATGAACGTTAATTCTAAAGGCTATTTACATTTCAATAATAAAAAACTATCTATGAATTAAAAAGATGTTTAAAAATTCTCTTTTTAAAAGCGTTAAAATTTCCAGTGTTTCTTATATCTTTAGCTATACTGTTTTGCCCCACGATAGCTGAAAGTCTTTTGGCCAGTGGCCAGCCTATACGGAGGCAATGTAAGGTCTTTGTTCTGTCTTGTGACTCTTTGCTGAGTTTTTGCGCAATATTGGAAGCGTCTGTGGAGGTAACCAGGTGTTAGGTTCTTTAAGAATTTGCACACCATCACTAGGTCGTCAAAAAGCAGTTTATCCCTTACGTTTAGCCATTTTAAGGGACTTCAGGGCTTCTGAAACATGATCCTATTTTCTTAAACCAGCTACGATTCTGCAGGCATAGTTCTGAACTAGCTGACCAGCCCCATGGCTACGTCCATCCTCATGGATGAACGTAGTTTGATGTCCAGAGTTATGGCCAGCCCCATGGCTACGTCCATCCAACCGAGGTTGAAATAAATACATGGGTATATTGAAAAATAAGCTGGGGAAGGCATAGCCTGCGAACAGCTGACGCATTTCCGGTGGTCGCTTCTCTCCCTCCACTATTTTCGGAGGGAGAGAAGCGACGACCGGAAATGCGTCTGCTTTTTGCAGGCTACAGAAGGCAGGGTACTGTATTTAAATTTTGTGGTTTATTGTCTGTATATTTTATTTGTATGGGTGTGTGTGTTTACTACATTTGCCTTACAAATCATCAGTGTTGAGTAACCAGACCTTAAGATAATGGGGGGGAGGGCAAGCGGTCATCCAGACCCTAAGATAAGGTGGGGGAGGGGGGGTGGGCAGTCTACAAAAAATTTTTTCCGGCCCTTTGGGCCTCAGTTTGGTCTGAAAATAAGGGAAGGGCGGGGGCCCCGCAGTGCCCCTCCCCTGGATCTGCCACTGGTAACGGTACATACAGAGGAGGTCTTTCCAAATAGAAAAGTACTTTTTTTGCATATATAAACGTCTAAATTTTTAACATTCCTACAAATAGTAATATTTATTTTTGAAAAGCTATCATATCTAAAAGCGACTGGGTACGAGTCTGTCACTCGAAAGGCGGTTGTGAGATGACGTCACCGCTTTGTTGAAGTGCGTGATCAAAAGATCAGGGCGGGATATGGGTATACAACTTTCGGCGCGTCGCGTCCGTTTCGAAAGAAGACGAATTTTGGCTCCCAAATTTGTTTCCGAGGAACTCTTCCTCTTCAGACCTAGTGAAGTTTGCTAGCCGATGCACCACTGTGGGCAAGTTTGTTGAATATCCAGTGAAACATCTCATTTCATTCGACGCTGTGGAAACTTCGCCAACTTCTGCGTCACAGATGACGGTTAAAGAAATGATTCCGAGGTAGCTAACTATCGAAGAAGGTGGGATACAGCGACAAAAGATGGTACCTACGATCAAGGGGTGGTCCAAAAGGTAGAGGAGCAGTTTCTAGTCAATTTTATTTTCCGTTCAAACTTAGAAGAGGGACATGGACTTCGCACGCTTGATGAAACGAGAAGCTTTCTGGGGAGAATTTTCTCTCGAAGAGACTTCCCACGTCCCTTGTCGCTTGAAGAACAAGAAACTATAAACATGAGAAATGCATATGAAACTTTGTTGGCTAAAATAAAGAGGGAAGAACTAGATAGAGACTACGGACTATTAGAAGCAAGTTTACTAAAAGAGATACATCGTGTTATCTTACAAGACATTCCTCTGTCAAAGGGTTTGACGAAACCTGGAGAAATGAGCAACAAGCCTCGGATGACCGAAAATCGAGGAGAAATTTACTACTATGCGAGCCCTGAAGATATGGAAAGCGCAGTTGTCAACTTATTAGACAAGTACAATTTTCTGTTTGATACTTGCACGAAGGATGGACTGACAAATTTTAAGGATTTGTGTGATTTTTTCAAAACCTGTTCTTGGATTCTCCTAGAACTTCTTGATCTTCATCCTTTTTCGGATGGAAATGGGAGATTATGTCGTATTCTTTGCAGCTATTCACTGTCAAAACTAAACCCTTTTCCCACGCCAATCTACAGTGTCTGGACTGATTCCCCTAATGATGCCTACATTGAAGCCTTAGTTGAAGGAAGAAATTCACCAGGTAGGATGTTAAATATTGTGCTTAAAAACCACCTGAGTATTACGCATTTCAACGTGGCTGAGTGGTTAGAATGCTAGACTTGCAATTCAGGGACCCCAAGTTCAAGTCCTGTTCTGACCGGTAGCTGGATTTGTTCTTGGTAGTCCCAAATTCAGCCAACTGGTTCGCCTCCTATCAGTTGCGATTCTTAACCCGGGTATGTTTGATTGAGATTACAAGTTTCATGCATCTGCTCTGACCCACTAGCATTAGTTCTTAAAATACTGTTAAGGGTAACAGAATTGTTATTATTCTGCGTAAAGGTTGACAAGAGAAGAGGGAAATGAAAAGGGTAGGGAGCAAAGGGAAAGATATGCCTGATGGAGGTGCTTTTACTGAGGTTTTCTACCTCTGCAGAATGTATCAGTGTTAGCCAATCAACTTCACTTGTGGTCATGCTGTTATCGGCTTGATAAACTGTTAAGTGCAAACTTAACACAGATGAGCGTCTAAAGAGAAGTTTGAGATGTCATAAAGTAAACAAGTTTTAGAAAGAGCAATTGTTATTTGCGCATTTGACAAATATGTACTGTGAAGTATACACCAGGGGTTTCAGTAAGCACTGACGGCCGATGAAACATGTCGGCTACTTTGCTCATAGAAGTTGGCTTGGGCTACTTTTTCTAGAAAGGAGAAGCAACTAGTTTGAATAATGTTGTCAACAAAAAAAATATATCATAAACTCTGAATGAAAACCTTATTACGATGTGTTTTCTTAAAGGCCCACTGGCTTTATGTTATGCTTTAGTCATAAAAATTTTTGTGAATGCTTTATTTCAGTCAATTTTTCACAAGTTTCTTCATAGGTTTACGCAGAATTTGTTGAAGTGCAAAAGTACATTCATTATATCATTTGTTCATTTCTTGTAGGAATTGATTGTGACTGATGATTCAAAAGTTGAATGAAAGCTATATTTTCTTGAATGAAAAACACGCTCTTGCTCTCAATTTTCAGAATGCTGAAAATCGCATTTTAGGGCTTTTTCTAGGGAAGCACATAATTTCCAGACTGCTGAGCGACTACCTCAGACCAGAGAGAGACTGCGTGTCCTTCCCAAAAATACTCCACAGCTTTCTTGACAGTTTTAATCTTGAGTGCCATTAATCCTTTTTCGTTACCTCAGGCATTTAAAAACTGATTCCAGGTACATCAAAATGATCACAAAAATGTTTGAAGGTTATCTATACCTCAGTGTTTTGAGGATTGGGCCTGAGGCCTAGGTAAGAGGCTCAGGAAATTCTAGAGGGGAAAGGGGTGGAGGAATGTAACCACTTCCACAGGGTTTAATTTTGATTCATGTTTGATCACTAATTTAGCTGCAAAACAGCAATAGAAATAAACTGGTACTTCATTCTTGGCAGACAAGTAACTTGAACTATATCATTTATGACTGTTGCTTTTCATCTTATTAATCAGGTTTTAGTTCTTCCGAAAGCATTTTGGATGCCATTTGAAAGAAATAAGGGAAACCACAACTCAATTCATGTGTTTGTGTTACTTGTTACCAGTTTCCCTAAAGACATCCATGCTGTATTAGGGATGTCCCTAATAGCTGGCTGCTGGCTACACTGTAATCTCACTGGCTGAAAAAGACTTAGCCCTTGGCTCAAATTACTCTGGAAAACAAAGACATGGGGTCAATTGAAAGGTGCAGTCAAGTCAAAAATCCAGCTTGACCAAAACAAAGGCTGTTTAGCTTCCCTCAGCTACATCCTTGCAGTATTGTTTTGTGTTACATTAGTCAATGAAAAAGTGAGAGTATTGCTTCAACAAGCAAGAGGTACAATGTAACAATTTCAGAAATCTACTTAGTTCTGTGTTCGAAATTGTGGCATGTTTATGATTGCATTCATGCTAAAATTATCTCATTGGCTGTGTTCCACAGACTCCAATTAGCTTTAATTTTTAGTTACATGTAGTTAATAACTGTTATAATATTATACTTGTTGGTTTCACAGGTAGACATCCTTGTGCCCTTACAACAATGATAGTACAGTGTAGTTATTATCAGTGGAAGAACTTTTTTGAGGCCATGGACAAAGTAACTGCTATTACATGTAGAACTATTGCCAGGAAGAATGAACATTTTGAGGCCTTGGGCAAAGAAACTGCTAGTACATGTAGAACTATTGCCAGGAAGAATGAACATGTATTGAAAAAACAGTACATGTACTTCAAAGTGTGTTTCATCAAGTTATGCAACTTTTTCCTGTCCAAAAGACATCTCGGTTGTCTCCTAATTAAATTTTTATTGGATTAGTTTCCAAGCCAGGGTTACATTTTTCAAGTTGCATCATGTTTTCCTTTTTGTGTCATTTCTTCAACTACATTTCATTTTATTGAGCATGTTCAATGATAGTAACTTTATTGATAATTATCAGGGCTCAAAGGTTAAATTTGAGTTTGGTACCAGATGTAAATTTTTAAGCTTACTGCCAAAATTTTAGGCACACAGCTGAAGATTTTAGGAGCACAGCTTAGAAAGTTGGGAGCATCTGTTTCAAAAGAAAAAAGTAAAAAGCTTAACGGTGCCATGTTCGTATGTCATCTTCAGTTTGTTACTTTTATTTCAGTCCTGTGATTGATAAAAGACAGCCAATTTGCTATGCAGTAATACTGTTGTGATTCATACTTTGTTGACAGTACAGTTGTGACTAAAGAAAACTTACACTGAAAAAAAAAGCACAAAACAATGAGCATGTCAATTGAGAATGAACATTAATCTTTTAATGAATTTCTTAAATGCACATTGTCTTACATGTAACTGGGATAGGACTTGTCAGCTTTCTTACCTGGAAGAAAAAAGGCTCTTAATCTGCTCTGTCTTTGTTTTGATATGCTTGACACTCTTCACCTTTCAGTTGACGTTCAACATGATCGTCCATTGTGCAAGAAGCACCAGTTTCGTTCATAGCATATTAGCATGTGTCAGCAGCGTTCATTACAAAACAGAAGAGTCTGGGTTGGAGTAAAACATTGAAGTGAAATTCATGGAATCCATTGGGAGAAAGGACGAATTAAACATATGCAGATGAAAGGAAAACAATATTAACTTTATCATTTAGAGCCTGGTTGTGGTATTTCTGTATTACTTTTTCTTTTCATTGCTTGAAGCTACTGTTTAATGTCTGTGTTTTGGGTCTTATGGCACACAGGTGTGATTATACATGATTTTTTAGGCGCACGACCAAAAATCCAGTCGCATATGCGACCAGTTAGTTGTTAACTTTGAGCCCTGCAAATTGTTAAATTTATTTTTGTGTAAACTGGAGTCAATTATTGTTTGATGAATAAAACTTGTTGTACACTGTATGTGTAATTTACAAATGAATGTTTCCAAACCCTGAAATACAATAGTTACACTGGAAATTATATTGTGAAAGTTTCTCTGAATTGACCTGGGTATGTTTCTTTGGCTCATTTTACAGATTTGCGTTACATACTTCTCCATCTACATGCAAACCATTTTTACAAGGTGTTCACAGTCAGCCCTATTAATCTTAGTGACCAATTCAAGATGAACAGCTGGAGCGCACATATGTTACCTTTTATTTCACTCAGATTCATGTAACCTAAACAGTCAAGTGAAGCTTAGTTATTCTTTTAAACCACTCAACCCTTTAAGTCCCAAGAGTGATCAACTTCAGTTACCTAGTTCCTAACAATATCAATACATAATCAAGAGAAAAAGTTCATGAGAATTAATAAAATAATCACCTACAGGAAAATGCACTCACTTTTTATCAAATTCTCCCAACTTGTTTGTTAAGGAATGTACCGAGATCAGTTTAGAGAATTAATTTGTAGCTGGATATTGAGACTTAAAGGGTTAAGCCCACTCTATAGATCAACAGATTTTATCAAGGGATCCTTCCTATCCTCACTAGTAAACTTGACTATTTTGCTTAACCCATTTGCCTGTGACATGGTTGCCACAAGTCAGGAAATGGTCAGGGAAAATTTAAGTCTCGGAGGGAAATCAGGAAATAGAGAAATTTTATGAGTATAATTCCGAGCGTAGCGACTTTATAATCTTGTCGCGCGCGAAGCGCGAGCGCAGTCTGCTAACCGCGCGTGGTCTTAGCCAGCTGCGAAATTCGAGGCTTCATAAATAAATAATCTTTCTCTGAATATATGCTTGGTGTCCGCCAATGACGTCATGGAGGCTTTTGCGTTTCCAGGCAACATAGACTTGGCCGGCCGCCGATGACCAAAGTATTGATTCATCGTCTGTGAAACAAAGTTTACTCATCGGTGAATCACGAACAATTTCCCATGCAAATGACACACAAGCACAACAAGTGGCTCCAAATCCTCGCCCAGGAAAGTCTATGTTGCCTGGAAACGCAAAATGCTCCATGACGTCATTGGCGGACACCAAGCATATATTTAGAGAAAGATTTATTTATGAAGCCTCGAATTTCGCAGCTGGCTAAGACCACGCGCGGTTAGCAGACTGAGCTCGCGGTTCCCGCGCGACAAGATTATAAAGTCGCTACGCTCGGAATTATTTTATTTTATTTTATTTTATTTTATCAGGAGTGAGAAAGGTCTTTTATTCTCTCCTGATCAAGAGATAGAACTTGAACTTTATGTCGTAAGGACAAAGTTTAAACTTAAATCCGCTCCTACAAACCCAACCACATTTCTCATTAACAGATGTAGGAGCACAATTTTGTGGTGCAGTAGTGAGACCAATTGAGGTTTTCCATTCTCGGAATGATTGCGAGAGATTACAAGAAATTTAGAATCTGACCGCTACGAAAACTTTACATGCAGGGGATGAGTCCCACAATAAAGAGACGGGCAGGTTTTGAAAATTTAGACTATACTTAACCCCCTTCCCTCCCCCCCCCCCCCCGGCAGCAAAGAAGGCCTCAGTTTGAAGGCATTTCATATTTTATAATGATAATTCTTTACGCACAACCTTAAGCGATACTTTTATAGGCAAAAATATCAACTTTCCGTCCTAAACATCCTTAGATGAGACCAAAAAAATACGATTTCTACTCCTAAGCGAGACGACGAGCATCTCCCTCGTTTCCTTACGGGAGTCATTTTATCGGGAGTCATTTTAACTTTCTCTCAAAAGCGAAAAAATCCCCTGAAAGGAAATTCCAAAACAAGCTCCGGAAGTCGGATACAAACGTACGTTGTGTTTATATGACCACACTCAATTTGGTGTGAATGTTGACGATATGTTCCGAAAAGGAAGTGTTTTGGCCGTGCTGTATGAGATTTAACACTCATCAGTCAAGCCGAGTAGAACTATTACAAAACATATCCGCTTTTGAACGAAAAAAGGAGGAAAAACTGAAAACTATGAAGTTCGAAAAGTATGCAAAGAAAACGCAATCGAGAAGTAAATTACCGGTATAACATTATGTATCCGGATGGGAAATTCCCACCGCGTGACCTTTCAATTAAATGGGAATTAAGAAACACAATATGACACATAATATTTGGTTTGTTTTGCGGCCTTTCATGCATGGGCATAACGAAACTTCACCTGTGCTATAAACAAGGTGAGGTTATGTTGTAAGGACATTGCATTCAACAGACGAGTTCGCAGATTCCAACTCTGTAGTTCTGTATTCACTCACCATTTTTTTTTTAATGTAAAATAAGTACGTAACTTCAAACTACATCTATGATCCAAATACCTAAAAGGAAAATTGGTGTTGTGATTTTGTGGCTTCAGGCTTTTTATGTCAACATTTAAGGTAAGTCGGTACTCGGGTAGCAAAATAACGTTTAGCAAAAAAGTAATTTCCACATCATTCTGGTTTTGGTAGTCGCAGCTTTATATGCGACTTCTCAGCTGGGAGCATGCCTTAAAGATCTATATTACCTGCCAGTGGGTGCAGAGAACCTCGACATTAAATCTGGTGCACCTTAAGGGTCCTGAAGATCATTGCTTGCCTTTAGGGTATCAACGCTTAGGGATGCCCACGGATGATAGGATAGGATAGGATAGCTGCTTTATTATCAACAGAGCGCCTACAGACACATGTGTTTACAACGATAACAAAGATTTTATTGCAATAATCACAGAGGTGTACATTTGTAGAATTTACACAGCTAGACAAGGTTATATTTAACGCATCTTTCTCTTTCGCGGAAGCGATCACATAAGTATTTAGCCACAATTTTTTGCCTTTTCTCTCCTTGCTTCATACTTATCAACGTTGCAAAAGTAGAGCTTGGAGTCATAGAGTCAAGAAAAACATTAGTTTCCTTTTTTAGCGTATTGAACAGTTCTCTCCTGGGATCCCTATAAGCTATGCAATTCATCAAAAATGCTCCTCGTGTTCTAATCCAGTTTCACATAATGGAAAGATTCTTTGGTCTGGTGGTTGATAGGGTTTAACGTATCGCCCAGTTTCAATTGCTAGTTTCTGGTTGCTTAATCTTAGCTTTGTGATTGCTACCCTGTGATTGATGTTTCTTACATTTGTGAGGTAATTTTCGTAGTCATGGGTAAGTTTAAATTTCCTAAAAGTTCTTAGTTTGTTTTTTTAATGCGGGTCCTTTCGTTTATCATTGTGTATTCGCTAATCCATGTTTGCTGTTCTATGTCTAAGAGTCTCTGTCGAATGTAGCTCATGGTTGCGGGAGTGTTCATTTTCGCTGATCATATGTCGCCAAGACCTGCGAGATTTAATAGCCCTTTTAATTTGCTTGGCCAAAGTTCCTTTTTGTCTTGTTTCAGGAGAGGTGCCTTTCTTTCTGTGAGTTTTACTTCTAATAGCAATTTTTCTTTCAAAATTGTGTGGCTAGCCTCTGTCCATCAAGCGCTTTTGAAATCTGAAATACTTAGTCCTCAGAGGAGTTTGTTCGTAGGATTCTCAAGGCTTGTCGTTTGTGCAACATGCGCTTTTAATTAACAGTTGGTGGATGATAAGAGGTGAAAATGTATATACTGTAAGGTTTCCGTTTGAAATGCGTCTTTACGTCAAGGATAGCGCTTTCTCATTTTTCGTTGAATGTTGTGCCTTGGTATACAACGTACTGTTTCTGAAAAAAATGTCTCATTTTCAGATATTTCCGCCGTGAATTTCATAGAAGAGTGATGTAAGTTTACTTGTTCCGCGAAGAAAGCTACGATGTCTGATTCACTTATGTCCCACATAGGGAAAAAATGTCATTGCCATCTATGTAGCGTTTTCAATTAAAGAGTTGCTTTAAAGACGGTTTTTGCTTAATTAAACTTTGTGTTTCAATATATGCCATGAAAATGTTGGAAACGAAACTGCTGTCTTTGAGCCCATCGCGGTACCGTTGGGTGTGTACTGATAGTGCTTACCATTAAACTGGAAAGAATTTTCTTTGAGGGTTAATCTAAGCATTTCTCAGACTGAAACAAGAAACGTTCGGTTTTTTCACCTTTGTCGTTTCAATAAAATTTATAAAGTCGGTAGCACCTTTAAGAGGCTGTCCGCGTAAGAACCGATAAGGCAAATTTCGGTCTATCACGGATTGCCCTGATTTTTCCAGTGGAAGATAACTATCCTATCCCATGAAGAAATATCACATTTATTTGGACCAACTCATTTTTTTCTCTGTATTACAAGAAGATTTTCTCGGTCACCTAAAACTAGCCAGTTTGCCGTCGGAAGTGGTGCGATTTTAAGGAAACTTTAGGGCTCTTGCAAACCTACCTTACGAAGCCGAATAAGCTGATTATTTTACACACAAATGTTTTAACTCTGATTAATAGTTTCAAGGTTAATGGTTACATTCTGTGGAAAGTTGGCTGAGATATGATTTTTTTAAAATGACCTTTAATTTGCTTATCGGGAAAAGTAATTTGCATAACTAGAGCTTAACGGTAATTTCGCAAAAGTGGCACCTGACCCAGACTCAAGTCTATGATAAAACAGAAGTACTAAGACCAGTCTACTTCATAATGCAATAAAATTTGTGGGCACTCCTCTTTGCGTGCTGTACAAAGTTCCGTTAATGTTCCAAAATTCACCATTTTGACAGCAAAGCTGGAATTGTAACGGTCTGCATCTGGTCGACTAATTTCCACAACTTTAACATACCTAGTTATCACTAACTGTCATTAGACCCTTTAAATGCTGGACTTTCGAAAACATGTGAAGAAAACTTGGTAATCGCTTTTTCTTGTTTTTTTTTCTCGTCGACGATGAACATGACTTCATTCTTCGTATGCAAATTAGCCTTAGATGCGTCGTTTCAACAAATTGACAGGAAATATAATACTCGTATTTCAGATTTTTAAGGGAAAAATAACTCTTCTTTCTACGGAAAAACACGAACGATGTATGACTTAGAATCCCCTTGGGTCTGTTTCTTTTACGAGGAAGAAGCAGCAGAAGAAGAAATGTTTACGCGAATTTAAAAAATAATTTAATTACTGTGGCCCGTCACGCATTCCCCCAGAGTGACCGTGTATCGATCAGTTTCTTTTATCTTATTATATCTTTTTTGAGGTGATAGTTATTGATAATCATACAATTTAATCACTGTTAATTCTGATTCTTTACTGGGTGGGAAATACCGTGCTGTTGTATTTATTCATTCTACGACCGTTTTAACTGAGTCAGTCAGTAACAGGGCGCCACTAGGATAGGGTTTAATATGACGGCCCATGGTGTAATACACGACAATCAACCAAAAAGTAGTCACTTGGAAGAAAAGAAAAAGGCATAGTTTTTTGTTTACGGTCCGTCTCCTGTTAAAACCCAAAAGTTTTTGCCGGCTGTTAATCACACTAAATTAAGGATCCCTATGTTGTCTATGTTTACTACTGAGCTGATGGAGAAAAGCACGTGCACGCAGTGAATGAAAGACGAAAGTTTGTAAATTAGGTCTCCTTTTCTTTCCCAGGATTTGAATGGTATTTTAAAGTGACACAACTTATTTTTTTTAGCATTACCCAGGGCTGTAGCTAGGTTTTTAGTAACGAGGGGCATTATCGCGAGAGCCGAAGGCACGAGCCTTGTAGGGGGGGTCTGGCGGTGTCCTCCCCTAGAAAAATTTTCAAATTTGGAGGCTCCGAAATGCTATTTTCAGCACTTGTCATGAGATATGTCTCCGAAAAATCAACCTCGAAGATGAAAATGGCAATAATCAACATATAATCAACATAACTGAGTCTAAAGAAAACAAATCCATCCACAGACTTGATTTGTCTGGCTCAACAGGTCCAGGGGAGGCAGCTGCCCTTCAGCTCTGTTACCACGTTGAACTGGCTTGGTTGATCTTTCTTTGACATATACATAGGTTGAAAGCTTCTGATTGAGGGTGTTGTGGTCTCAATTATTCTTGAGCGATTTCTGCAACAAGCTTTTGCCTTTCGAACAGCTCGTCTTCTTGTTGCAGATCTCTATAGTCAAGTTCAATGTATATTCAAGTTCATTACATTGGTTATTTCGTCCATTGCCTTATTGTAATTACACTTAGGACTATGTTTAGGTGTTGACTCAAACGGGCCTAGAGTACAACATGGGCTGGCAATAGGTGAGCACGGAATTGGAATGGGGGTGGGGGGAACTCCCTATGATGGGCTATACGGGGAGGCTCCACCCGAAAGGGGTATCTTTTTCAGGCTTCAGGTATATGAAAGGGTACGCATTTCACTAGATGAAGTATATGAAAGGGCGAGTGCGCTTATTGCAGCCTTAGCAGCACCTTTGGCGGTTCTTAAAGGAAAAAGAACTAAGTTTAAGAATTTAAGGAAAAAGTAGAAGGACTTAATTTTTCAGGAATTAATATACAGAGGAGAAATTTCACCCTTTAAGTATAAATGCTTGTAAAAGTAGAGGTGGAACCGGAGGGAGAGAGGGTGGATCGTAAAGTAGGTTAAAAATAGAGAGATGGGAGGAGCACTTTGATGGAGCACATTGTTCAAGAGGGTATAAATACAAAAAAAAAAACAGCAATCTGGAGGCATTTTTGAAGACTTAATGGAAACGTTATCAAAACAAGAAAAACAGAGAAATCTTGTCCAATAAACCTCTCCGGCAACGGTGTGGACATGGTTGCTGACTGCTCAATCGTACTCTTCTCGACCCTTTGGCGTCAAGTTTTTTCACGTTTCTTGCCACAGGAGGAGCAAATCGGCTATATAAAGTTGAACTGAACATTCTGGTACTTTTAAGTCTCACTAATTTTTACAAAACCAGAGACATGTTTTAACACTGTTTAAGTTCAAAAAGATTGTTTTTATTGCAAGAATGAAATACTTTTCACACACGTCCCAAGGACATTCCTCTTAGAAAATGGCAGGGGCGGGAAAGCCCTGGGGACGAGGTTGAATCCTGACTCCGTGTAGAAAGTTCTTTCCTTTTTCCCCATTTACAATGCTCTTCAAACAATCATCAGAAAACTATCTAATACAACACACGGATTAACCTTTATGTATAGTATTTTATAGGTGAGAATTGATTAGAGCAAGATACACGGCTGTCAAAAAATAGAAATAAATAAACAATCTTTGCAAGCTCAACTAAACTGGAAACGAACATCAGAAAACATCGCAAGATAAAATGTTAAATGGAGAAATAAGAATATCTCGGTACGTTTAGAAATTTTTTGCATGAGGAAGAAAAAAGAATGATACTTACATGATGGAGCAAAACTTTGACTTATTTCCTGCCACAGTAGTTATTTTGCCAGTATGATCCAGAGTGTGACCGGGGTATTGACAAGACCTTAGGCTCGATTTCCGCCGTCTCCCAATCCCTTGGGGGCTCATTTTCCAGCACAGCGGCTTACAATCGAGCCTAACAAGACCTTGGCGCTCGCAAAAACCTGCCAAGTAGGTGTCTGTGCCTTGGGCAGATTGTCATGTTAGTGTTAGCCTGTGTACACACCACCCCCCGACCCCCTCGGAGAAGGGGCCCCTTCTCCGATTTTTCCTAAGGGAAGGAGGGGGGTTCTGTACACAGGCTATTAGTGTCTGTGCCTTGGGCAGATTGTCATTTCAGTTCCGAATACCTACCAAACACTCTCGCTAAAATGAGTTCATTTAGTCATTGACTTTGTTACACTTAGGCAAGTGACAACTGGCTAAGTGCGACGTAATATCATTCATGCACTCTGCGACCAACACATTTCCCTCCACACCCCTACTGGGACCACACTCTGTCTTCACGATCTCGCGAAAAGAACAGCTCTTTTAACAATTGATCTCTTTGGCGATTTCATTGACATAATTATATTTGAAACTGGCACCTGTTGCATTATAATTCAATTAGATTGAAACCAAAACAAGATCATCTTGGGAATACGGATGTTATACCCTAACAGGAGCCCATAGGCTCCTGACCCTAACAAAAACTAAAAACTGAGATAATCCCTTTTCCCCTTTCATTCTGCTACCGATAAATGCTTTAAAGATCTTTGAATGAAACTGAAATTTACAGCTAATTTGCCTTTTGCAAAGTTATGCATGGATTTAGATAGAAAAAGTGTGGGGCATTTTTTTTAATCATAGTGCCGTGTACAAACATCTGATAAGCAAAAAAGAGTGCCCACAAATTTTATCGTGGTGACAAGAGGACTTACCTTGCAAGTTAACTCTTATTTTTAATTATTATCATTAACTATCATTTAAAAAAAGATGATAATATAATAAAATTGATCGATTCAACGCTATTGTTTTCTAATCGACCGCCCCTCGTTAGGAATGCGTGACAGGCCACAGTAATTGAATTATTTTAAGCCACGCAAACGTATATCATAATATATTATTCAGCTGCTTCTTCCTCGTTAAACAAAAAAAAAACAGACCTTAAGGGGATTCTAAGTGATGGTTCGTGTTTTTCTGTGGAAAGGAGAGTTATTTTTCTCCTTAGAAATATGAAATGTAAGGATTATGTTTCATGTCAAGTTGTTGAAACGACGCATCTAAGGCTAATTTGCATACGGCGAGTGAAGTCACGTTCATCGTCGACAAGAAAAAAACCAAGAAAAAGCGATTACTAAGTTTTCTCCACATGTTTTCGAAAGTCCAATATTTAAAGGGTCTAATGACAGTTAGTGATAACTAGAAACGTTAAAACTGTGGAAATTAGTCGACCAGATGCAGACCGTTACAATTCCAGCTTTGCTGTCAAAATGGCGAATTTTGGAACATTAACGGAACTTTGTACAGCACGCAAAGAGGAGTGCCCACAAATTTTATTGCATTAAGAAGTAGACTGGTCTTAGTACTTCTGTTTTATCATAGACTTGAGTCTGGGTCAGGTGCCACCTTTGCGAAATTACCGTTAAGCTCTAGTTATGCAAATTACTTTTCCGATAGGCAAATTAAAGGTCATTTTAAAAAAATCATATCTCAGCCAACTTTCCAAAGAATGTAACCATTAAACCTTGAAACTATTAATCAGAGTTAAAACATTTGTGTGTAAAATAATCAGCTTATTCGGCTTTGTAAGGTAGGTTTGCAAGAGCCCTAAAATTTCCTTAAAATCGCACCACTTCCGACGGCAAACTGGCTAGTTTTAGGTGACCGAGAAAATCTTTCTGTAAAATAGAGAAAAAATTGAGTTGGTCCAAATAAATGTGATATTTCTTCATGGGATAGGATAGTTATCTTCCACTGGAAAAATCAGGGCAATCCGTGATAGACCAAAATTTGCCTTATCGGTTCTTACGCGGACAGCCTCTTAAGGTGTGACTTTGCGGTTTTGATTGGTTGTAGCAATGTACCTGTGTAAAAAAAAAAGGAAATTCTTTCTGTTAGGCCATCTGATGAGTCATAAATTTAACCCTTTAAGTCCCAATAGTGCTCAAAATCAATTTTCTGCTAACGATATCCATAGACTATCATGAGCAAAGTCTATGAGAATTAACAAAATGATCACAAAGAGAAAATATTTGGTCTTTTAACAAATTCTCTCAACTAATTCTTCAAGGAAATGTATGGAGGTCACTTTGGAGAATTTGTATGTGGATATTGGGACTTAAAGGGTTAAAGAGGTTACTTCCTTCCTAGAAAAAAAAAGTAAAATGCTCTTTTTTCTGGAAATAAATATTGATAATATCAGCCCATGGTTATATTTTTCCTGTCGGTAGTCGGTAATTTTTTAATCATTTTGTCGGTAGTCAGTACTATTTTTCGCCCTTTGTCGCTAGTCGGTTAACCCCATTCACACCCTCAGTTAATGGAAGACAGTCGTAGATTCTGGATTCTACGCTATGGGATCTGGACTCCAGGTACTGGATCCTGGATTCCTTAAGTAAAATTTGGATTCCGGATTCCAATCATGAGTGGGATTCCGGATTCTTTGAGCTGAATTCCTGAGAGTCGTTACCTCTTCCCAGGAGACAAAATGGCAACTGACCTACATCTCCTCAACGGATGAGTACCAATTCATGCTTCCAATGTTGGATTTCTGGCGCTGCTGTCCGAGATCCGGTTGTAAGTGTGCAGTGGATGCAGCGCTTATTTGAGGGCGGCGCTCATCTACGTTTTGTTTGTCATGAAATGTTGACTCGCCCATGGTAGGTCAGCGGTTAGGTGGGTAACCCTTCAACCCCGGACAACACAAACAGGGCCAATGAAAACACTACAAAAGATATGGAAGGTGAGTCTTCTGGGTGAATAATGGACAGATTATTAGCGCAGCGCGTTATCAACAAGATGTCTGAGCAATTCAAGTTTTATTAAACAATATAACGCACTGGATGAAACCAGACTCTGGTTCCAGCCTCTCAGATAGTAGGAATGACGCGTAAAGGATGGTTTTCACTAGCGACGGAGTCGGAGTCGGAGTCGCAAGCGGAGTCGTAAGAGCGCTTATGACCTGGTGAAAATCAAAAATCGGAGTCGTAAGTGGAGTCATAAGCGCGACGGAATCGGAGTCAGAAGAATCAGAGCGTTTCCATTTCTTCCGACTCCGCTTACGACTCCGTCGCTTACGTTCCGCTTATGATCTAGTGAAAACCAGATTGTCGGAGTCGCAAGCAGAAACGGAAGGATAAACCAATCACAATGCACGTTCCCACGCTTTGTGATTGGTTTGGTTCTTCTGCTTCTGCTTCCGACTCCGACAATCTGGTTTTCACTAGATCATAAGCGGAACGTAAGCGACGGAGTCGTAAGCGGAATCGGAACGCTGTTTTCACTAGATCATAAGCTCTACGCTTCTGATTACGGCTCCGACCCCGACTCCGTCGCTAGTGAAAACCAGCCTTTACACGAAAATATGAGCGCAGGACTAACAAAAAGGGGAAGGGCGAAGGCGTTGGCGCCGCCCTTCCTCTCCCCAGTTTCCTCCCATTTTCCTGTTCGCGCGTTCTCAATTTTGGGGACTCGACTGTCTCGGAGCCTTGAACAGTCTAAGGGTGTAACGGAATAAATTCAACAACAACAAATGCCGAGATTACTGGGCTGATATAATTTATTTGATTCGCATGAATTAGCAAACATTAAGACAAAATGACAAATGAACTACGAGACGAAGCAAATGCAAAACAAAAAGGATAAGACTAACAGAAACAAATAACTCTAAGAGAAAGCCCGGGGGAGAGCAATGCACACTGGAATCTCAAGGTGCATGAATATTGTTTCTGTAACATTTCCCTTATTTCTATAGTTAATTAGAATACTTTCAAACGATAAGAAAAAGAGATTTTGAAGAAATTCTAGAAAATTTTCCGGCTGCCGGCATTTAGTTTTTTCTGAAGACCCTTCCCGTCAGCGAAAAAAATATATATATTTCATCAAATTTGCCCGGTATATTCGAGAGAAATCTTCTTCAGGGGTTTTTCTGTGAAAAATACCAAAAATAAAGGCTGAGAGCTACTGAGAAGCTCTTAGAGTGAATTGCAAATCAATCTGGAGAAAGACAGGGAACAGTCTTTCATTCGAAATGGCGTCGTTCAACTCGTTGGTGCTTCTCGTTCCACCTCGGCAAGTTGTATTTTTTTGCGGAGGTTGTTGAAGATTTCCAGCATTTTACGGTAGGACCACTGTTTTAAATAGCTCAGGTTCGATAATTGTTAACTTGGAATAAAATGTGATCTAACTCTTTAAACCACAAAATATGGCAGGCATCGTAAACTTTAGCGCTGGCATCATCATTCATGAGCGACCTGATCTAGTAAAATTCCTCTGAGAAATAGAGGGTGGATTTATTTGCAACGGTATACGCGTATAGCTGTCGCATTTGTGCACTGGAATTTTTTTTATTGCTTTTAGGCTGAAAACCAATAAAACATTCCAGCAGGCAAATTATCTTTATTCCAGTGAGTTTTCTGAGGGGCTTTGACGGTGGACGGTTAGTTTTTAATTTCCAAATATTTTCAGATACAAGCAGGATGTAAGGTCTTGTAATGTCTGGAAAGAGTGTTTTTTGAGAACATGGGAACTGGTCTCTCCAGTTAAGAGAAGAGATTCTTCAGGAGCCAGAATCTTGTGAAGATCAGCTGAAACAGTGAGATATGAAATACTTTAAAACTTTTTGACGGTTTATCTTTCTTGCAATTTTGACGGTTGGGAGTAAAAAATAACCTTTTTATTCGGTTTGTTAGGGTACATTTTTGCTCAGTCCGCTTCATTGTTTGCGCTTCTCTTCATTTATTCAGTTTATTCTATTTATTTCGGTGTTGGGCATTTTAACTTTATTGAGGGATATATATTATATAAATATATTTGTTTTAGGTCGGTTCGGAAATAAAAAGTTCCACCATATCGCAAATATCTTTTGTTAAGAGACAAAGGATGGTGTTTACAAGCTATCAGAACAGCTGGATACACTTTAGATTCTACTAGCAAACCTTTGCTGGTCACTCCTTGGCTAAAAGATTTTTGCACCGACCTCGTTAAGAAACACCTCTTCAAGCTTATTTAAGAAACACAGAAACAAGTTCGAAAGATAGAAATAATTACTCCCCTTGGTGGATGTATTCAGCTGTGGAATGGGTAAATAAGCGCTTCCTGTTAACGAAGTTCGTCTATTTGAACCTGAAGTTAGTTCTCACTTTCGCTTCCAAACTTGAATCACTTTCATATTTCCTTATCTCATTAAGATCTTGTCAGTAGGGCCGTGCGGCCTAACACCTTTTTAGTCCTGTGTCCTCAGTTGGGCTATTTTCAGCAAAAATTCACTTACTTTCTTAATTACTTTAAAACTAAAATTTCTTTCGATAGAATCTTAGGAAAATTTGCTTTCTTTCAAATCATGGTTTTACCTTCTTGTATAGGAATTTGGCTAAAGAGATATTTTCAGTTTGCCAAATTTTTTCCACACGCGGCTGAATTCAACTTAATTTAGTATCTTTTGTTCTATCAGTTCTACCACCTCCTAACACCTATTTTTGCGCATAAGAATACTATTGACCTTTCTTAGAAACCACTTAACTTAATAGTTTAGTATAAATGCAACCACTTTGTGAGCTTAAAAAGCTTGAAAAATCTTGGAACTTAGAAGAACTAAGAAGCTCAGGAATAAACCGTTGTTCGCCTCAACTTCCTGTGTACCTCGAAACTCTCAAAATCTGTACCCTTACAGGTTGAAGGTTAATTTTTATGCTGTCTGACGGGCGATTGTTGACTCCGGTATTGAGACCCTCTTATCAGCTTTTGAACAACTAGAGCCAGGCTCAGCCAGGCTGTTCACTAGGCCTTTCCAGATTCTGCTCTGAAAAAGCTAAAAAGTTGCTAAGAAATATGCCAAAAAGTTGCTCAAAAGTTGCTCAAAATTGAAAAAGTTGCTCAAAAATTTTGTAAAGTTGCTCGAATACTTTAAAGACAGCATGTCTAATTTTAATAACAATTGCTTTGTAATCAACATTAAGGTACAACTAAGAACCTAGTTACAACAAATTAGGCAACCTTTAGTTGAATCTAAGTGGCTAGTTACAAAAAGTTACACAGTAAGTAACAATCTGGTTTACAAATCTAGCTAACTGTTGTTTTTGTGCGATAACGATTAACAATGTAATCACAGATTCACAGTCCGCCATTTTGTTTACACACAGGCTACAGGCCACCCCAACCTAGTTCCCAGGGCTTTTCGCTTCTCTTGGGGGGCGCCCCCCCACGAGAAGGGAAAAGACCTGGAAACGAGGTTTAGGCTACCCAAACCCACTGAATTCTTGTAACAAGACGCCTAAAGTCGTTTCCGTGGGCTGCGTTGGTCTATGGAAGCATAATGGCGTTCTATCTGAATTTGGAAAAATTAGGGAAACCGGAAAGATGTGTCATGTTATGAGCATCGATGAGTAGGTTACCTGTATGGGTTGGTTTAATGTGCTTATGACTGAATTTATAGTAGCCTGCGTGGCAGGCTACTATTTCTCCTCAATCCACATCCCCTTTTTGCTTCCTCCCTATCCCCTACCCCTTTTGACACCTGCTACGCAAGCTAACTTTATAGTTGTCAGTGGTCGCAAGGATGGAGTTGATCTTGTTTTGATCCATCACTATGTAGTTATTTTCGTAGCACGATTTGGATAAGAAAAAGACGTTATTTTCTCATCAAAACAAGGTTTACCCGTGTAACTTAAATTGGAATGTTAACGGAACAAGTCATGGAGAACATGCGCATAATGCTCTCTGATTAACCTAAACAGGAACTATATGTATAAAGATACGTCATATCTTGGTAGTAAGTTGCCACAGGTAACTTTTTCAAAGAGAAATAAATATTGTAGTTTTAGGTTAATGGGACAAAACAAAAACAACACATCCGCTTGCTTTATCCAGGGTCGAACCCAGGGTTACAAAGTTCGATAAAGTTCCAATGTTTTAATCCAAGATGAAAGTTTAATATTCCAAGATGCTCTTGATACGGTTAAACTTAATTGCAATGTGTTTCCAAGGTCTCAAAGTTAACATAGGTCCAATGATTATCCCTGATTCCAAGGTATAATAAGTTTACTAAGGTCCTGATCCATGTCCCATCCAGAAGTCCAATCCATGCTGAAGGCGAGTCGTCGATCGACGAGGACAATATTTTCGCAATTCACCGCCAATCGTCAAGGGTACGTGTTGAAATTTAGGCGATTTAACCTCCCATCGTCACGGTGTTTTCGATAAGAAAAGAAAAAAAACCGAACTCTAGCTGTGCTCGGCAAAAACTGGCGATCTCCAAATAGAAAAATCTATCGGAAATCGAGGCCCTCAAACAGACGCTACTAAAACCTTATGAAAAGGCTAGACCTAAACAAAAAAGAATCATGAAGGGAAGAAATAATTTGGATTAGGTCGCCTTTCGTGACTTGCCAGTATCCCGAAGGATTTCGCTGGTTAACAAGCCATCCTAAACCACGTGTGGGAAAACTCAAGAGCGACAAATTTGGCAAGGAACGTTCTGATTTCAACGTTCTTCAGAGGAAGCAAATCGATTAAAAGTCGATACAGATTTTGTAAAATCTGATTGGCCGGCTTGGAAGAAGAGATAATCGATAAAGATTTTAGGCAATCCTATTGGCTGGCTTTGCAATTTTGGGTACAAACGAACCGGATTTTTACCACGTCCACATGATACCCATTTAAAGGGTAAAAATATGAGTTTTACTAGATAGATATTTAGAATTTTAACCAAGAGAATTTTAACTTATTTATGTAAAAAAGGGGGTTAATTCAGCATTTTGGTTCAAAATAGCCCAAAAGTTACCAAAAAAGTGCTAGTTTTCCGAAAAGTTGCTAGAAGTTGCTCTCTGACAAAAAAGTTGCTAAAAAGTTGCCGCCCAGAATCTGGAAAGGCCTACTGTTCATACACTGAGGCGTTTTTCCCTTTATAACCAAACTGCGCCGCAGCTCCTCTTGTGCAGAAAATTCCGCAATAATGTTTTTTTTTTTTTTTCAGGACAGGTCTACCTAAGAACGGTAATGCGCTCCTGTAATTGAATAGTTGTCATTTCAAGACTCGCAAAATTTATAGGACCTTACAGTAGCTTTGTGGGTGCCCTGTGCTAAGGGCAGCGTTGAAAGGAAAATCGTATACGTCGGTGTTTAAGTCCACTGTAAGAAATACCCCTCCTCGTCGGCTCACCGCTTATTTCAGGAGGGAGGGGCCGTCTCTAGGGTAAACATTGGTTCACTGATCACTGCCAGTGTGACGTCACGTCATACATCGGTGATTTTCAAAATGGCGGGCAAATTTCTTTTTCGTTACGTTGCAAAGGATGTCAATTTTCTGAATGTTTGAATTCATCTTTTGCCTTCTTCAATAAGGCAGAGCTTTTGAAAAATAACATGGAAATATTCGCCATAAGGTTCAGTCGGAAAAAGTTTCAAAAGCATCACATGAGGCAAAGAAAGGTACCGCGAAGTGTCTATAAATTGGCACAGTTTGTATGATCGTTTATCGCTTTCGGGCAACGTGCGAGGTGGTGTGGAAATATCCTGATCTCAGAATAGGAGGATTGGTTTATGATACATTGAGCTTAATGTACGCCGAGTTTCAGCTAGCCAAAGTGCGTAGTTCTTCTCATCAATCCCTTTAAAGTCGATGGAATGAAAAAATGTGGAGACGACATAAATGTAATCTGCTTACATCAAGCATAGTTAATTGAGTGGAATGGTTATGAAACCCGTCAGACTCCTTTGTTATATGTTTTTGTGGACCTGAAAGTGCACAACGTTCAAAAGAATTCCTATCATTTTGATTGTATTGACCAATAAAAACGTTGCATTAATTTATTCCGTAACAATTTGCCAACAGAAAACAAAGGATTGTGCACTTTCACGGTGCTTTGAACATAAACTGCAGCACTGTTGTTTTTATCATTGATGTTTGCCGCTTTTCATAACCAGTCTCCTCTAATAACTATGCATCAAGTCTCTACCTGCTGCAAGAGGTTGGCAGTAGAGATCAGTGGTAAGTTTTGAAATTTACTCGTTTACTTCTAACAGGAGACTTATATGTATGTTTTGTGCATGGATCAACATCAGGAAAACGTAATTTTTTGAATGGCAAATAGATAGCGGTCCTGAAATACATGCAGGTTATAAAATTAATGTTCAGGCTCTACAAACGGCTCTCCATATATTAATGCTAGAGGGATAACACTGCTAGGCTAGAATCTATGTGCAATTGCATTGTACAATATTAACTGCAATATTCCATTAAATAATTTTTGATCAGGGGTGCAAGGAATCTCTGTTGTCAAAGTACAAAATATGAAAATCAACAAATTAATACTAATTATTTTTCATTTAAGAACACCATAATTATGATAGTGTTGAAGTTTATGTATACAAACAGAAATAGATTTGATACATCTTTTATGAGGGTTATTGTTTTATGCACTTATTGAAACTAATCTGTGCAACCGTCAATCCCAATTGTTCAGGAAGTACTGTTTCCCCAAATTTTAAAGTGGAAAAATCAATTTCAAGCTTTTTGTAAGAGCCATTGGGGGGCAGCCAGTGAGGAATAACACGACATGGTATGAATGGTATACCTTCCTGAATGGCCACCCAAAGACAATGGTTTCCTTCAGTGATATAGGCTCTTCCAGTTGTAAGATCACATGATATTGAAAACCATTTTTCAAAATGAAAGGTCTTACTTGTTCAAGATGATTGTGATTATTGCCAGCTTTTGGCATGAGAGATCTGTCAAATTCCCTGTATTCCCAAAGATCTTGTGTTTTGACCATTTGAAATTCATGCGAATAATCAAATGCATCAGAAATGTAAGATTTGGTCTGCATTGCATGTTTTTCACTTTCTGTGGGTTCATCAAGTGTCACAAAGGACATATCTGTATCAATTAATGGTTGAAATGCTTTTGCAAAATCATCGTCACTACTGTCACTGTCAATTTCTGTAGTCATGCTTTTAATCAACTCTTTAAATGATTTACACTTTGACTCTTTTTTGCCACCTTTAATGTGTGAAGTTGTTTCTGTTCTTCTGACTTTTTGTTTTTTTGGTGGGTGCCTCTGAGGTGTGTAACCTTGCTTAGTAGGTGTGGAAGAATGCTTCGGACTACCTCATAACCTTTTTTGTGACATTTGCTTGCTATCATGCAGCTCCACTTTATCACAAGAGGGTTATATCTCATACCTTTAGGGTGGGGCTTTTGCTTATTTTTGGTACCTTTTCCTTGCTTTGCAAATTCCTCCTCCTGTTTCTTCAGTGAGGTTAAAGTGTCAGTAAGTAGAGCATAGAGAACAGAATTTTCAACAAGCCAATGATTTTCAATGGCAATATCCATTAGTTTAGCAAGGTCAGATGATTTGGGTTGAAAATTTTTTGGTGCTTTCACATTTTTTTGTTTCTCTTTTAGGTACAAACTGTAATATCATTTTGCTTTTTTTTGGCTTTGAGCAACCACTTTGTGTAGATTTTTTGCTCTGGCTATGAGTTCAGCACGTGAAAGAGTACTGAGTTTAGTGTGTGAATCATAGGCTGTTTTAGACTCAAATGATTCAGATGAAGGATTTGTTTTCCAACGAAAGCAAGATCGCAAAATATCTTGACATTTGTGGCATCTGGTTTTTGAATGGACAGGTAGTTTGTAGGTGCAATTTAAGCTCCTAACGCACTTGACAATCTCTCCATCTACATTTGCTCCTTTTTCATCCACAAAGTATAAATTTGTTTCCCTTTTTCTTTCAGCCATATCAACAAGGGCTGGATCATATATACCTGGACAAACCGGTAAGTTTTCAATAGTTTTAAGCATGACACCCAAAGCAGAGTTTAATATGTTTTCTTGAAAAATATTGTGTGGGAGTTCCCTATGGTCAATTTTGTTACCCAAGAATTCTACTGTAAATGGACTAAAATCCTTTGAAGGAAATGTTTTTATTTCAGAAGGAAGAAAAAGGGTTAACTCCTTCCACTTGGTTATTACACCACCTTTTCCGATATTTGGAAGAGAAAAAGTAACCTTGATGGTATTATCTGTAGTGTGCTGAGTAAATGACACTATCCATGGAAAAATACATGAAAGAATTGTTTGAAAAACTGTGTAAACTGGCAGAGGTGATGACTGTACTTCACTGTCATTTCCTGCATCTACTGGTTCTTTTGGAGCAGTTTGTGTCATTATTTCATTCAACACATCTGTAAAAATACCTGCTTTACAGTTTAAAGCATCAGACACAGCAAATTCTCTATCCAAGACCATTTTTTCTGATAGCACAGTGGCTTGTCCTTTAGTTGGATTAATAGTTGTTTCTTCAAAAAACTCATGCTTGTTGCTGTCATTATCTGTCGTTATTGTGGAAATTGAACAACCTTGTTTTTGGTAGAACATGTTTTGAGCTTCTTTGTACTCATGCTCTATTTTAATGGATTTTAAATAGAAAGGCTGACATGACATGCATATGTAGTCTGGAAAAGTTCCATCACAAGGATCTACACTAGACAAGTCATTATGTAAATCAGTCTTATTGCCAGTTCTTTCATCCAAAAAATTGCATCCCACTGAAAACATATTTTTAAAACTATTTATGTGGTGTTTCTTGCAGGGAACATCACTACTCAGGCAAACCTTGTTGCCACATTGTGAACAAGGCACTATACATGGTGTAACTTTCAGGATGCCCAGCTGGGCATCGCTGCGTGATCTAGTGGAGCTTTTCTCCTTAGGAGGCTTATGCCCTCTTGCTGATAAACTGCCGTAATGTTTATCACATACCCTAAGATCTTTGAGATTTTCAGGTGTAACATCATCAGGGGCACATTTCAGTTCATACCGCCCAACCATACTATCAAATTTTCTTGATCCTGCCTCATTCTCACATCCCTTCAGACAGCATTGTACACCTCCCATCAATCGCCCATGGATAAAAACTGTTCCTCTTATTTCTTCCAAAAGTAAAAAATCAAATAAAGGCTTTCCACAGCATGACAACCAGTACAAATCACTTGTTATTCTGAATTTAGTATTTATTTGAGATCTTAGATCTTTTATTGTGGCATATGGTGCAAAAGGGAGGGTGTGTGGGTTGCCTGTTATATCAACAATTTGAATTGTTGTCATCAACCTTTTAGATCTTATCAACATGCTAAAAAGGAAACCAGGGTGGTGTAATTCAAGCAGTCTGGCACAGGGATAACTTAAAAGTACACCAATGAGAGATATAAAATTGGAAAAAGGAGTGGCATCTCTGTACAGGATCTGGAACTGACATCAAAGGTCTCCCCAAATATAATAATAGTCACAACATATAAACCCACAAAGAATGAAAATGGGAGTGCAGAAATTATCAGCAAAAAAGCAGCAGTTGCCAAGTAAACAGGATATTGAAGTTCACAGTTTAAAGAACAATTTTTTGTAATACCAAGGTTCAGTAAAAAGCCATGAGAAACAAAAAGGCACACGGTCATTAGACAGGAGAAAAAAAGCTGTGATTTTAATCTCCAAAAATATTGTACCAGTGAAAAGTTGAATTGGGGCTTTACATGTAACAAAATTTTGTAAACTGGATCAAGCAAAGATAGAAATAATTTCAAGGTAATAATAGCAGGGAATAGAAGCATTTCGAACAAACAATTTAAAGTTGATCTATACTTAATCATTTGCCTTAAAGAAACCATGCACAATACTTTCCTGTAAAACAAAAACGTCAGTGTAAAAAGAATGGTGGTTAAGGCTAAAAGGGAAACAAGGAAGTTTGAGAGGTTGAAGTTTTGAATTACCTTCACTTTGAAGTGGATAATAAAAAAGGACAAAACAGAGGAGACCAACATTTTTACTACATGAAAAGATTTACTTTGTAACTCAAAGGAGTGAGGGATTTGTGTCTCCAAAAAAGATGGGGGCTTTGAAGGGATGCAGAGGGCACATGGAAGGTTTGAAAGACCTGGGAAAGATATTGAAACCATTGCAAAAACAATATGGACACGCACAACAGCCATCACAAGATACACAATCTTATGATTGTGAGGACTAAAAAGCCAAGCAATGTCAAAATATAAATCATACAACAAGAGGCCCATTGTCAAATATATACATAATAAAATATTTTTATTCATCATGATGTTTTCTTCTTCTAAAGTAAATAATTATAGATATATATTATATAAATATGATCTTACTTTATTAATTTCCTCCCTAAGTAATTTTTCCTTTTTAAAATAATATAACTTCTTAATTTAAGCTATGTACTTTTTATTTAAAATATTTTTTTCTGTCCCTTTTATAGCGGAGCTCCACGCGCGCGCGAAGCGCGCGCGCGTGGGCGGAGCCCCATTGCTAAGTAAATCTACCCATCCCAGAAAATTTGGTAATCACGTGACCGTACACCGACCGCCCGCCGTCCGTCCGTACCACAGGAAAACCAATGTTTACTCTCACACTTTTAGCTAGTTTGGGAGCCCAAGAGAAAACTAATTGCACAGGCTGCACATCAATGTTGTGATCAATTGACAGCTATCAAAACAGGGCATCCGCTGACAAGTATCACCTGACCGTACCGCGGGCTCAAGTGTCGACCCATCGAGGTCGAGTATTTTTTAAAGTTATCCGCTGACAAATTACCACTTTCAAATGATCGCAGGTTCAAGTTTATTTTTTCCAAGGATTCAAATCAAATATGTTGTGTTTATGTCACTATGGCCCCGCACTATTAGGATTTTGATTTCAAACTGACCTCGTTCGCGAAAATTCATCCAGTTTTTTTAAAAGTATAGGCGGGGAAGACCATATCTTACCATGGTCACGCGTTGGTCACGCTCTACGTCCAATTTTTATACTCTGATTGGTCAAAGTTTGGCAGGTGAGTTTATGCGGAAAAATTATGCAGCATCTTGAAAGTAGTTTACTTTGACAGCTGAAGCTGACAGAGTTTTGTGTCAACTTGTGTTGTTTTTAACTGTCTTTTTCCTCTGGAGGTACAAAATGAAATACAGCTGCTATCAAGAGTCTTCTGTTATTCATGGCTGGTTTGTTTACTGGGATTTGGTTGAGAAATGCGTCGCTTGTCAAAATTCGGTAATTCGATTTCGGATGGCATCGTTTTCGTTTTTCACCTTGCTTAATGCGTAAGAGGGTTTAAAAGTCTCAAGCAATTGTGGCCTCCCTTGATAGCTTTCAGGAACTGAATCTCGAATGGTAAGCCTAAGTAATTATTGTATTTGATGTTTGTGTTTCATGAAGTCTTGCACAGTTCACGCTGACAGTTTATGCGGCAAGTTCATGCACGTTTACAGGATTTGAGTCAATCATCTGACCTAGTATCAGGTTTGATATAAGCTTACAGAACTTTAAAAAGCCTTCAGATATATTTGCTCACCACAAATAGAAAGACAACGTTCCGAAGGATATTTAATTATAAATTTGGCTGTAGAAAGAAAACTTTGAGCGATTTTCTTGCTTCGAGGAGTTCACCTTCGAAAACAGTAAACACCGCGCTGGGAAGCCGGCTAAAACATTTAAACTTAAGCTTTACGCTTAAAGACTCAGGATTTTTAGAGACACTTTAATACTTGTCTTCGTGAATGAAAATTGTTGTCTCTGTAAAGGTTTCACGGAATTATATCTCTTTTTTTGATTGTTAGTAGTTTCTCTTGCAATTTTAATCGCTTGTCCGTGCCGTTTGTTTTCATCGTTCATGACCATCGCTTGCAGGAGTACTCAAAAATGTCGCGCGTATCAAACGCCTTATAAGATTACACATCGTTATAACTAAAACCATTAAATAACAAAACAAATAATAATAAATTCGCTATTATGTTGAAGCGTAACTCTGTTAAAGTTCATTCAAACACTCGATTACACTGACAGCTCGCACTATAGAAACGAGAACCAGCTGGCCGTATGGCGGGGCGTTACAAATCGATAATTTCGATACTCGATAAAATCGATTGTAATCGATAATTTTCGATACTAATTACTTGATTAATATCGAAAATCGATAGAAATCGATAGCGGAGGTTTTTGTGATTATCGATTTTGATCGATTTTATCGATTTCTGTAATTATAGTTCGATTTTAATCGATTTCTATCGATTTCTATCAAAAATATCGATTTCGTCAATGGAACTCAGACAAAGAAGAAGACAGAGCTTAAAAGCAAGGAACAAAAGGCAAATGGATATCGTAAGGCCAAAAAACGGGAAATAGTACCCGTTCTTGATATTTCCTGTCAAGGAAACGACGATAAAAGACTGAAAGCAGTTAAAAGACCGGTATAGGCAGTTAAGGACGGACGAGACGTAAAGTTAACCCTAGCCGGTCTTAAACCGTTTTTTGTACTTGTTTTATCTGGTTTTATTTAGTTTGTAACCTGGTACACGTGAATTATGAAAAAATAAAGTAATTTTAACTGATTTCATATAGAAAACCACAAACTTGTCTGTTTATTTTGTGCTATCGTCCATCGCATCCATCAACCCTGTTGGAATAAGGAATAACACTGAGCATTAATAAGAGGATTAATTGTACAGTGTGCTGTTATCGCACTGCGAATGAAGTGGGTTCGTGGTCTGGGAAGTTTTCTTGTTCACGTGTTCACTCTTAATCACGTGACCTTTCACCATCATCTGCTATCACATACCACGCGTACTACCCACAAACCTTAAACCGGAAACCTGGAAATCCAATGTTTATCCGCTGATTAACTCACCAAAGCCGATTTATGTTAAATATCAGCCATAGAACGCACAGAAAGCAACATTCAGCTTATGCAGAAATGAAATTCATTCCAAGATTGACTCAATTCAACATGGTTTTTGTTGTAGCAGTACGCCACGTTTACCAGCGTAAACAATTCCACTGGTGTTCTTACGCCGCTTACACAGTGTGCTGTCGTTTTCGTCCGAGCTACGAGTCTAAAAACTCAGAAAAATTGCTTCAAATGCGAATGAGTTATCTGGTTATCACAGATTATCGCCAAGACTGGAAGAGGTTTTGACGTTCAGTTTTCGGTAAGAAAGAAAAAAGTTCCTTGATTCTAAATTGACTTGATATAATTTTTTTTTCAATGTCCTCAATCGACCGGATAAATCGATAAAATCGATAATCTCGGTCTAAGTCTTGTGATTATCGATTTCTATCGATTATTTTAGCTAATCGATTAACAATTATCGAGTATTATCGAGTAATATCGAGTAATCGATTAGTTTTCGATGATCGATTTCTATCGATTTGTAACGCCCTGCGTATGGGTGATTTTGGAAATTTTCTGAAATTTTTGAACGGTTTGGCACGTCCTGAATATTGACTGAGTGAAAATTGTGAAATACCGCATTCTGTCCGAGTTCTGTATGATAAATAGTACTGTTTCACCTCAAATGTGGTGTATAAAAATTATACAAGGTTGGTTTAAACACCCCCAGATTTGTTGGGAAGAATTTGTAAAGTAAACCTGTCGAACGCAAAAAAATTTGGCGTGATTTGTTTTCCAAGAATTTGCTTTCGAGGCCTAATCTACTGTGATCTTGAATGTGATCGAAGATGTTTGCTATTTTTTGGGTGTACATATAAGGTTATCAATTTGATGTAAGATGTTTCACTCTAAAATAACTTAGCCTTTCCCTCAAAAGTCACATGAATGTGCCCTCAAGTTAAATGATTTGTGGATTAGAAGTTTATTGTTTGATTTAAATTGTAAATTTATTAAAATTGGAGCTTCGCTTTTGGCCCTGGCTAAATCTATATATTATGTCTTTAATATTATGCACCAGTCATTTGAAACCCCCGGACCCCCCCCCCCCCCTCGGGGATGACCGGGGTATTGCGGGGACATTCACTTCATGTTCACCAAATATTGGTTCCCCGGTAGTCGGGGGATACGCTAAAAGTCACGGTCTTTGCCTCCCGGACCGGGGGATAAGCGGGGCAATCACTTTATGGTCAGCGGTTTTCATTTTCGCGCCGCATACTAATTCCGCATGATTCCGCATACATTTTCATCGCTTCGTACCGTGACG
>OZ037776.1:31936373-31941373 GCA_964035525.1 Porites cylindrica
TGGAAGCTGTGAAAAATGTGTTGGCTTCTGTGCTGGACACTTTCTTCCTCCACGGCAGTGTTTCGAGCACATCAAGGAACATGGAATGCAAGACTGCGCAGTCCCCCCATCCATAGTACTAAAAAAGGCTTTTGAAGATGCAAAACAGAAAGATGTGCAACTTGAGACGCTGATTCCAGAATTAGCAAAGGCGACTCTTCTCACCACTGATGAGGTAAAAATGTGGTTCGCTCACCTTCAGCTGGTTAAAGACAGACGCAAAGAGGGGGCTAAAAAGGCAAAAGACACAAGAACCAAGAAGAAAGGTATCTGTACCAAAAGTTTGCTCCAGTAACAAAAAGTCCACTTGAGACTGACTTTTAAAGTAAAAGGTGATAGTGTATCTTTTTTGTACTTTACTTACTATTACAGCAGAGAAACAACGAAACACTCCAAATGACAGCGATGCTGATGATGAAGAGGAGCCCTCATACTGTCCGTGTGGTGCGGAGAACAGTAATGACATGATCTGGTGTGATGGAGATGATGTGTGTACACACAAATGGTTCCACTACAAATGTGTTGGCCTTACCTCAAGGACCATTCCTCCAGGGAAGTGGTTTTGTCCTGGTAAGTGATGGTTCTTTGTTAGCTGTACAGACTGGAAAGTTTTTGAGTTTAGTGTCTGTTTGTCATTGACACTGTTTCTGTCATGTTCTGCAGATTGCGAGAAGAAGCGAACAAACAAGTGATGCAAATGATGCAAGATATTCCGTGGTCAACTGAGTAGTCTTCTTTTATTCGAGAGATTTCTACATTTTCTCACAAAACATATTAGCCATTACTGTTGGATGACAAGTATTTTTCGTAAGGCTTAATAATCTTGAATACTCAGCATAATTGTAGCTGTTGTGTGATATGTTTCATTGTCAGCTTATCCAGTTGTATCCTGCGAATGTGCCTCAAATCCAGGATTTCATTTTGAAAAGAAACACGTTTGTTATGTTAGAGTTGTTGTAAACTTCAGAAGACTGTATTGCTAAAACATGAAAAGTAATTTGTTGTGATCTTGCTTTTTGTGACATCAAGATGTAAAATGGAAAGATGACGCTGAAATCTTTAAATACTTGTCTTTTCTTGTCTATCGAGGGGTTGCAAGTGTTGCCATTGCTGCTGCGAAAGCAAGTTGTTAATTTCACGGCTGTCATCCTATATGTCATCTCTTGCTACTAGTTGACGTTTGAAAGGGAGTACCTTGTATGTTGGACATATGGGGGCGGGGGAGTTCACCATTCACTTTTGCCCCAGGGACCGGGGAGTTCACTGGCTCTCACATGCATAAAAAGTGAATGCCCCGCTAATGCCCGAGGTGGGGGGTCCGGGGGTTTCAAATGACTGGTGCATTATTATTATTGTCTTTTTCTCAAGTAATAGTCACACTAAATTAATTAAAAGAATAATCTTTTTAAAAGGCAAATACAGAAGCCAACAACACTGCGAACAAGCAACAACAACAATGACACAGGCAAGTAAAATACGGGGAAAAAGCCAACAAAAAACTGCAGACAAATGCAAATAGCAAATTTTACCAACAATAACAAAACAGAATAAAACAACCAACAGCAGTAAATTTTCAAAGCAGTAAAGGCCAGCAATTACTTTGATCAAAACAGAGGGGCACCAGATTAACCAGCAAACCTTAGACAGAAGCAGTAAACAAACAAGCAAACTTAACACACAATGACAGCGTTAAAGTCTGCAAAATTTACCCCAGACAGTCAAGAAGCTAAGAAACCACACGCGATTCAACACAGTATCTTCACATTCAAAAGGATTGATGAGCAAAATGACTCGTTACATCAACACAAATCAACTATCGTATCAAACTTCTGTTATTAATGAATTAAACCTCCTCTTCTGAGGAGATTTGGTTGGCAATTTAAAGAGAAAACGGCTGACGTTTAGGGTGGATTTACCTAGTTCCGAGTTCAAAATGGCGCCCACGTCACTGACCCGAAGTGGATTGGAGTAGAATTTAACACAAACGTGAGGACAAAACAAACACAGCTTTTACACACAAACAATATAAGCAACAAAGCTTGCACACTTACGACAAATTGTTTTACCAACGCTGAACAAAAGCCTGTATTAGCCCTTTCTTTGTTTAACTTCGATGGCTTCTCCACGCTAAACTGATCAAGCGACCCGAAGCTCTGAGTCGTTGCTATGTGACGTCACACTGTCATGATGACTCGGTCACAGACAAATACCCGAAAACAATAGAAAGTCAGAAAGTCAGAAACTTACAGCCTGAGAAAACAGCCGACATTTCGCGACGCCACCAGTGGTTTTCTTAGGCTAGTGGGGAGGGGGGGGGGGGGGGGGGGCACAGGCTACCTACGATCAAACATTTCTCCGTTTCATTATCTTTCTTGAAAAGTAAAGGGGAGGAAATACCGCTTTCTATCCTTCCCTCGGGTTATTCGAAGGACATCTCAGGCTTGATGGAAGTATCGCGAGAATTTGCAAGAAAATTAGTTATGCCTCTCCCGCAGCAGACACGATCATCCACCGGTTTTGCAGTGGGTGGTGTCCCACAAGTCATTTCGGCTCTGTTGCTAATGCTTTCCGGCTGAAATCGAAATTGTTTTTGCCGCGCCGAGGAACTTTCCCACATTCTTCGTTCGTTGAAGTTGGTTTTGCTCCACGTTATTGGAGATTTCCTGCATTGTAAGGTAATATCTTTCTTTTAGATAGCTTAGCTGTGTAAGGTAAATTTACAATGTTGCCTAACAACACAAAATTAGTAGCAGGCAACAGACGCAATGATGCATGCCATCAGTGATTCAGGCACGTAGGCATTCTTTCCTCGTTGATCTGACTCGTACATGCATCTAAAGAAGAAAACCACTAAGAAAAACATGTGTCTACTCGGCAAGATTATTCAGTAGGAGAGTAGTAGTCTCCCTTGGTCTATCAAAGCGAAAAGTTTGGATAATTTATACATTGTTCGAGGTGGCTAATTACATAAGCATGATTCGAGCTGAACGTCTGGGCCATTTGATTTTACTACAGTTAACGCATTCCACCTTCCAGCCCAGAGGGAATGCCAAAAAAACACTCTTGGACTGAAACCTTTTATTTTCGTAGTTATTTAGTAATTGTGGCAATTCCAACCATTTTGGGATTAATTAGTGAGTCATTAATGGCTTCCCGCTTGAGGTAGTCCAAGAAATTTAAAGCCCCATTTGCATGACAAACTCTTACGGCACCCCTTTACATAGTCTGAGAAAACAGTCTACATTTCATTACGCCACCAGTGGTTTACCCTCTAAATGAAGTCTGAGAAACAAGTGCAGAAATTCCATACTGATGACGAGTCATGATGCATCACCACAGGTAGCCCATGCTTGAAATATGAGCATTGGCGAACAGCGGCATTGGTGCGTAACATTCGCAATATAAGGATTTGTATGGGAAAAAACCTATCGTTTCTGTAACCTACAAAAATGAAAGGATTTCCATAAAAAACAGCTTACCTCAATTAAAATGTTTGTTACTTCTCTCCTGTGTGGTCCACGGGCCGATTTATGGCCGTTCTATGGGTTTTTATTTAAACGGTTTTCTGTCTGTATAAAGGTTTACCAACGTTGGGCACTCCAGCGAAGCGGCCCAACAGATCCACCAAGGAAAACGGCAGTAAATTCACTCCAACTGTTCCAATCGCCTCCAAATTCTGCGTGAGTAACACACGATAGTTCTCCTTTCCATTCGCTATCTTGCTTCAAGACACCTTTGCACTGAGAGCGAATTAAAGGTCGCAAATCTGTGCAAACTTTTCTGTCTGAAGCCATCGACAGAACCTTGGCTTGAATTCCACATGACCATTGAAAGATAGCGACACGGCCTGAGATTCAAATTACTCACAGTCGGGGTGGGAGACAGTCTCTTGCTCCCATTGACATTAATACTGGAGAAAGAAAATAACGGGAGCAAGAGACTGTCTCCCACGCCGACTGTGAGTAATTTGAGTCTCAGGCCGTGTCGCTGTCCCTCTATCCATGAGCTATCTCACTTAAAATCACTGTATTTTGTGTTACTTGTACTGTTTCTAATTTATTTTTTTAATCGACTTTTTGACTTTTCCTTTTTTTTACTGCTGTTCTTTAATACTGAACAGCTTGCTGGTGGGTAGTGTGAAATGTCATATGTCTCCACCCCCAAACCCATGGTGGGCTTGGGGTAGAGAGACTCTGCTCTCAGGAGACCAGTATAAAGATTGTAAAGGCTTCTATGTCCATTAGTGATGGTTTTGATTACAAAGGAGGGACTAAGTCATCTGACACTGAGCTATTGTTCATTGTTCCTGTGCGTACTCAATCAACAGTAGTCATGCTCAACTAACGTAACATATGACATAACATTAAGCATAACGTGACATTATTTTTAATAAGTACAAATAACTATTATTATTAAACTTTTTAATAAGGTGTATTACTTCCTTTTTTAGTGTTAAGATCCATTGTCCCTGTATTATTAACACCTGAGTTGCACATGGAGGTTGGGTGCCTAAGAACCCGGGGGCTGGAGCTGCCGACCCCTAACCCAAGTAGCAAGAACACCCCAAAAGCCTGCCTTACCTGCAACCCAGCCACGAGGCCCGCCCGCCACACCCAGCCCCAGCCCAAGCACTCGTCACATTGAACAGAGGGTTTAGTGGAGATATAAGGACAATAATAATAGTAATAATAATAATAATAATAATAATAATAATAATAATAATAATAATAAAGCCTTTATTTAAAGAGGGTAGCACTTAATAGCCAAAGGCTAATAAACTTGTGGCCCTCATAAAATACTCAACTATTTACAATCTAATAAAATATTGTTAGCTAAAATATATAAACAATTAAAATAAAACAGGATTCGATTTTTATGAAAAATAAAAAATTATCAAATGATAAAATGACGCAAACATTGTTGTTCCTTAAAAATCTTGGCAAACATGTTCTTTTTAAAAC
>OZ037776.1:31946373-31953873 GCA_964035525.1 Porites cylindrica
GTAAAAATAATCTAAAGAATCTGAATTGGAATGTACCCGGTGCCTTGTTAAGTTAAAGTTTCTTTTCTTTTTTTTTTTTTAACTTAACTCTGATTATGAAAGACCATGAACATAAAGTTGATTAACATTAAAATTACCTTCACAACTACTACATCTATTTAATTGTGCATTTGTTATGGTTCCTTATCCTACTATCCTACGCATTATTGGTTTGGTTCCTCTCAGAATCTCTCTTTTTATATATTCCATGCTTCGCTGATGTAACTTCCCTTGTGTAGTTCGCGATGCCTTTGTATGACCAAGCCAACTTAAAAGTCATTACTTGTGTCCAGAAATAAAAAAAATAACTCTTTTTTCATGGCGATGATGATGATTTAATTTATTTCATTATCGGTCATTTTATTTGTTTATTTTGGCCTGTAGTACAAGCTAGACACAATTGTAACTCTTCTCAGTGTTTTTGTGAGGGTAAATACTATTTCCTGAATCTTGTTTTGTTTCTTTGTTGTTTTTTGTAATGTAGGTACAAGTCTTGTGGGTGTAATATAATATGTGAAAGTACTGTAAATAAATGAGGGGAAAAACCTGGATTTTAGGCACTATATATTGGGCACAGGTATTATTATTGCATTTGACGTATTCCATATGACGTCATGTAGACGCTTGCGTTTAGGCAACGTTAAGGTTAGGGGACACTTTGTGATGTCTATCATAAAGGGGCATGAACCTCATTAACTTGCAATCCTGGACAAAGAAAGTCAAACCACAGCAGGAAGTCATACAGAGTCACCATTTGAACACTAACTAGTGATAAATTTATTGAATCATTTGCTATGTTTTGTTTTCTTTTAGGTTTTTAGCCATTCTGACCATGCTTAGAAATGTCATCTTTTCCGGAAAGATCCCACAAAGTGCAAGTCACCATTTTGGCCTCTGAATGGGGATCGAGCAAAGGAGGGTTGTCTACCATAAACAGAGAATTAGCCATTCAGTTCGCCAAATTTCCTGAAGCGGAAATCACTTTCTTCCTTCCACAATGTAGTGAAGAGGACAAAAAATTAGCACTGCAACACAAGGTAACGATTATCGAGGCAACTCGCCGGCCTGGCTTAGAAGAACTGGAGTGGCTTCTCTTTCCACCAGAAAATTTACAAATAGATGTAATCGTTGGTCATGGGGTTAAACTTGGCAAACAAGCTCAAATCATTAAAGAATCTAAAAAGTGTAAGTGGGTTCAAGTCGTGCACACAGACCCAGAAGAACTGGGAATGTTTAAGACGTATTCCAACCCAATTTCCAAGGGTCAAGAGAAACATAAAACAGAGGTAGAGTTGTGTGAAATGGCAGACCTCGTTGTAGGAGTTGGACCCAAGTTGAGTGAGGCCTTCCGCTCGTATCTTCGAGGGTGCCAAAAGGATGACAGTGTAGTGGTCTTGACTCCTGGAGTATTTAAAGAATTTTCCAGCTTGAAACAGGCTGCGGAAGAAAGAAAACAACGCAGTGTCTTGGTGTTTGGTCGTGGGAACGCAGAGGATTTCGAACTAAAGGGATTTGACATCGCTGGAAAAGCGGTTGCTGCATTAAAAGATACTCGTCTTGTGTTTGTTGGCGCTCCAGATGGAAAGCACGAAGAAATAGCGAAGCGGTTAACCGGATGTGGTCTTCCTGCAAGTCGCTTGAAAGTAAGAGGATTTATTGAGGACCGAAAGAGTTTAAAGCGCTTGTTTCAGGAAGTGGATCTTGTAGTCATGCCTTCACGAACGGAGGGCTTTGGGTTGGCAGGACTTGAGGCCCTGTCAGCTGGTCTCCCTGTGCTTGTCAGCCGCAACTCGGGGTTTGGAGAAGCACTGTGCATTGTACCATTTGGTTCATCCTTTGTAGTAAATTCAGAGGACCCCACTGATTGGACTGCAGCCATCTCGAAAATATGGGCCAAGGACAGAAAAAGTCGACTTGAGGAAGTGGAAACTTTGCGCGATTCGTACGACAAGAAATACAACTGGGCCGAACAGGTAAAAGATCTTCTTCACAAGATGATCAGCTGGACTAACGGTATGAATGTCAATTACATTTTTTTTATTGTACTTTCATTTAAGCACTATGACAACGCCTGCTGATAATGGCGGCCATTTTTAGTTTTTTTAAATCAACAATTTTTCATGTTTAGGTTGGGCTGTCCGCTCTGAAAAATTTATTTGGATTACTTAAAACGCTGTCTAGAATGAAAAGAAACAAAGTTTGTTTCTTGTAAATGGTGTTATATATGTTGTGGTTTTATTTTATCCTTGGTTTAAATTTTATTTTCTTTTGTTTTTGTGTATGGTAATGTTTAAACCAAGGATAAAATTGAACCACAACATATACACCCCAAGTTTCCGGCTGCCCACAATCCAGAAAACAAGAAACCTGAGCGTTTTTGCTCTTTCATACATTCCTAAAAGACAACAATCTTGTCCTTTTTTCTGCAGTTGATTTTTCAAATGTCCAGAGCTTCCCCGAAACAATAGGTGGAAGCGTTGTATCTTCTCACCTGGCTTCTCAGGCTACACGGGGCACGACAGAAAAACATGCAGGTAACCCTTAAATCTAAAGCGTGATCGGAATAAACAGCGTCGGCGATTTCTCTTCCTATTCTGTTTTTGATGGTCGGTTACGGTCCAATACCGGAGTCACCTTTTAAAGCCTATAAGAGCTATCCCGCCATAGAATTTATTTCCAGTCTTTTGAGAAGAGGATCTAGAGCAGAAAACTTGGTAGCGTTCACAGCGGTAATAACTTAATTTCGCAGTGATTGTTACGCGATTATTTCTTGCCCTCGGTAAGGAATGCATGACAGAATAACTAAGCACATATGATAAACAATTTTAACCCTTCAAAGTTAATTGTCTCAGTTCGTTCCTGTAGTACGTTTCAGAAACGTCTATGGATATGACACTGATTGCCTTTTGTATCTTATTTGTTTGTAAGGTGAGTGTAGGGTTGAAAGGAAGAAGAGAAAAAATGAGAAGGACATCACGAAGAACCTTCAAACTGGAGCAAAGGCCAGTAAAACCATGGGCGATATCGTGGCTTCCAGATCTACAAGTAAGAGCTCATGATAAAGCTCAGCTTCGCTGCGTCCCAGCATCAGTCTTCTCTTTTCCTTTCTCTTGCTTTGCTTCAGGTGTTGGAAAGAGGACACAGCCCGAACATGATAGACCTTATCTGTTCTGTTGTTTTGTTACTTCGTTGAAATCCCACGACTGTCTTCTGCAAAACAGTCCCTTTCCAAATTGATCATTTTTACGGTCGTTGTAAGAAACGTCGACAAAGGAGGCATTCTCTTGGGAGCAACGCTTGGTTTGTGATGAGAATGGGGTTTTACGCGAATAATGTCTATACAGTGTACTTAGATTTTAACACACGTTCTGTATCTTAAAGGATTTTACTTTAGTAGATCTAGGAAACAAATAATGATTTTGTTTGATTTTTCTTTTAGATCTTGATTCAAGTCAGTATACCTCCACCAAGGGGAGATCAAATTATTCCCGGTTATGTCGTCTTCTAATCAGCTTGGGTTCAAAAGCCCTCAGAGAAACGTTTGACAGAATAATTCCACCACAAAGTCTTCAACGCATTCTGAAACGGAACCCAGGACACTCTAAACTTCAGTCACGTCGAAAGGAAGGAATACTAAACTCAGTCCAGTGGAGTAAACTGTATCCTACCACACCCTCCGAAGTTTCATCGGCAAGCTTCAACATCCCCCTGCTAATGGTTCTTCTAAGGACAATCTGTGATCTGAGTCCTCCACCCGCTGGTTGGGATGCTCCTCCTCTTCCCGAAGACCTAAGCCCTGAGTCTGACATTACGCGTCTAAAATATTTCTTCAACGCCGTGTCTAGTCAGACCGGAGAAGGTTTTGTTAGTGATGCTGTCTTCAATAGCTACTGGCAGCAGATCCATGACACTCTGGTACGATTGGGAGGAGCTGATTATGAAGATGTCATTGAACAAATGAGGTGTCAGGAGATGGACCTCCTAAATGAAGAGCATTTCAGAGAACTTCTCAAACAGTGGAGGAAGGTGGAGGACGATATCAAAGACAAACTGAATGCACTGGAAAGTACAGAGGCTTTAAAGATGGCAGGTGAGCTTTTGTGGTAAAAATATGTCTGCTGTATTAACATGGCTAGAGTTTTTTATATTATAATGGTATAAGACAAATGTTGATATGGTCAGTTTGGTAACGAACGGTAATTTTTGTTATGTACTTTGCTATGTATAACTAGGTCCTGCCTGAAGAGGTAAAATTGTCATTGAACGTTTAACGATTAGGCAAACGTACGTTTTGCGAAGAGACCAGGTGCTGACTCAGAATCACGCTAGGTCTTGAGTAAACAGTCTTCCAACGTACTTTGACAACTTTGTTGTGGGATTGCTATGAAATTGCAGTAGTGGGGAAGGCACAGAATTAACCTTTTTTTGCGGGGGAATTTCATTAACTTGCGGGGGAATACATTAACGCCGGTGACCTCATATATCTCATTAAGATAGGATGATGTCATAGTTTATTTTTAGCTGGCAAGGAGCAATTGACGTCAAAATTTCCTAGAGTTGACGTCATCAAAAAATGGTGAGATCGTAATCTATAAACAGAAAGTGATTTTTATATAATTAGCTATTTGCTATAGTCTTCTGATTGGATATTGTAGAAACTGTTATGTGTTTAAAATAAAAGCGAGCAAATTTTGAACGTGTTATATTTGCAGATTATAGTAAATGAAAAATCTTTAATCATTAAATTATTTTCACTAAAAATCGGTCGTAAACAAAACCAAGACACAGAGGTTAACTGAAAAATCTTTACTTCAAAAGAAGGAAAAAGGAGCTTACTAGGCGAATGCTAAATCGTACTAATTTTTCGGGTAGTACATGAAAACGAGGTCGAAGCGCAGCGAAGCGAAAAACTGTCTATCAAGCAAAAATTTCAACCTTTGTTTACTTGACTCTGTAGAAAGTATTGCACAGGGTATAAACATTTTATAGAAAACAACGGGTGGTTCTAAAGTAAACCCTTACTCTTTTGGTTCTTAAATAAACTCCATTCTAGTAACTAATGAAAAAAAATTGGAATAAGAGGTGCGATCGCCTAGCGTTAGAAATCGGATATATAAACAAAACACACACGCAAACACATACACAAAGTGGAGCTGAAAACTCTCTATTTCAATTTTGACTCACCATTACAAAAGCGTTTTCTTCGTTCTATCTCGAGGAAGCGACTAACTATTGAAGTCTCAGCGTTTGATGAGCTTATGGTCTTGTCAATTCACGCGCCGTTAGTCAGTTAATTATGCGGGTTAACAAGCCCACAGTTGCATACAAATTGGCTCCACAGTAAAAACCCCAAGGGAGAAACTTGACTTATTATTATAAAAACACTAACAATTAATAGCGGACCTCTCGCGCGCGCGCAGCGGAGCACCATGGGTAACAAAATTTGGTAAACTATCCAACCGGACATCCAACCGAGAAAATTTGGTTATGACGTAGCGTACGCCTGCCCGCCCGCCCACCCGTACACACACTTCATGTAAGCCGATGTCAAATGTCACCATAGATCTTGCACAACTTGACTATCCTCTTAGTTATGTAAGCCATCCGTGTGAGTACGTTTAGATTGACAGCTGTCAAAATCAGACATCCGCTGACAATTATCACATGACCATCTCGCGGGCTCAGATGAAAGACCAGTCGTTTTGCCCCTACATATAAGCTGATATAATATGTCACACTTACTAATTCAACATAAAAACGAAACTACGCCGAGCAAGGCTGTCAGTTGGCTGACAGTCGTTTAAAGTTATATTGGCAAGCCAAATTAAGGTCAATTGACAGCTGTCAAAATGGGACATGTGCAGACCACTATCAGAAAACTAATAACGTGGGCTCAGGTTGGCTCAGGTACACGATCTGGCATTTTCCACTACATGCCGGACGGATCTGTCTTACTGACACTCGTAGTCTGTTAATTCGAATATTTGCCATTCTAATGAAGGTTAATTGACAGCTGTCAAACTAGATTATACGCTGACCATGATCACCTGAGTGTCTCGCGGGCTCATTTTTCTATCCATCGAGGTCACGTAGTGTCTAAAGTTTTGCACTGATATTTTATTTGATCACGGGCTCCATTCGAAGCCCCATAGCTTAGAAAATCTATCCATCCTAGAAAATTCGCAATCACGTGACCGTACACCGACCACCCGACCCTCCGTCCGTCCGCACCACAGGCATACCAATGTTTAATCTCGCATTTTTTAGCTAGTTTGGGAGCCTGCAACCTGATATTGTACATCCATGTTTTGATTAATTGACAGCTGTCAAAATATTTTTTCTGCTAACCAGTATCGCCTGACCGTATCGCGGGCTCAGGTACCGACCCACCGAGTTCGAATGTTTTTTTGAAGGTATCCGCTGACAAGTTGATGCTTTTCAAATGATCGCAGGCTCAAGTTCAATTTTTTTAAAATGCTATGAAATAAGTCATGTTCTTGAGCAGCACTTTTAAAATGCTGATTTCGAACTGACGTCGGACGCGAAAATTCAACCGTCAACCGGCTATTTAATATATTTACATGCAGGGAAGGTAATCGCTTTTGACTTTTCTCACTGTCACGCATTGATCACGCTCTACGTCCAATTCTTATGTTCTGATTGGTCAAAATTTGACAGGTGAGTTCATGCGGAAAATTTATGCAGCGTCTGGAAACTTGCTTACTGATAGCTGGAGCTGACAGAGTTTTGTGTCATCTTGTGATGTTTTAAACTGTCTTTTTCTACTTGGTGTACAAAATGAAATACAGCTGCTATCAAGATTGTTCTGTAATTCATGGCTGGTTTGTTTATTGCGCTTTTTTTGACAAATGCACCGCTTGTCAACATCATTGGAAATCCGATTTCGGATGGCATCGTTTTCATAAAAGAGCTTACTCACTTGCCCTTGCTTGAGGCGTAAGAGGGTTGAAAAGTCTCAAGCGATTCTGGAACACTTGATGACCTTCAGAAGCAGCATCTCGACTGGTAAGCCTGAGCAATTATTGTCTTTGATGTGTTTTTTTTTTTCGGTTTCCTCAAGTCGAGCGTATGGTTTATGCGGCTTAAGTTTATACAGGAGCAATGATCTAAGTAAGTAAGTAAGGAATAACTTTATTTAACCACGGAATCCATATCACTAAAAAGTGGTCTTCTAAAGAGCCGCAAATTTAAAGAAAAGGTTCCGAAGATTATTTGGTTATGATTTTGGCTGTAAACAGAAAGCTCTGAGCGATTTTCTTGCCTGGAGTTCATCTTAAAAAAGAGCTAACACCGGGAGCCGGCTTAAAACATAAACAAGCTTATTCTTACCTGACTCATGATTTTCAGAGACACTTTACTCTCAATACTTCTCTTCGTGAATGAAAATTATTGTCTCTGTACATGTTTCACCGAATTATATTTATTTTATTGATTGTTAGT
>OZ037776.1:31961373-31963873 GCA_964035525.1 Porites cylindrica
TCAACCCTCACCCTAACCCACAAAATGCACAGAGTCGAATAGATATCCACAAGTAGACAAAATTGCGAGATGCGATGTCTGGAGACTTCCCGGCGTCTTTCCCAATTTGTAGGAGAGGAGATATACAATGTTGTTCCTTTTCTGTTTATAAATTATCGTATTTATATGGCACTCGATGAGACAATGAAAACGATTCTTATTTACGTTTGACGTAGCAAATATAGAAATAACCTGCGATCAGGCCTTCCAAAGAAAATGGGAAAATCTAAGGGCCGCCTGATGGCAGGTTAATGGAGAAATATTAGATATCGTCCCAGGATATCATCCAGCAAACAAAAGCAGAATTGTTTACTTTTTTCCTTGTTAGCGTATATGCTTTATCTTCTTTAAACGACTTTTAAAAACTGTTAGCACCGAGTGTGAATTTATTTGCAGCATACGCGTATCGGCCGAATGCGACTGCTAGACACAAATACCGCAAATGAACCCTCTTGTTTTAGAATAAAATTACCAAGCATGTTTGTGCTCATTTATCCTTTTACGAGCCAGATATTTTGCATAAACAATTGTATCATGCAAAGATTTACTTATAGATGACCGTTTAAAGTATAATGGAATCAATTTCACATCTCGGAAAAATGGTGCGAACTTCCGCTAAATCGGAAAACCCTAATCGCTGTGTATTTGACTCTTTTTGTCACTGGTTTTCAATAAAGTTTTTAAAACTGTATCTCGTGTCCTGTCAACTTATTTGTCGCGTATTTTAATTGATCCTTGTTGAATTATGAATTGTTTGTGTTTTTATAATAATAAGTCAAGTTTCTCCCTTGGGGTTTTTACTGTGGAGCCAATTTGTATGCAACCGTGGGCTTGTTAACCCGCATAATTAACTGACTAACGGTGCGTGAATTGACAAGACCCTAAGCTCTTCAAGCGCTGAGATGGTGAGTCAAAATTGAAATAGAAAGTTTTCAGCTCCACTTTGTGTATGTGTTTGTGTGTGTGTGTTGTTTATACATCCTATTTTTAGCGCTAAATAGGACGACATGTGTTGCTAGGCGATCGCACCTCTTATTCCAATTTTTTTTTCATTAGTTACTAGAATGGAGTTTATTTCAGAACCAAAAGAGTTAGGGTTTACTTTAGAACCACCTGTTGTTTTCTATAGTACTTTCATACCCTGTGAAATACTTTCTACAGAGTCAAGTAGACCAAGATTGACATTTTTTCGCTTCGCTGCGCTGCGACCTCGTTTTCATGTTTTGCCCAAAAAATTAGTACGATTTCGCATTCGCTTAACCTCCTTTTTCCTTCTTTTGAAGCAAAGATTTTTCAGTTGAGGTGACTCGACCCAGCTTTTTTGGAGGGTACCATCCTACTTTGAAGCTTTCTGGTATCCCCACCTTTACTTTTATCGTAAGTCTAACACATAGAATGGATAACATATAGATCAATCTACAATATAACATAAAATTTTTGGCGATCGGAGTAAATGTCGCGTGGTTATAATGCTGAGTCTGAGTCGAAAATCTGCTGTTGCCGGCATTTTGTCGTGAAAATCTCTCGGCTACACATAGTGCGCATTAGTGCCTTGCGCTGAACAGAGTTTCACCAAAATCGCAAAGACCCAATTCGAGAAATTCAGCGGTTTCCAAATTTAGGTCATAATTTATGCGAAAATGATAAGCAAACTTTACACGATTATATCTAATAAACTATGTGACTTATCCCTTTATTTTGGGGATCGTTATAACAGATGGGTCCTTGCAAGTCAGCAAAAAGCTTTAGGGCCTTGTAAATGCGCGCGATTTCGAGCAAAGCAAACATATAGAAATTATAGTTTTAGCCATTTGTTGACGGTTGTCAGCGTTTAAGATTCCTTCTCACGAAAAAAGCATTTTCTTAAAAATTCGTAGTTTTTTTCCTTCAAATTTTTTCAGGGCCACAATTGATTAACTAACTAACCGGATTCTGAATTTCATGGTCACTGAAAAACTGTGACGTTATCTTCTATAAGCCCTAAATGCCGGCAACAGCAGATTTTTGACTCAGACCTCAAAGGGGCGTGGCATTATAACCACGTGACATTTACTCCGATCGCCAAAAATTTTATGTTATATTGTAGATTGATCTATATGTTATCCATTCTATGTGTTAGACTTACGATAAAAGTAAACTTGGGGATACCAGAGAGGTTCAAAGTAGGATTGTACCTCCCCCCAAAAAACTGGGTCGAGTCACCTTAACCTCTGTGTCTCGGTTTTGTTTATAACCAATTTTTAGTGAAAATAATTTAATGATTAAAGATTTTTCATTTAGTATAATCGACAAAGATAACACGTTCAAAATTTGCTCGCTTTTATTTTGAACACATAACAGTTTCAGCAATATCCAATCAGAAGACTATGGCAAATAGCTAATTACAGGGTGTCCCAAAAGTTCGTTCCTCTACTTTATAAGTCTTTATTTCAGTACGATTGAACTTGTTAAGCAAATCATT
>OZ037776.1:31968873-31993873 GCA_964035525.1 Porites cylindrica
TCAAGCTAGAGAACGTTTCTTCAAATTCGTTCGTGAAAATCAGTCGAAAGTTCTCTTAGTACTTGATGGATTAGATGAAATGGACTCCACTGAAATGAAAAGAATCTATGACTTGGTTGAGGGTAAAGAACTGTCAGGTTGTCACGTTATACTCACATCTCGTCATGAGGTAGGAAGGAAACTTAGGAGGTATTGTGACACTCTGTGGGAGATTGTAGGTTTCACCGAAGAAGATGCAAATAGTTTTATTCGTACGTACTTTAAAAACATCAAAAGGGAGGACTTACTGGAGAATTTGCTAGAAAAGATTCGGTATTCGCATGAGTTAAGAAACTTGTCCAAAAATCCCTTGAACGTAACCTTGCTTTGTGTTCTTTGTGAAGATTTAGAGGGCGATTTTCCAACGAGCAGGACTGAATTGTACACTGAGATTGTCCTATGTGTGTTAAGGCGATATGAAAAAAAGCAAGGATTGTCGAGCAAAAGTGACAACCTTATGAGCATCTACAGGGACGATCTGGTAAATCTGGGACGAGTGGCGTTACACTCTGTTCGAAAAGGAGAGCTATATTTTGAAGAACACGAATCTGGAAGTTCCTCCATTGCTTTATCCAAGTTTGGATTTCTTTCACTCCAGGCTAGTGGCTGCAAGAGGAAAGCTGTTGTGCGTTATGCATTTCTCCACAAAAGCTTCCAAGAGTTCTTTTCTGGATTTTATCTTGCTTGCCAAATTCTTGACGAAGGTATTGACTGTGTCTCAGTAGTAAACGACGAGAGATTCAAAGACGAACTAAAGCAAGTCTTTTTATTCATGATTGGAATTTTAGCCTCAACGAGTAAGGAGACAGCAGAGTCTGTTATTAAAATTATGGCTGAAAATATCAATTTAATAGATTCCGATTGTGATAAAGACATTAGGGGTTTATTTCAGTTAGCTTTAGGCTGCATTTTAGAGTGCACAAGTTTATCTCGTACCCTAGGGTTACACCTTCACATAAGTAATTTAGTTTTGAGTAGGGTCATCTTTCATGGTTCTGGTGCTGCTGCTCTTTCCCAGGTTCTTGCAGCCAACTCCTCCTTAACTAGTTTGAATTTGAGTTGGAACAATATTGGTCATTCTGGTGCTACTTCCCTTTCCCAGGCTCTTGCAGTCAACTCCTCCTTAACTAGTTTGGATTTGAGTGGGAACATTATTGGTGCTTCTGGTGCTAATTCCCTTTCCCAGGCTCTTGCAGTCAACTCCTCCTTAACTAGTCTGGATTTGAATGGGAACAGTATTGGTGCTTCTGGTGCTAATTCCCTTTCCCAGGCTCTTGCAGTCAACTCCTCCTTAACTAGTTTGAATTTGAGTTGGAACAGTATTGGTGCTTCTGGTGCTACTTCCCTTTCCCAGGCTCTTGCAGTCAACTCCTCCGTAACTAGTTTGAATTTGTGTTTCAACGGTATTGGTGCTTCTGGTGCTACTTCCCTTTCCCAGGCTCTTGCAGTCAACTCCTCCTTAACTAGTTTGAATTTGTGTTTCAACGGTATTGGTGATTCTGGTGCTACTTCCCTTTTTGAGGCTCTTTCAGTCAACTCCTCCTTAACTATTTTGTATTTGGGTGGGAACAGTATTGGTGATTCTGGTGCTAATTCCCTTTCCCAGGCTCTTTCAGTCAACTCCTCCTTAACTAGTCTGGATTTGAGCGGGAATAGTATTGGTGCTTCTGGTGCTACTTCCCTTTCCCAGGCTCTTGCAGTCAACTCCTCCTTAACTAGTTTGAATTTGTGTCTTAACGGTATTGGTAATTCTGGTGCTACTTCCCTTTCACAGGCTCTTTCAGTCAACTCCTCCTTAACTATTTTGGATTTGGGTGGGAACAGTATTGGTGATTCTGGTGCTACTTTTCTTTCCCAGGCTCTTTCAGTCAACTCCTCCGTAACTAGTTTGAATTTGTGTTTCAACGGTATTGGTGCTTCTGGTGCTACTTCCCTTTCCCAGGCTCTTGCAGTCAACTCCTCCGTAACTAGTTTGAATTTGTGTTTCAACGGTATTGGTGCTTCTGGTGCTACTTCCCTTTCCCGGGCTCTTGCAGTCAACTCCTCCTTAACTAGTTTGGATTTGAGTGGGAACAGTATTGGTGCTTCTGGTGCTACTTCCGTTTCCCAGGCTCTGGCAGCCAACCCCTCCTTAACTATCGCGTATTTGGGAAGTGAGGAGGATTAGGATTAAGAACTAAACACTAAACCTTAGTTCTCCTCTTCCTCACTTTTCACTTTCCGAGTATGTAAGTAAGAATATTTGTTTATTTAGTACTTAGCTATTTTTAGTTTCAAATATTGCCAGTAATTGTATGTCACGAAAGACGCTTACCGTTTACATTAAATTCCAAAAAGGCATGAAAAATGAAGTATTTCATCTTCTCAAACTCATTAATAATTCATTAAGAAAATACAAAGGAAATCAATGTTTAATGAGTGTTTGGAAATCGGATGAAACACTGCTTAGTATTTGCATCCTTAATTTCTCCTTCAAAAATGATTTTGTTTGAGAAGAAATATCAAACATTCGACACAGTGTTTCATCACCAGATGAAACACCTCGAAGTTCGTCAAAAATACTCCGCTGCGCGTCGTATTTTCAACTCTCTTCTCGGTGTTTCATCTCGAGATGAAACACTGCATCTCATGTTTGATATATTACTTAACGTTCAGTTAGCTGGAAAATGAGCCTGGGAGATTTTTTAAAGATCTCTCAAGCCCACATTTTTTCCATTGCAAATTTAAATACAATTTGATCGTGTAGAAATAAGAAGCTTGAGCTTAATATGTCAACGCTTTTGACAGTGCAAAGCAGTGAATAATAAAGTTAACCCAATTGTGCGTGAATATTTTAACCCTGTGTGACCTTATACCGCTGCCCTCGAACTTCTGGGTATTTTTTAATCCATTAATTTCGTAAGAACGATGCAATTTTTTTGTATCATTTAAAGATGGACTGCTATTAGTAATTCCCTCATTACGCACTGCAAATTAACACTTCCGTGTATTGTTTAAATATATATTGCAAAAGCGTATTTGAACGAGATTGGACATGGTAAGATGGCGGCGTGACATGGCTGCGTGAGTACCGGCTTTTTTTATTATTTTTGAATCAGCCCGCACCGTTTGCAAGGTCGTCTATGACTGGCTAATCGTATATTTGTAGCAGAATTCTTTATAATTTTTTTTCTTTATTTTGAGGTGAGTTGACATAATGACAACTTCAGTTGCGATTCTTAGTAAGGACTGTTCTCCATGTGAAAAAGTACGTTGATGACGTTGAGGAGAGAAAAAATTACCATCAAATTAAGAGTTTCTTTCTTTTATTAATGCTCAAGTGCTGAATCAAAATAGAGTTTATACTTTAGGACCGTAATTGTGTGAAACGAACTACATCGCAACAATTGAAAGTTTTTCGGTTTAACTGCTCAACCACTGTGACTACAGTATGATGTACTAGGGTCGAGGTGGTCGTGGTGGTCGTGGTGGTCGCGGTGGTCATTGTGATGGAGGCAATTTCTATTGTGCATAGCTTCCTATCACCTTGGTATAATCAGAGAGGACAGACCAGGCGTGGCAGCTTTGGTCCCGCGGCTCCAGTCCCCAGGCTACCGAGAGTGATAAAAGAGGGAAATTTAAGTGCAAAAGAATTAAGAAGAATTTGGAAAGACGAATTTCTACCAAATATAAGACGTGAAATGAAAACAAAGTTACTGGAGCTCAAATCGAACATCAAAGCATTAACCGAGAGATGTAACGCAATACAGAAGTCTCAAGATTTTGTTTCCAAGAAATATGACACTGCCATAGCTGCTCTCCAAAGTGTTAAAAGCCAATCAGCTAACCTCTATAAAAAATACACGACGATTACAAATTCGCTTGAAGAGAAACTCGGTGAGCTGGCGGGAACAATCGACAAACAAGATCAGTCACTGTATCGAGTCGAATGCGCTCTTCATGAAACTCAAAAGTATCTAAGGAGAGATTGTTTAGAAATCAATGGCGTACCGATCTCATCGTATGCAAACCCTAATCAACTTGTGAAACAAGTTGGCTCGCTTGCTGGTGTTGAAATTGATGACCGACATATTGCCGCCGCTCATAAGCTCCCAGACTCAAAGAATGTGAAAAATCGTCTTATTGTGAAATTTATTCAGCGAGATAAGAAGGAGGAACTATACAAGAATCGGAAGAACCTGGTAGGGGAGAACATCAGTCACTGCCTTCGATTGAAGACGGAAATGGAAAGATCTTTATTAACGAATCCTTGACTAGTTATCGTAAAAGGCTCTTTGGTCGCATAAGGGAGTACAAGAGAAAGAACAATGCAAAATATATCTGTGGACAAGCAACGCAATATTATGCTAAAAGTAAATGATACTTCCCCCACACAAGCCTTTACGACACACGAAGAATTTGAGGATTATCTCGACCAGATAAGCAATTGTTGAATGACCTAATACTATTTGTATTTTTAATTTGTTAAACTTTTAGGAATTAGACATGTCATTACAAAATCTTGCCGTCGTGAATACACTGCAGGTATTTCCTTTCTATGATCTTGATGACAGGGGAATTTAGCTTTGTGATTGGTAATTGGACCGGACAATTTGATGAATTAATAACATCTGATCTCTATAACCTTCTACCTAATCCAGATAAAAATGATGAAGCTGACCCTGATTCAAGTACTATGTCAAAAACGAGTGCAGGCCGAGTGGTTTTATTGTTTCGAGAGTTGGAAACCTGATGAAACCGTCGCACTCGTTTTGAAATGACTTCTCCTAAGAAACAATACTAAATTATGCAGTGTTGTATTTTTCCCATTTTTTTTACAATGCCTTGTATGTGTGATTTGTTTTATTCAGTGGGCATTCGTTGTATTTGTGAGTTTTTGTTTTTAATTATCCAATAGTTTCGAGTTGCACCAAATTTGTATTCCAAACGCGTTATGAACTTGAAGTGATTTACATATTGGTTTTGCCATGGCCGAAGGAAGGTTTCGCTTCCCGAAAACAATCGAGGAAGAAGAACTTTGCGTAGAGAGAGCAGTACCGAAGTCTACCAGATATAAAAATAAGTGGGCAGTAGGCATTTTTGAGGATTGGCAATGAGTGCGAAGTGTAAAGTTTTCAATGGTCGAAGTTGGTGGAGTTTTTAAAGAGTATGAATTGGACAAAGTTCAGCCGCTTACTGGGCCCATAACAGAGATGGACACATTGACGCTCAACTATTGGTTATCCAAATTGGTTCAAGAGGTGGCAAAGTGTTCCAAAGATCCATACCCTCCGAAAATACGTTGTACCAGAGTGTCCGCGGCATTCGCCGATTCATGGTGGAAAAGAACCCAGCCATCGAGTTCAATCCCTTGAAATCTTCAGACAAAAGTTGCGTGAATTGGCGTTATTGGAGAGGGGGGCCGTTTGATATTTTAAAACTGAAGGAAATTGCATCGAACTTTTCTCTTTTCCTCGTTAGATTTGCTATCTTTAGGCGAATATTGGACGCAGAAATGAAGGGTGGGACTCGAGCTGGCGTTTGTTAGAAAGCGAAGAAAGAAATGTACTGTAAACTTTAATTTCAAATGACTTGAGCTCGTCAGTTTGTAATTTGAAATGTCTTTCCTGGCCATTGTTTATTTAACAATTAATGAATGAGGCTGAGTATCTTATGGAGAATTATGGAGATCGAGGAGGGTGTTATCCATCGAGGCCGTAGGCCGAGGCGGATAACACCCTCCAAGATCTCCATAATTCTTCATATGATACGAAAGCCGAATTCAATAATTGTTTTATTATTCATTCAAAATAATTCCTAGTTTAAAAATAGCGCTGAAACATGCTTACCTCCATCGATGTTACGTTCGCCTTCGATAGTGCACGTCTAGGGTTGTTCAGCTCCGCAAATATTCTCCAAATAGCAGATGTCGCCCTTTGCGTTGTGTTCTTGCTGTTCTTGCCATGTTTTTAGCTATAATTTCGCCTAGTTCTTACCCTTGAAACGAGTGAAATGTCCGCCATTTTTTTTCACAACCAAAACAACTCCACCTCGTCCCCAGGTCTTCTCGGTTAACGGTGCCTTAACCAGAAGACAACCTCGTCCCCAGGGTCTTCTCGCCTTCCAATGTGGCGGCGGCAGGAGAGAAGACTCTGGCACACAGCAGAAATCACGTGACCGATTTGTTCACGGAGAGAGGAAATTTATTCAAAATGGCGGCCAAGAGAAAGAGTGAGAGGATCTGGGTACAAGGCCTTGAGACAAAGAATTAACCACACGAAATAGCTTGCGAGAGTCACCCGCACATTGATCAATTAGGTTTAAATAACAATTCACACGTGCAGATTTAAGAAGTGCAGAGTACCGATTACGAACTTTATGGTAATTATTCCAGTCGCCAGGGAGGTCAGTTTTCAAGGCTTTCTTTTCAAGGCGACGCCGTTTACGCTTGAGTTGTTTAATGTTATCATTAAACCACGGGATCTTTAGACGATTTATCATAATCCTTGATTTAAGCGGGGGATGCTTGTCCAAAATGTCAGTAAGGGTCATGTTAAAGCAGTCGGAGAGTGCATCAATGTTGTCCCAGTGTACGCTAGCACAAAGCATAGAAGAGGCAATATCAGCTGAGAATTCGGCAATATCAATATTTTTGAGTTTACGAAAAGTCAGTTCTTTCATGATAAAGGTGGTCACGGGAAGCCAATAGGACACTGAATAATAAAATGATCGGAGATGGGAAAAGTAGCTTTAGGAGAAGCAAGAACAACATCATCCGAAGAACGAGTAATAATAAGATCCAAGGTATGACCCGATAAATGGGTCGGGCTGGAAACGTGTTGCGAAAGACTAAACGTTTCCAGTAAATCCATAAATTTCTTGGTGTCATTGTCACGGAGGTCATCTAAATGATCCTTTAGGGACTCTCTTAGACTGGACCATGAAGTCGGAGCTCCAACGCTTAAACAAGTATCTAGATGAGATTTCTGTTAAAGTTAATTTGACAACATAAATAGCCAGAGTTTCAAGAGTACAGTTATCAGTATAATTTAAAGATAGTAGGTGTTCCAGAGAAGAGACGGTAACGAAGGAATCTACAGAAGAAACAAGCACTTTATCTGTCAGTCTCGCGAGTAATAAAATTAGTTATGTCCTTTTTTCTTGAAAATATGGCAGATAATTTATTTACTTACTTTTCCTCTTTTGTGTGCCATTGATTGTGCTCGATTGTCCTATTATTGTAGTTTTTTCTAGTTTTTCCTGTAACTTTTAAAATTTAATAATCTAAGTAATTATATCTTTACTCAACCTGCATGCCTCGATTTATAGCCTTTGCTATTTGCGGGTTGTTTACGTCAGTATTTGTTTAATTTGTAACTTTAATTTGTAACTAAGATTGACCAAGATTTAGACATTTTTGAATGTTTATCCTAATCAGCATTTCATTGTTTTAGTCGTCCAACCCCTTATTTCCCCTGAGGTTAAATTCAAAGCCCTCCACCCTTACTTTCAGTTTTACCGGTCTTACCGGGTATAAAGGTCCTATTCGCAATAAATCACACATAAGTAAGCTTCTTTTTACTGTTTTTCAAGAACTGGGCAAGTTCTTGGGCTATCGGTACTTTCCGTCAAACTGTAAATCTGAAACTCTCCAAAAATTATCGGTTCTCTGTTTACTGGGTGTCTGTAAAACGCGGACCGGATACCTGCGAATGGCAGACGCGGATTTATTACGTGTATTAAAAAAGGAAAGAAAGCGAGAAATGCGGATGGCAAAAAAAAATTGAACAAATAAAAAAGGAAAGAAATCTTTCTTTCAATTCGATGGCTGTCACATATGTTTGTCCCTTCACTTACATACAGAACAAGATGTCAATAGTTAGCATAGTTACTTTTGAACCCTGCACTTCCTTTCATAGATGTCATGGAAACAAGGACGCTCCGTTCCTCCTCCTTAAATGCACACATGCTTGGTACACTTCTACTTTAAGCGTATTAACGCTTGCAAGCAGGTCAAAAAACAGCTCAAAAAAATCGGCCATAAAGGTTCGCCTATTCAGTGCGCTTTCGCTGTTGAATATTCCTCCCTTTACCGAAGCCAGTGGTCCCTGCAATCACAGATCAGAAGCCAGAATATTACCAGACCAGTATCTTAATCCAGTGTAATTTACGAAGCATTCTGTCTTTACTTTCGGGATGTATTGCTATTTTTTAAACATTACTTTATTCAGAATTTCATGGTTATCATGCTAAGAGGGGGAGGAGCGGGGTGTTGGTACTTTAGAATTGCAAAACAAACGACGGTCAATTTTTAATATAAAACCATTTCTGACATGGAGTTCTGATTTCTTTACTTTCACTGGATATAGTGTACTCAACTTGCAGAGAAAATATTCTCAGGGCAATCAAATCAACACTTAATTGTTTGAGCTCCTCAAGACAGAAAAAAATGCAGAAAATGCAGCATCAACCAGCAAAAAGGCGGAACCTAAAAGACTCGTAAAAACGTAACTTTCCCATCCGGCCATTTGGCAGGTGCCAATCAAATCCGCCTTTCGTGTGGGTCCTTTTTACATCTTCTACCTTTTTAAAAGTGCACAAATAATGAGTTCGAATTTTTAAAACTGCGAAATACTGACTGCAGATAGAAAAGAAAAGGCCAGACAAATGCTTCTGTTGAGAGTGCGGCATATTGCTTGAAAAAGAATCTCTGTGGAAAAACCGTCATTAAACAAGACCGATTCACACAAAACCCAGAAGAACAGAGGACCATTAGTGTAACAGTAGCTTTGCTTTTGATCTCAAAAACAGGCTTCTGCAGGTGTCTGCAGTTCAGAGTCACTCTCTGAACTCACGTCTCCTATGGGAGAGTCGACCAAAGTCCAAGTCTGGGTTGCCCGTGAGTGCAGCGGTATTCTTACGCAGTGGACATTTTAAATTTAGCTTTTAGGGGTCTTAGTTTTAGTAGTTTCCCCCCAGTTTTATCTGCAGTTAAGCACCCAAAGGTCCCGCGGTGCCATTAATTCGTTTCAAACTGTGGAAAAACCTGTCACAGCGGGTACGGTTCTTGCATTCTTTTCGCTAGCCGGGAAGCGTCGTTGGTTTCCATTCCTGGGGCAGCTCTCTTTCTAAAGGTCTAGGGTGTTTAATTATTTATACCGTTGAAGTCAGAATTTCGTGAAGAAGTGGTGTTGGAAAGGGAGAGATAGCGGCTGAGATTTTATTTCTTGCTTGCGACCTACCCTTTGTAATTTATTGTATGGACGAAGAATTTGAGCATCTTTTTAATATCAGGAAACTTCCAGTGAACATTTAGGGACGGACCATTAGAAGAGTGATGGGGGTGGGGGTGGGGAAAAAAACAAAAAATAATTAATGCAAGGAAAACTGCCAAGAATATGAATAAACAAAAATCACTTTCTTCTTTTCGAAAGGAGACAATTGACCGCTCCAGAAAATACCATAACATACCATAATGCTCTTTGTTTGTCACCCCAAGTTTTGCAAAAGCATTGTTTTCAGTTTCTCTTGCGGTCATTTTAACTCCCAAGAGAAACTGAAGACAATGCTTATGCAAAACTTTGGAGTGACAAACAAAGAGTATTATGGTATGTTAAGGTTTTTCTGGAGCGGTCAATTAGAACCTTGTTTTTGTTTTAAATTGCAGCTAGAGTACCTACAACATACACTGTATACTGTATTATAATAAAAATAATAAAATAAAATTTGTAATAAATAAATATTAGAATTTGGTAGCTTTGTAAATATTCTATAGAGTTATTTGTGCCCACAATAAAAATTAGAGAATGGGTCTTTCCGCCTTCAATAAGAATTCTATAATACAATGAAAAAGTGCATTCACACGTGGTAGTAAGTGTTAAAACTTTAACTGTCAACGACATAAACAGCTTAAATTGGTGAATGGAGTATGGCATCATTATGATGGGCTGTGGGAGAAAAATTCCAGAGGGCAGGGAAGTCGTCCACTCCAAGTGGCTTCCTCCTCTCTCACTGTGTGTACATTTTCGAAAAGATTTTGCATTAAAGTGGCCTGTATCCCTTGATCTGTTGTGAGTGTAGAATAATTTATAAAGCACAAAAACATAGACAATGAATCAAGATTTCACTGCTCAAAAAAAAGCAATATTTGTCTGAAAAAAAAACTCGTGCAGAGGGGTTCACGTGAAAAAAAACATTCCTGCACAAGCAGTGAGCGAAAAAAAAAATTCGTGCAAGCTGAAAATTCTTCCCCCCCGCCCCCCGCCCACCACATCACTTTTCTAATGGTCCGTCCCTTAAGACAACTGACAAGTAGCTGCAGAGTAAGTTTCATTGACTTTTATTTGGTATTTCCTACAAATTTTAGGATCGTAACTTTACCCCATACAAACACTGTAATTTTCCTAGCTTGTTAACACCCTTTTGCCAAACAGACAGCTTGTCCACAGGCTGTAATCCGAACCGGTAGTACCATCACAGAACCTGCGTTATCTGTGTTGAGAGTCTGGTGGAATGTGAGGGGAGCCTGTGCGAGGTTAGAAACGAGGCAAGAACGTTTCTGGCACACTTTATCGAGTGCACTATCATGGCGAAAGAGAGGAAGCGACTGTTGGAGCATTTGCTCCCATTTCAGGCCTTGGAAGCGCCCAAGTGGCGCAAAACGGAAGACGTTCCGGTCAAAGAGATGGTAGCAAAAATCATAGAGTACAGTAAGGAATGGGAAGGACAAAAAAAGGATAATTATGAATCTGATTTGATCGAACAAGTCCCCCAAGACTTCCTCGTTGAGTTTATATTTCACGTGAACATGGAGGAGGAAAAAGGCTTTTCAACGTACTAGGAAACGGATGACTTTCTCAAGAACTGTCACGATAAAGGTATCACCTCAAAGAGCTAGCAGGAGACGCTAAACGTGAAGAAAGCATACGAACACTTGCTGGATAAAATTAAAAGAGAAGAACTACCCAGCGATTATGGACTCATGGCAACGAGTCTGCTACAAGAGACCGATCGCGCATACTACTTGAAGACGTCCCTCTCGGAGATGGCCGCACGAAACCTGGTATATTTAGTAACCAAAGGCGGTTTACCAATTTTGAAGGAGAGTGGTACGAATATCCATATCTCCCAGAAGTTGAGCAGATGGAAAATGCCGTTACCCGTTTGCTTGATGGCTGCAATAAGCGATTTGATTTGTGCACCAAACATCTGAAACATGGTATGAAAGACTTTAACGACTTTTACTTTCTATTGAAAACATGTGCGTGGCTTTTATTTGAACTTCTTGATCTTCACCCATTTGCGGAAGGAAATGGAAGGCTTGCAGGATTTTAAGTAGTTATTTGTTGTCCACGTTTTCACCATTCCCAACTCCAGTGTACAATGTGTGGACTGATTCGACCAAATATGATTATCAAAAGGCACTCTATGATACGAGAAACACAGATGAAAGACATCCGACTGCCTTAACCTCCATGGTAATCGAGTGTAGCTACCATGGATGGAAGCATTTTTTTCAAAGACTAGAAGAGAAAAAAAGGTTAAGAGAAAGCAAATAAAAGCTACCACCCAACTTTTAGTCGAGTCGTCTCGAAGAAGATGCCAAAAAGTAGAAATTTGATGCATTTTGGAGTAAGCTTGATTTTTGTAAAAGCATTAAGCCGCTGCACTACAGTACTGTAGGTTGAAGTATCTCAGTCTTAACCTGAACAACAATACGTTATTTTGATATTGTGGTACCTAACCAGGGGTTCTGAAAGAAGAAAGTTTTTGAGTTAAATTTTAAATCAGTTCCGTACGTGTAATGTGGAAATAACATTGAAATTTTAAAGAGAAAAGAAAAGTTTTATTGTTAAGTCTTATTATTTGAACAGTCTTTCAAGTATTGTTTACTTAATAAATAATTCAATTTTAATGCCAGCTGGCACAACAAACTTTTTTTCAGTATTTTCAAATGAGTCACCAAGTGTAAAATTGAACAAATATTTTTAAACACAATGTTGTCTTAACGTTCAGTGTGAAAAGGAGGCAAAGAATATAATTACGAGAATTCCCAAACATCAAACTCATAAGTTCATAATCATGTCAAACTGAAACTAAACTAGTTTGGTGTTTTGAATAAAGTCAATGCAATTACCTTGTAATTATTCTAGTCATGCATTACATACTGCAGTCTGTACCATTTGTAAATTCAATATTTGGATTTGGGTTTAGCCAAGTGGGCTAGCAATTAAAGGAGATCCCAGCTAATGAAACATGTAGTGACACCAATGAAAACCTTCCGTCTAGAAAATGTGGGGACAAAAGTTGAATTTAACACTTGGATTTGCTGAATACTAGCAGGCTGCTTCTGCCAGTCCTCTTAATACACATTTCCCTGTGTTTATATTTTTTCCCTATAACTGAAGGAATATTTTCTGGGAAAACATTAATTTAACTGGGCCATATTGAATATATCATATTTTCCCAATAAACAGTCTAAGATCCTTAATTGCCTTATCAATTTTGTTGATTGTTTAAAAAGATCCCTCTAAACTTTTGTCATGGAGTTATCTGGCATTAATTAAGTAAAAGATGGACTAGGCCATGAACAATAGTGAAATAAAGAACTCTGCTGGGCCTAAATAGTTAGTTTGTGCAACAGGCTTAGATGGCAGAAAGAAGAGGAAGGTAAAATGAATGAGTGTCACAAATGTGACGGGGCTATTACTTGTGTGTTTTGTTGAAAATTATTCACTTAGCATTGATGTTTTTTGCTCTTCTACAAAAAGATATGTTAAAAGGAAATGTGAAGTTTGTGGAAGCTTTTTTCAAACAAAATTATTGTCATGCTTGTCACACAAATTAGGTTTGCGTTCGTCTTTCCTCTCCCATCCAGTTGCCTAAGTTCACTAATGCAGACCAGAACAAAATACATCCCCTAGCCCCATGGCTAGGTCCAAGACCGAGGTTGAAAAGTTTATATATATAAAGTAAAGATTATTAAAAAGTGAATGATGGACTAGGCTGTGAAGAAAAGTTAATGAAGTACACTGAATAAATATACTATGGACTTAAATATTACAACTATAGACCAGAGTGGCTCTTGGTTGAAATACATACGTGGGTGTACTAAAAAAAAAAGTTTATTGACTGTACATTGTCTATCCTAACATTTCAATACTATAGCTGTTTACCTCCCTGTTGAGTACCGGTTCATGTGAAGAAGGTCTTTCCAAATAAAAAAGTACGTACTTTGCATATATAAATGTCTTCTTTTTAATATTCCTACAAATGATAATATTTATTTTGGGGAGTTAAAAATATGTATTGCTATCATTGCTATAAATAATGATGACGGTGAAGCGCGGGCTCACGCGTCTGAGACGGTTGGAAAATGACGTCACCGCTTTGTTGAAGTTTGCCATCCCGCGCGTCCGTTTCGGCGAGTGAAACACATTTTAATTTTGGCTCCCAAATTTTCTCGCAAGGAACTCTCCTTCTTCAAATCTAGTGAACTCTGCTAGCTGGTGCATCACTATGCGTAAGGTTGCTGAATATCCAGTAAAACATCTCATTTCCTTCGACGCTGTGGAATCTTCGTCAACTACTGCGTCACAGATGACGGTTGAAGAAATGATTTCCGAGATAGCTAACTATCGAAAAAGATGGGATACAGCAACAAAAGATGGTACTTACGATCAAGAGGTAGTCAAAAAGGTAGAGGAGCAGTTTCTAGTCAACTTTATTTTCCGTTCAAACTTAGAAGAGGGACATGGACTTCGCACGCTTAATGAAACGAAAAGCTTTCTGGGAAGAATTTTCTCTCGAAGAGACTTCCCACTTCCCTTGTCGCTCGAAGAACAAGAAACTCTAAACATGAGAAATGCATATGAAAATTTGTTAGCTAAAATAAAGGGGGAAGAACTAGATAGAGACTACGGACTATTGGAAGCAAGTTTACTAAAAGAGATACATCGTGTTGTCTTACAAGACATTCCTCTTCCAAAGGGTTTGACGAAACCTGGAGAAATGAGCGACAAGCCTCGGATGACCGAATTTCGAGGAGAAATTTACTACTATGCGAACCCTGAAGATATGGAAAGCGCAGTTGTCAACTTATTAGACAAGTACAATTTTCTGTTTGATTCTTGCACAAAGAATGGGCTGACAAATTTTGAGGATTTGTGTGATTTTTTCAAAACCTGTGCTTGGATTCTCCTAGAACTTCTTGATCTTCATCCTTTTTCGGATGGAAATGGGAGATTATGTCGTATTCTTTGCAGCTATTCACTGTCAAAACTAAACCCTTTTCCCACGCCAATCTACAGTGTCTGGACTGATTCCCCTAACGATGCCTACATTGAAGCCTTAGTTGAAGGAAGAAATTCACCAGGTAGGATGTTTTTATTGTGCCTACAAACAACCTGAGTATGAGGCATTTCAACGTGGCTGAGTAGTTAGAGCGCTGGACTTGCATTTTCAGGGACCCCAAGTTCAAGTCCTGTTCTGACCGCTAGCTGGATTTGTTCTTGGTAGTCCCAAATTCAGCTAACTGGTTCGCCTCCTACCAGTTGGGATTCTTAACCCGGGTACGTTTGATTAAGATTATAACTTTCATGCATTTGCTCTGTCCCACTAGCATTAGTTCTTAAAATACTGCCAAGGGTAACAGAATTCTTATTATTCTGTGTAAAGGTTGACAGGAGAAGAGAGAAATTAAGAGGGTAGGGAGCAAAGGGAAAGATACACCTGATGGAGATGCTTTTACTGAACTTTTCGTCCTTTGCAGCATGTATCAGTGCCAATCAACTTCACTTGTGGTCATGCTGTTATTGGCTTGATTAACTGTTATGTGCAAACTTAACTCAAATGAGCTTCTAAAGAAGTTTTAGATGTCATAAAGTTCACAAGCTTTAGAAAGAGCAATTCTTACAATGTATTTGAGGATTTTGACAAATACGTACAGTGACGTATGCACCAGGGCTTTCAATAAGCACTGACGGCTGATGAAACATGTTGGCTACTTTGCCCATAGAAGTCAGCTTCAGCTACTTTTTTAGAAAGAAGAAGCAAGTAGTTTGAATAACGTTGTAAACAAAAAATAAATCAGAAAATCTGAATCAAAACGTAATTATGATATGTTTTCATAAAGGCCCACTGGCTTTATGTTATGCTTTAGTCATAAAAAAGCGTGTGAACGCCATATTTCAGTCAGTTTTTCACAAGTTTCTTTATAGGTTTACACAGAATTTGTTAATGTGCAAAAGTAAATACATTACATCATTTGTTCATTTCTTGTAGGAATTGATTGTGACTGATAATTCAAAAGTTAAATGAAAGCTATATCTTGTTGAATGAAAAACACGCTCTTGTTCTCAAATTTTCAGAATGCTGAAAATCGCATTTTAGGGCTTTTTCTGGGGAAGCACACAATTTCCAGACTGCTGACCCACTACCTATGACCAGAGTGAGACTGCATGTCCTTCCCAAAAATACTCCACAGCTATCTTGACAACTTTAGTCTTGAGGGCCATTAGCCCTTTTTCGTTACCCCAGGCATATAAGACTGATTCCAGGTACATCAAAATGATCACATAAATCAGGGTTGTCATTAAGAGGCACGGGCCAGGGATTTCCCCTGGCTACTAAGAACATGGCCCTCGGCTACTTTCATAGGAAAATAGAAGAAAAATAGAACCAAAAGAAATCCCTAGCTGTTTGATTCCTTGCCTACTTGTTGTATTTACCTGGCAACTTGAAATCTTAGTGACACCCCTGTAAATGTTGGAAGGTTGTGTATACTTCAATGTTCTGAGCATTGGGGCTGAGGCCTAGGTAAGAGGCTCAGGAAATTCCAGAGGGGAGAGGGGTGGAAGGATTTAACCACTTCAACAGGGTTTAATTTTGTTTCATGTTTGATCACTCATTTAGCTACAAAACGGCAATAGAAATACTTCATTCTTGGCACAGAAGTTAACTTGAACTATATCATTTATGATTGTTCCTTTTCATCTTATTAACCAGGTTTTAATTCTTCCAAAAGCATTTTGGATGCCATTTGAAAGAAATAAGGGCAATCACAACTCAATTCATGTGTTTGTGTTACTCATTACCAGTTCCCCTAGAGAGTTCCATGCTGTATTAGGGATGTCCCTAATAGCTGGCTGCTGGCTACACTAATTTCACTGGCTGAAAAAGACTTAGCCCTTGGCTCGAATTACTCTGGAAAACAAAGACATGGGGTCAATTTAAAGGTGCAGTTAAGTCAAAAAGCCACCTTGACCAAAACAAAGGCTAGTTAGCTTTCCTCAGCCACATCCTTGTGGTATCGTATTGCGTTACGTCGGTCAGTCAAAAAGTGAGAGTTCTGCTTCAACAAGCAAGAGGTACATTTGTACAATGTAACAATTTCAGAAATCTACTTAGTTCTGTGTTCAAAATTGTGACATGTTTATGATTGCATTCATGCTAAAATTATCTCATTGGCTGTGTTCCACAGACTCCAATTAGCTTTAATTTTTAGTTACATGTAGTTAATAACTCTTATAATTATACTTGTTGGTTTCACAGGTAGACATCCTTGTGCCCTTACAACAATGATAGTACAGTGTAGTTATTATCAGTGGAAGAACTTTTTTGAGGCCTTGGACAAAGAAACTGCTATTACATGTAGAACTATTGCCAGGAAGAATGAACATGTATTAAAAAAACAGTACATGTACTTCAAAATGTTTGTCATCAAGTTATGCAACTTTTTCCTGTCCAAAAGACACCTCGGTTGTCTCCTAATTTTTATTGGATTAGTTTCCAAGCCAGGATCACATACATGTACATGTACTTAGTTTGTCAAGTTGCATCATGTTTTCCTTTTTGTGTCATTTCCTCAACTACATTTCATTTTATTGGGCATGTTGAATGACAATAACTTTATTGATAATTATCAGGGCTCAAAGTTTAAATTTGAGTTTGGGAGCACTTGTGCTACCAGATGTAAATTTTTAGGTGCACTGCTAAAACTTTAGGCACACAGCTGAACATTTTAGGAGCACAGCTTAGAAAGTTGGGAGCATCTGTTTCAAAAGAAAAAAGTAAAAAGCTAAACAGTGCCGTGTTCATATGTCATCTTCAGTTTGTTACTTTTATTTCAGTCCTGTGATTGATAAAAGACAGCCAATTTGCTATGCAGTAATACTGTTGTGATTCATACTTGCTGACAGTGCAGCTGTGACTAAAGAAAACTTACACTGAAAAAAAGAGCACAAAAACAATGAGTATGTCGATTGAGAATGAACATTAATCTTTAATGAATTTCTTAAATGCACATTGTCTTACATGTAACTGGGATAGGACTTGTCAGCTTTGTTACCTGGAAGAAAAAAGGCTCTTAATCTGCTCTGTCTTTGTTTTGATATGCTTGACACTCTTCACCTTTCAGCTGACGTTCAACATGATCGTCCATTGTGCAAGAAGCACCAGTTTCGTTCGTAGCAAAATGTGTCAGTGGTGTTTATTACAAAACAGAAGAGTCTGGGTTGGAGTAAAACATTGAAGCGAAATTCGTGGAATCCATTGGGAGAAAGGACGAATTAAACATATGCAGATGAAAGGAAAACAATATTAACTTTATCATTTAGAGCCTGGTTGTGGTATTTCTGTATTACTTTTTCTTTTCATTGCTTGAAGCTACTGTTTAACGTCTTACTATTTCAAGTTGGTAATTATGGTCAGGTTTGGAAGCAGGGGTCAAGTTAGTCGCACTGTGTTTTGGGTCTTATGGCACACAGGTGCGATCATACATGATTTTTTAGGCACATAACCAAAAATCCAGTCACATATGCGACCAGTTAGTCGTTAACTTTGAGCCCTGATTGTTAAATTTATTTTTGTGTAAACTGGAGTCAATAATTATTGTTTGATGAATAAAACTTACTGTACACTGTATGTGTAATTTACAAGTGAATGTTTCCAAACCCTGAAGTACAATAGTTACACTGGAAATTATATTGTGAAAGTTTCTCTGAATTGACCTGGGTATGTTTCTGTGGCTCATTTTACAGATTTGCTTTGCATACTTCTCCATCTACATGTAAACCATTTTACAAGGTGTTCACAGTCAGCCCTATTAATTTTAGTGACCAATTCAAGATGAACAGCTGGAGCGCACATATGTTACCTTTTATTTCACTCAGATTCATGTGACCTAAACAGTCAAGTGAAGCTTAGTCATTCTATTAAACCACTTAACCCTTTAAGTCCCAAGAGTGATCAACTTCAGTTATCTCCTAACAATATCAATACATAATCAAGAGAAAAAGGTCATGAGAATTAATAAAATAATTACCTACAGGAAAATGCACTCAACTTTTATCAAATTCTCCCAACTTATTTGTTAAGAAATGTACCGAGATCAGTTTAGAGAATTAATTTGTAGCTGGATATTGAGACTTAAAGGGTTAAGCCCACTCTATAGATCAACAGATTTTATCAAGGGATCCTTCCTATCCTCACTAGTAAACTTGACTATTTTGCTTAACCCATTTGCCCGTGACATGGTTGCCACAAGTCAGGAATACAACATGATTCATGTGCGTAAAATGTACTTTTATTGTTTTCCAACATTTAATGTTCTTTTATTTGTACATTTTACGCACATGAATCATGTTGTATTCTGGTAGAATATTATTCTTCACAAAATTGAACAATAAGCTGGTGTTGGGTTTTCAAGAATATGAATACTTTTGTACATTATCAAGACACAAGAAAACACATGAAATTACAATGATCTTCATTCCGGGGTTCCAATATATTTATTTATTTATTCTGTTTTATTTGCCACACAATAAATACATAACATATAGGAAAAGAAGAAAAAAAGAAGTGGTGAGGAGACCTAACAGAATCTATAGGAGCTTATGAGAGGTTAGGCCTCCTCGAACTGCGGGCTAGAGCTGTTTCACATCAATTGAAGAAAAGATGGCGAAAAGTCAAAGATGGAAAGATTTATGAATTGTTTTCATATTTACTCAATAATTTAATCTTCAGTTTTTTCTTAAAAGAGGAAAGGGATTGAGAATTGATGACCTCGTTGCCAAGTGAATTAAAAAACTTGGGCCCTTAAAAAAAGGGCGAGAACTTCTTAGTGTTTGTACAACAATACGGTAGACGGTAGGCCTGGGAATTTCGTGATTGTAAGAGTGGAATTGATTTCTTTGGGAGAAATTGTTATTAAACCTTGAAGGTTAGCCTGCGTGCCGACGATAACTAAACTCTGATTAGTACCATCTGCGAAGCAGCTTAGAGCTCCTTGTTCTGGACCCCCAACGGACTCAACGAATTACTGGAAGTGCGTTTCGAATTCCCCTTCAACCTGATTGGCGATCACGACAAACAAAACAAAGGCCATTTTTAACTGGCCAATCGTGGCGCGTACTCAAATCTGGGTACACAGCTGGAAGTCCAGAACAAGGATTTCGGCGCTGTTTCGCAGACGGAGTTAACCAGAGTTTAATTTCGTCCGCGCGCAGGCTACTTGAAGGTAAGAATGAATTTTTGCAAGAATACATAAATTGGCCCAGTTGAAGCAAATGGATATCATTTAATTTTTATACCGAGGTCGTTAAAGATGGGGTCAGTATGAGCATTGAAATGTGATTTATTAATAATGTTAATAATGTGCTTTTGCAGGATAACAAGACGGCGGAGATTGGTTTCAAAAGTCGAAGCCCAAACTATATTGCAGTAGTAAAAATAAGAATAAATTAAGGAATAGTAGAGCATACGTAGAGATGGAAAGTCCTCTAACTGTCATCACTTTAACACAACTCATGAACTTGTTGCATGTGATTTTGCGAAGTCATTTTTTACTTTCTCCATCAATTCAGGCTTGCATACAACATCAATAGCCGTCATGGCCATTGCCTTGCTCGCAATTAGAGTCTTCTGGTGAGCAACTTCTGTAATTGCTGCTGCAGTAAATGCATGGGAATGGTTCACAGCTGTGCTACCAATGGAGTACAAAACATGAGTTGAGGGAACAATATGAGACACATTACCCATATCTGTTGATCCTTGCCCTTCTGGTTTAACAGAATCAAGGATAATTCCAAAGGTCTCAGCATTAGCTTGGTAGAGGTCTGCCAAGGTTGGATTGGTTATCACATTAGCATAACGTGTTGAACCCCACTCGAGAGACAATTCACATCCTGAATGAAACAAGAGACAAACTTCGAGTAAGGAAGAAGAATTGATACATATCAGACATCATAGTATTGAAGTGTGGAAGGAGGGAGGCTGCCATAAAAAGTTACAACATAATTTTGCATTAAATTGCAAAAAAATTTTGCCTCATTTGGAGTGTTAGCATAGAAAGGGAACATTTTCTCCCATACAGATGTCACTTAGGGTTGTGTAGAAAGAAATGTCTAATAAATAAACCAAGTGCTGTTATACTGTGAAGACAGCATTTTGATGTGAACATCTACAGAATAACATTAAAGTCATCCAAACCCTGAGATAGAGGGGGGTGGTTGGGTGGTCTCTGTTTGGTCTAAAAATAGGGGGGACCCTGGACCCTTCCCCTGGATCTGCACTGAATATTACCAATGGCTGTAGCAGCGTATCATCTTTCTCTTTGCATTTTGATCAAATGTAATCTACTTGCCACTGTCTCTGTTTGCTTTTTTGATTGGTTTGTGAAAACAAGGACATGATGAGACATCTGTGCACAGGCTAATAAAAGAGGCTGAGCATGTACCCCATAAGTCAGTTTTCTGATAAAGAAGAAAAAATAAGACTGGCCATCGCTTACCAGTGGCTGTTGCAGCTGCTTCAAAACAACCTGTCACCTTTTGTCGTAGCACTTTAACCTCCTCACTAGTTGGAGCTCTAATAGTATACCGAAGCTGGGTTTGCTCTGGAATAATGTTTGGCTTCACACCTCCTTCAGAGATGATACCATGTACTCTCCATGTGGGCTTCATTTGTTGTCGCAACATGCTTACGTTGTTATAAGCCATAACTGCTGCATCCAGTGCATTGATTCCTTCCCAAGGAAATGCTGCAGCATGAGCAGCATGACCTTTGTAGTTGACTATGACGTTTTCTAAAGCTAGAAAAGAGGGCTTGAGGACATCATATGGACAGGGATGAACCATCAAGCAGAAGTCAACACCTTTGAAGCAACCATTGTTAATCATCAAAATCTTGCCTCCTCCTCCTTCCTCGGCTGGAGTTCCAAAAACTACTATTTTTACCTTTGGCTTCTGGTTGACAGCCTCTAAAGCAATCTTTAGACCTATTTTTGCACAAAACAAAGTGGTAAGTACCAAAAATGCACTGAATACTGCTGATAAACAGTCTGATGGAATGAAAGTATTATTTAAGAATAAAATTTTAAAGGTTTTTAATAAAACTGGGTACTGTACAACTGGGCTAAACTGGTTCCCTGGGTCCTCTCCCACTCACTTGATATACAGTAAATCATCTATGAAGCCCCCCTTGGGGGCAGGCTTACTTATTTCAAGCTCATTTGATGGGGGGGGGGGGGGGGTGGGCTTGTTCAAGTTAGAAAAGATGATGGTATCGGTTCTCCATAAAGACCTTAGAATACAAAGTGGATTAGCTCAGGTACAAGAAGGTTGGAGGTCATGCAGCCAAGGATCAGAATCAAATCTGAGGGCTTATTAATTTTTATTCCCCTGAAAAGGGGAGCTTTTAAGAGGGAGCTGGGGCTTATTTGGGAGGAGGGGGGCTAAATAGAAGATTTATGGTACTCAAAGAAAACAACCAGGAAACTAAAATAAATGACTAACAGTGATTCTTTCCATGCACAATAATTTATTGATGATATTTTGCCTTACCCTTCCAGGGGTTACCTCTTTAGAAATTAACATTAACTCTTGAAGCTCCCTAAAAATGGAATGTTTTTTGTTCTTTACCCGCCTTCAGAAGATGTGGAAATGCTTAATAATTTGCTCCTTTCCGAAAAGAAGTTTTACAGCACCACTCAACTTCATCAGAAAAACTGTTTCACCATCCCAATATTAATGACATAAATTTCTCCTTTTTCTTTCCAAAATTCTTTCTTGGTATTTTCACCTTCCAGAAATTGACATTTCGAATAACAATCCCCTTCATCCACAATGTACCATTGACATCATGATTGACTCCCTCTGAAATCTAACATGGGGGACCCCTCAAGAAAAATCTACTCTGTAGGCGATGTGTCGGAATGTGGATGTAAAATAGGAAGCCATAGTTTCAAATTATCAAAATTCATAGTTGGCTCAGACGCCCAGGGAAATAGAACAAAAGAACTGAATTATTCATTCCTAACTCTCAACTTTTCAACTTTTATTGCCCTTAATTGGCCTAATAGACACTTGCAAGGTTTTTTTAAAAGTTTTAATTACGACCAGTTAGCGAATATGCATTGACAATGATTGAAAGAGCGCCTTTAAATTAGGAGACTTATCAAGTTTAAAGGTGATAAGCTTACTTTATTTTACAAACGGTAATTGCATGGTGGGGGACACGAACTTGCCCCCCACCATACAAACGCCTGTAAATTTCGCCGACTTTGGGGAACTATATCTGTGTTAGTTTTCAACAAATCACGTTCAAACTTGGCATCTTTACTAATTTTGAGGCTTACTTTAAAGCCGTGTAGACGGATTTTCGATAACTGGTACCAGTCAAAAGTTAAATAACCGAGAATGGGTCTATTCGAAAGATGGTCTGACTATTCGGTTCATTAAATCCAAGCTTATACCTACAGCCGCGGCTACACCAGATTCAGCGATCAAATTGTGTCCACACGCGTGACCCACTTCTGGTAAAGCGTCATATTCACAAATCAAACCAACTGTAAGGCCTCCATCTTCACCGGTTTCAGCTCGAAAAGCGGTATCCAAAGTGTAATGAGGCGTCACATCAAAACCTCGTGCTGCTAAATACTCTGTTAGCTGATCATGAGCGTATTTTTCATGAAAATTCAGCTCGGGTTTCTCCCAAATTCTCTTACTAAGCCCATACAATTCACCAGAATAGGAATCGATGGCTTCCTTTGCTTTTTGCTTCAGGATTTCCTCCATAGATGTTCTTTTCCCCGGCCAGCTTGTGTCAGCGGATGGTCGCAGAAAGTAGGAAAGATTGGTATTCCTGTGCTAACCGAAAATGATTTTCGTTGGCTTCCTGTTTTGTTTGCCCCCAAAATTTAGCGTAACCATTGTCTTCTCTTGGATAGTTTGACATCATGCCCTCTCCGTATTATCCCTTAATGTCTCTCTTTTTTTCCCTCTCGAGCCAAAGAAGCAAAAAAAAAAATAAAATAACGCCTGATCTCAGGTTATCTCTTGGGACGACTGTATTTAATACGCACGAGAAATTGGAAACAATGGTTATCCAAAATTTGGTGGTGAGGGCCGGGTAAACAACGTGTATTATGGTCTGTGTAAAAATGGTGAATTTAGTCATATTCCATTTGTGGTTTGTGGTTGAGCGTTTTCACTCACGTGGCCAGCTTCTATGCAAATTTATTGGAACAAATGAAAGTATTTACATAAGAAAAAGGTTCATGTCCCACAGGATTGTCTTTGAACACTAATATGGCCACCATTTCATTGTTTTGGAACACCAATATGGCCGCTGTGACGTCATGTGAAAACGCTCTATCGCGTCCTCTATCGCTGGAAATTTTTCCCAACAGCGCGTGCTCTTATTGGTTACTTCGAGGTTACATGACATCCAACAATGAAACTGTTTCCCGCCAAAACCTCTGAGCAAGCAACATTGAAAAATCTACAGCTACGTGCAAACGGACCCAACATTCACGGGCTAAAAGTCTGACCGATTTCAAACTTTGCGCGATAACTCCCAACAACGCGCAACAACATGACGACAGGGTGTGCAAACGGACGCAACATGTAACATCCAACAATGTTGCGGGAGTAACAGTGCACTGTTACCCGCAAATGTTGACCGACGACTGCCGTTACAGCGAGGTTTAATGAATTTCCAGCTTCAAAAGTTCCAGCTATAGAACAAATCACTTAAAGACTGGTCCCTCGGGAAACAGTTAATTTTTGTTTCCCTCGACTCCCCCTCAGGAAACATTTAGATTCCCTGGAAACAAAATTATCTGTTTCTCTCGGGACCAGTCATTAATTGTTTATTGTCGTCTTTAATTTTGCTATTGATTTTACTGATTAAGGTGACTGGACCCAGTTGTTTTTTTTTGGGGGGGGGGGGGGGTGGGGGGGGGTGGTACCATCCTACTTTGAAGCTCTCTGGTATCCCCACCTTTACTTTTATCGTAACTCTAGCACATAGAATGGATAACATATAGATCAATGTACAATATAACATAAACTTTTTGGCAATCGGAGTAAATGTCACGTGGTTATAATGCCACGCCCCTTTGAGGTCTGAGTCGAAAATCTGCTGTTGCCGGCATTTTTTCGTGAAAATCTCTCGGCTACACATAGTGCGCATTAGTGCCTTGCGCTGAACAGAGTGTCACCAAAATCGCAAAGACCCAATTCGAGAAATTCAGCGGTTTCCAAATTTAGGTCTTAATTTATGCGAAAATGATAAGCAAACTTTACACGGATTATATCTAATAAACTAAGACATTCATCCCATTATTTTGGGCAACGTTATAACAGATGGGGCCTTGCAAGTGACCAAAACGCTTTAGGGCCTTGTAAATGCGCGCGATTTCGAGCAAAGCAAACATATAGAAATTATAGTTTTCGCTATATGTTGACGTTTGTCAGCGTTTAAGAGTCCTTCTCACGAAAAAAGCATTTTCTTAAAAATTCGTAGTTTTTTTCCTTCAAATTTTTTCACGGCCACAATTGATTAACTAACTACCCGGACTCTGAATTTCATGGTCATTGAAAAACTGTGACATTACCTTATATAAGCCCAAACTTGAGTAAACATTGAAAATTTTTAGCGTTTTGGCTGAGTTTGTGCTTTGGGAGTTGTCTATTGTTTCTAG
>OZ037776.1:32006373-32116373 GCA_964035525.1 Porites cylindrica
AGTAAGGAAGAAGAATTGAAACATATTAGACATCATAAATGAAGTGTGGAAGGGGGGAGGCTGCCATAAAAAGTTACAACATAATTTTGCATTACATTGCAAAACTATTTTGCCTCATTTGGGGTGTTAAAGGGAACATTTTCTCCCATACAGATATCACTTAGGGTTGTGTATGAAGAAACGTCTGATAAACCAAGTGCTGTTATACTGTGAAGACAGCATTTTGATATGAAACATCTACAGCATAATATTAAAGTCACTAGTGACGGGACTTATTTGGTTATCATCCAGACCCTGAGATAGAGGGGGGTGGTCAGGTGGTCACAGTTTGGTCTAAAAATAAGGGGGGACCCTGCATCTGCCACTGAATATTACCAATGGCTGTAGCAGCATAAAGGAACAACTTGTCATCTGTCTCTTTGCATTTGGATCAAATGTAATCTACTTGCCACTGTCTCTGTTTGCTTCTTTGATTGGTTTGTGAAAACAAGGAGATGATAAGACATCTGTGCACAGGCTAATAAAAGAGGCTGAGCATGTACCCCATAAGTCAGTTTTCTAATAAAGAAGAAAAAAATAAGACTGGCCATCACTTACCAGTGGCTGTTGCAGCTGCTTCAAAACAACTTGTCACCTTTTGGCGTAGCACTTTAACCTCCTCACTTGTTGGAGCTCTAATAATGTACTGAAGTTGGGTTTGCTCTGGAATAATGTTCGGCTTCACACCTCCTTCAGAGATGATACCATGTACTCTCCATGTGGGCTTCATTTGTTGTCGCAACATGCTTATGTTGTTATAAGCCATAACTGCTGCATCCAGTGCATTGATTCCTTCCCAAGGAAATGCTGCAGCATGAGCGGCATGACCTTTGTAGTTGACTGTGACATTTTCTAGAGCTAGAGAAGAGGGCTTGAGGACATCATATGGACAGGGATGAACCATCAAGCAGAAGTCAACACCTTTGAAGCAACCATTGTTAATCATCAAAATCTTGCCTCCTCCTCCTTCCTCAGCTGGAGTTCCAAAAACTACTATTTTTACCTTTGGCTTCTGGTTGACAGCCTCTAAAGCAATCTTGAGACCTATCATTTTTGTCACAAGGCAAAGTGGTAAGTACCAAAAATGCACTGACTAATGCTGCCAACAGTCTGATGGAATAAAAGTATTTTTAAGAATAATTATTTTAAAGGCTTTCAATAAAACATGGGTACTGTACAACTGGGCTAAGCAGGTTCTCTGGGTCCTCTCCTACTCACTTGATATGCTGTAAATCATCTATTAAGTGCCCACCCCACCCCCCCCCCCTCCGTGGGAGGTAGGCTTAACAAGCCCATTTGAGGGAGGGGGGTGGGATTAGTAGAGATGGGGGGGCTTATTTAATTTAGAAAAGATGATGGTACCTAGAATACAAAGTGGATAAGCTCAAAAGTACAAGAAGGTTGACGTCATGCAGCCGAGGATCAGAATCAAATCCGAACTTCCAGCTGGTAAATAAACCGTCCCAGATTTTCTACATGAAGTTTAACAGTCCTGATTGCTTAACCTAGTCTATCATTTACAGGTGAAGAATAATTAGGGGACTGGAAGGGGGACAGCTTATTAACTTTATTCCCCTGAAAAGGGGGGCTTATTAGAGGGAGCTAGGGCTTATTTGAGAGGGAGGGGGCTAAATCGAGGATTTATGGTATTCAAAGAACAACCAGGAAACTAAAATAAATGACTAACAGAGACTCTTTCCATGCACAAATGATGATATTTTGCCTTACCCCATCCAGGGGTTGCCTCTTTAGAAATTAACATTATTCTTAAAGCTCCGTACAAGAGGGGACATTGGGGTGTACCCAATACAGTAAGAAAAATTGGCAAATACCAAAATACTGTGACAAAAATCGACGAAATACCAATACGGCATATATGATCGGTCACGTTTACTTAAAGCTGTATCCATCTTGCGTGTTTGCTTACCTCAAGCATGTATGCACCAGAAATCAACCTCAGACATTAATTGCGAGGAAATGTGAGAAGACCTTGATTGGTACAACAATCAAAAAGCCCGGTCATTGGATGCCCTTCCAATTGTGTAATCATTTACCATTAAGTCTAAAGTCTTAAAATATTAACTTTTATTAACCCATTTAGTTTACTGTTGTTCGTGCTGCACATTGTGTTGACCTGTATTAGACAGGAGAGCGCAAATAAATGGTATTGCAATACAATAAAGGATCTTCTTTTACCGAATACTGTTAACCAAAAGGGTGCAAAACCGTATACCGCAGGGCTAGATGATACCACAATACCGCACATTAAAATAAAAAATACCGAAATACCGCTTGAAAAGAGCTCAATACCTCAATACCGTAAACCCCGATGTCCCCACTACAAATAGAGTTTTTTGTTCTTTACCCACCTTCAGAAGATATGTGGCAATGTTAATTTGTTCCCCTCAGAAAATAGGTTTTACAGCACTACTCAACTTCATCAGAAAAACTGTTTCACTATCCCAATAATTATTGTCAATATTGATGAAGTAACTTTCCCCTTTTTCCTTCAAAAATTCTTTCTTGGTATTTTCACTTTCCAGAAATTGACATTTCAAATAACAATCCCCTTCACCCACAATGTACCATTGACCTCATGATTGACTCCCTCTGAAATCTAACAGGGGGGACCCCTCAAGAAAAATCTCCTTTGTAGGCGATGTGTCGGAATGTGAATGTTAAATAGGAAGGCATAGTTTCAAATTATCAAAATTCATAGTTGGCTCTGAAGCCCAGGGGAATAGAACAAAAGAACTGAATTATTTATGCCTAAATCTCAACTTTTATTGCCCTTGGCCTAATAGACCCTTGTAAGGTTTGTTTTTACAAGTTTTGATTACGACCAGTTAGCGAATATCCATTGACAATGATTGAAAGAGCACCTTTAAATTAGGAAACTTACCAAGTTTAAAGGTGATAAGCTTACTTTATGTTACAAACAGTACTGTAAATCCTCTATTAAGCCCCCCAGGGGCTTATTTTTTTCAAGCACTTTTGAGGGGGGGCTTAATAGAGAGGGGGGCTTAAAAGAGAGGGGGGGCTTATTTAATTTAGCGAAATGCATCAACGGCACCAAGGTTTCTCCAGACGGACTTGTGGTTACCGGACGCTTTACTGCTTTTTCTAACAATAAGAAAATGGTAACAATTCTCCACAGAGAACTAGAACATAACATTGAAAAAGTTAAGCACATGAAGTTGGAGGTCATGCGGCCAAAGACCAGAAACAATATGAATTTCCAGCCTGAATAAACCATAACTGATAAGTACATGTTAATTGTTTGTGACTGAATGAGGATGGAGGGTAGGGGGAGGGGGGCTTATTAACTTTCCTCCTCTGAAAAGGGGGGCTTATTTGAGAGGGGGGGCTTAATAGAGGATTTACGGTAATTGTATGGTGGGGGGCACGAACTTGCCCCCCACCATACAAACGCCTGTAACTTTCGCCGACTTGGGGAACTATATCTGTGTTAGTTTGCAACAAATCACGTTCAAACTTGGCATCTTCACAAATTTTGTGGCGTTCTTTAAAGCCGTGTAGACGGATTTTCGATAACTGGTTAACCAGTCAAAAGTTAAAAAACCGAGAAAGGGTCTATTCTAAAGATGGTCTGACTATTCGGTTCATTAAATCCAAGCTTATACCTACAGCCGCGGCTACACCAGATTCAGCGATCAAATTGTGTCCACACGCGTGACCCACTTCTGGTAAAGCGTCATATTCACAAATCAAACCAACTGTAAGGCCTCCATCTTCACCGGTTTCAGCTCGAAAAGCGGTATCCAAAGTGTAATGAGGTGTCACATCAAAACCTCGTGCTGCTAAATACTCTGTTAGCTGATCATGAGCGTATTGTTCCTGAAAGTTCAGCTCGGGTTTCTCCCAAATTCTCTTACTAAGCCCATACAATTCATCAGAATAGGAATCGATGGCTTCCCTTGCTTTTTGCTTCAGGATTTCCTCCATAGATGTTCTTTTCCCTGGCTAGCTTGTGTCAGCGGATGGTCGCAGAAAGTAGGAAATATTGGTATGCCTGTGGTAACCGAAATGACTTTCGTTGGCTTCCTGTTTTCGTGTATTCACCACCATAATGCACCTTAAATTGTTTGCCCCAAAAAGTTAGCGTAACCATTGTCTTCTCTTGGGTAGTCTGAGATCATGCCCTCTCCCTATTATCCCTTTATGTCTCTCTTTTTTTCCCTCTCGAGCCAAAGAAGCAAAAAAAAATAAAGGTTATCTCTTGGGACGACTGTATTACGCAAGAGAAATTGGAAACAATGGTTATCCAAAATTTGGTGGTGGGGGCCGGGTAAACAATGTGCATTATGGTCTGTGTAAAAATGGTGAATTTAGTCATATTCCATTTGTGGTTTGTGGTTGAGCGTTTTCACTCACGTGGCCAGCTTCTATGCAAATTTATTGGAACAAATGAAAGTATTTACATAAGAAAAAGGTTCATGTCCCACAGGATTGTCTTTGAACACTAACATGGCCACCATTTCATTGTTTTGGAACACCAATATGGCCGCTGTGACGTCATGTGAAAACGCCCTATCGCGTCCTCTATCGCGCGCTGGGAATTTTTCCCAACAGCGCGCGCTCTCATTGGTTACTTCGAGGTTACATTACATCCAACAATGAAACTGTTTCCCGCCAAAATCTCTGAGCAAGCAACATTGAAAAATCTACAGCTACGTGCAAACGGACCCAACATTCACGGGCTAAAAGTTTGACCGATTTCAAACTTTGCGCGACAACTCCCAACAAGGCGAAACAACATGACGACAGGGTGTGCAAACGGACGCAACATGTAACATCCAACAATGTTGCGTCCATTTGCACGGGAGTAACAGTGCACTGTTACCCGCAAATGTTGACCGACGGCTGCCGTTACAGCGAGGTTTAATGAATTTCCAGCTTCAAAATTTCCAGCTATAGAACAAATCACTTAAAGACTGGTCCCTCGGGAAACAGTCAATTTTGTTTCCCTCGACTCCGCCTCAGGAAACATTTAGATCGGCCTGGAAACAAAATTATCTGTTTCTCTCGGGACCAGTCATTAAATGTTTATTGTCGTCTTTAATTTTGCTATTGATTTTACTGATTAATTCGTCTTCTGGAATCAGTAACGGGCTTAAAGGTTTTGACCTGAGTTCTTCGTACTCTAACTGATTTGCCGTTACCTCAAGGGACGATCAAAGCATATGAATGATTGGCAGCATTTCTCGCTAGGAGACTTAGAACACAATGAATTTTCCCCAGAAGTAAATCTTGAGGTTTCCTTGTGCCTTCACGTTTAATTATTAAATTGAAAATGAAGGAAATGGGTGAATTGGTGTCGAATCTATTTTGTTTGGATAAAAAAAATTGACATTTCTGAAAGAGGATAAACATACCCAACTTTCTACGTTTGGAATGAATGTACACGAATTCTAAAATTAAAGTTTTAAATAATTGAAGATAAAATTTGGGCAGTTAAAATGATGTTTTCCCTCACGGTTTTTGCAATGAACGGTGGTTCCAAGCGTGAATTGTTAGAAATATTTAATATGAATTAGAAAAATGCCATCGCTCGATTTCTTTTTTTTAAACAACCAACCAATAGTCAATAATTTACGATTTTTAGCAAAATGGTCACGTGATATATCACGCGACTTATAAACAAAATATTTATACTTTAAAATGATAAAGACGATGAGTTCTTTATATGCGTCAAATTTTGATTCACTCCTATCAGCTATGCCCACGTTATAGCCAATAATTCATTTTCCACAGGTAAACCCCTTAGTCCTAGGCCTTAACTACTTGAGAGGGGAAAAAGGGAACACTGAGGAACAGGGTCAGAGAGGGACAGTAGACAGGGAACAGGAGGAACAAGAACAAGGGAACGAGGGGAACAGGTGGAACAGGAGAAAAAGTGGAACAAGGGGAACAGAGGAACAAGGGGAATAGGGAAAACAAGGGTAAAGGACAATAGGGGCAACAGGGTAACAAGGGCAACAGGGCAACAAGGGGAACAGGGGAACAGAGGAAAAAGGGTAATAAGGGGAACACGTTTAAAAGGGGAATAGGAGGAACAGTGGAACAAGAGAAACAGAGGAACCAGGGGAACGAGGGGATCAAATGGAACAGGGGAACAGGAGGAATAGTGGAAGGAACAAGAAGAAGGTTTGAGGGTGCGTAGGTGTATAGGCAACAGGGTACTGTTCTACGGTACCATTTGTTAAGTACATTAGAGGCCCTTAATTTGCTACCAGCCGTTCACGAAGTACCAAACTACCATGCTGGACTGGGACTGGGACAAGACAAACAAAGAGCAGTGCTTGACCGCTGCAATAATACGTTGCGGGCACAGTAGTCTGTGGTGACACTTTCATGAACGACAGTCTCGCTTTTCGCCAGGAAACATCGGCAGCCACAAAAGAGAGAAAGAGAGTGTCAACCACTGCAAAAACATTTCCATCGATTATATCATCATTACGTACTAGGTCACTATTATTGTTATTAGGTCATCATTATTATAAGTATCATGTTAAACGCACTTTTGGGAAATGTATTAAGAGTTAATTAGTGACAAATAAGTTTTGATACCCGCGCATTTAAACAATCGAACTTATAGAAAAGTAAGGTTTCAATGTTGTGGCTTAGAGAAGTGAAGGGAAGTTCCTCTCCAGCGTAAAGGGTAGAGGTCTCATGGTGTCGAGATTTTGTTTTACGCTAAAAGGTTTGTTTTTCATTATTTTATAGTCATCTTAGTTGATTTAAAGCACGTTCCAGATTGTTCTCAAGTTGGAATAATGATGAACTCTGAAAACGCGAACTCTCTTTTCTGTGACGTTTACGCCGCTGTCGTTGTTACTCCCTTATATCCCCGAGAGACTTACCTTGCGAGTACTTTTGTTGTTGTAGTTTTTTTTTGTCATCCTGTCTTTTGTTTATTATAAGTATCCCAATCAAGATTTCACTCGACACAATCTTTGTAATCGCAGCTCCACATTTCTTCGTGCCAAACAGCAGACCCGCAGAAAGAATAATCAACAGTCAACGGGCCACCAATGGGATTTTAGATTACCTATCTCGCGCGACTTTTGAAAACATGTGACCTTTCTCGCACTTCTCAGTTCCGAAGAGAGCAAAACAGTTTTCAGATTGTCTCTTATTCCAAAATCTTTCAAATTTGTTCCTTTTTACGTAAGAATATAATGTGGAAACCCTTCAAAGCACGGCGTACAAGACGGAAGAATGGAAGAATCGAGGACTGAAAAAGTCTAACTAAAGAAAAAGGTGAGAGAAACTTCCGAAGTTATCGGAGTTTTAATACAACAGAAACCGCTCGTTTCAATACGAACTCAAGCGGTGAAACTGCACCACAACAATATTTCGACATTTTCGATCAGTTCAAGCCAGATAGTTTACGGATGAACGAGAAAAACATTTGAGGGCGGAATATTCCTCGCCCTTTATAAAACCAAGTACGTGAAACTATTTACGGCAAGATTTCCGTATAACCCCATACATTAATTATGCATGCGTTCATTGTTTAAAGAAAACAAAAGACAGAACAATACTAAGTTCAGCTATTGTTTTAGAAATTTTTAATTTTTTTTCTAAGTCTTTTTTGAAACGCGCTAAATTTGCCGCTTTTTGAACTAAAATAAAAACTTTTTGGAACAAATTTCGGACTATCTTCGCTTTCCGAAACCTAACTTTATGATGACCCCAGAGATAGTGATAATCAATGTAATTAGTGGCGTTGAGTAAACTATCCATCGATCGTAACACAGGGTTTAATAAACAATTAAAGTAAAATAAAAGTCTACCTTATTCCTTAGAGTTTCCTTTTTTTCCTGAACTGTATTTTCGAGTTTCCACCTTCTCCTCCTACGTCTGATCTGCCTGTTTTATTTAGCCCTTTAGGCGCCGTTCCCAATGTCATTATACAGTTCGACGATATGCTTTACCATCATGCTTCCGAAGAGAACTTCACCGTAATGCCTACGCCACATATTTAAAACTCCTGCCAGTAGTTGCTTTTGCGGAATAGTTCTTTGAATGTTCCTGTACAGGGCAAACCATGCTTTACCCCTCCATCTATTTTCGATGCGCTGCGTGTCGGCACCTGTGTCAGCTGGGTGTATTTTACAAAGCTTGGGCTGTTCCTGGCCCTCCTCTTGTAGATATTCATAAGACCCATACTCGTCGCTCATCACGTCTGTAAACCTCCAAAATTTGAGCACGAATGATGGCCAAACTGAGTTGCGTTATTCCTGCTCTTCTTGGACAACGGCCGGGGTATTTTTGAAAAACGCCGAATGACCTTGAAGTTTAGTTATTAGGGTTAGGAAACTGAGTGAATCAGCTTTCATTTAAGTCCTCTCCCAAAGCTCTTGCACATTTAACAGAAGTTGTGAGGGCAGCTTATGTTTTCCTTACACCACTCTATGTACCGGTTGCGGTCATGATCCACCAGTATTCTGGAGAGCCTTTCAAAAGTTTAGTTGAGCCGTACTAAGCATGAAAGTTGACCAAGTCCCCGACAAGTGTAATACAAGAGAGGAGTGTTTGTGAAGCTTGTGCGTGCTTGTTACTGCCTGAAGAGATGCATGTTTTCGTGGATATGTTGCAAGCAAAAGCGTGAATAATGTACATGAATACACATTTCAGTTCTTTTGTTATGTATATTTGAACTTGAGCACGCAAAAAGATATCAATTTTTTGACCAGGGAATCTCAACAAACCGTCGTGGTCTAGTGGTATGGCAGAGAGACAGGTACGCCAGAGCTACAGGGAAGCGTTGGTTCAAATCTCGCCGATTACCAAAAAAAAAAGGAAAAAGGAAACCGGGGGGCACTGGAGAGAGTGGGAGGTGAATGAGAGGGGAAAAAAGGGAAAGAGAGGGGTGGAAAAAGATAAAAAAAGAAAAAAAATTGAAATCCTTTTTTACTAACGCAGTAAGTATTCATTACCGATGTATATATGCAATACTCTGGGGAATTCACCATTGTCTTAGAAGACAATAAGGCGGATGCATTATTAATGACACAGAATGCATAATTAATGTATGGGGTTATACGGAAATTTTTCCCTATTTACACCTCGACTGAATCAACTTGTATCGAAAGAACTTGTATCGAAACGACTGGTAACTGTGACTACATTCCATTCACGAAAACAGTTTGCATGATTGTTTGTTTGGATAAACCAAGTAGAGACAGGTCTATCTATTACGAATGATTTGCAAGACGGTGGGTGTTATTGTTCATTTTGGTGTTGTGTATTGTTGTTTTATTTTACATGAACAAAGCACGGCTGAAGATAAGGGAAAGTTCATTTAATATGACAAGGGGGGGGGATGAAGATATTGAAACTCGAAGCTTGAAATTTTAGCAGCCCCCCCCCCCCCCCCGCTAGCGGTTCAATTTTTTAGGAGCCCCCTCCTTGGTAGTCGAAAAAAATTTCAGAGCCCCCCCCCCCCCCCTCCTCCTTCAATTCCTTTGCTCCCCTGAAAAAAAATCGCTAGACTGTATTAAATATATTTACCGTTATTGTCTTCAATGGTTTATACTCTGACAAACTTGAGATACAGTTGTGATACAATTTTCTAAAGCATTTTTAGGATGAACAAGAGTGTAATAATTACTGAGACTACATTTGTTATATCTGTAAACCACGTGATATAGCTGAGTTGCACAGGTCATTAAATTGTTGAGTTGAAAACCATCCGATCTGTATGATGATGTCATGTGTTGGTTTTGAAGTATACAAATTTTCGGAGCCCCCCCTCCTAGCGCAACAATTTTTTCAGAGCCCCCCCTTCGGGTGTCTAAAAATTTTCGGAGCCCCCCCTCAATATCTTCATCCCCCCCCCCCTTGTCATATTAAATGAACTTTCCCTAAATGTGGAACTCTTTCACAGAGAAACTGGTATTGAAAGAACTGTGCACTCTTCAGTGAGTCACAGATATCGTAAGATTAATTCTTCTACTTGCGTTTCGTCAGGGAATATATAATTTTCTTTATTTCCGCCAGTTTCACGAAAGGGCTAGAATTTACAATTTTACAGTACTGTCAGAAAATCTTGTAATATTTTGTAACATAACTGTAGTGCCTAAATTTGTACTTGCAATTTGTTCCGGTGTCCAAGTGAAACACACTCAGTTCACACGCGTGTTAGTTATCAATCAGCCTTGCTGGGAAAACCACTCTAACTGCAGATATATAAACGTAAAGCACAAAATAATGAAGGCCGGAATGAAGAGTCATGGTATTTTATCATTTTACTCTCTGTACACTTCCTTGATCTTCTTACAACCACCCGGTGTGACTGCGAGGCAATAACTTTGTGGTCAAACAAAAATCTATCCTAAAGGTTATTTTTGAGAGATTTGTAGTGATGAAGTCGTTTGCACTTCATTGCGATAACTGTTTACGGCATTTATAAAATTAATTATGAATGCATAATTCTGTTTAGGAAACATGTTGAATCTGATAATGAATTACTTAATAAACATGTTTCTCCCTGGGAGGTGCTCACAACGTGAACCGAAATTAAAATTGCTTCGTCTGATGCAGAGCAAACGCATCAACAAAATTGTCGCTTCCTCGCTTTTTGGTCAAGTTATAGCCAAAATGGCGATCGGCAAGATTTCCGCATAACCCCATACATTAAGTATGCGTACATCTATTATTTAAACAAAACAAAAGACAGAACAAAACTAAGCCTCTGGGATTTCAGCTATTATTTTCAAATCTTTTGATTTTTTTCTAAGGGCCTGTTTACATGGAGTGGGGGACCCCGGTCTAGTGGGGTTGGTTTCTTTTGTTTTCACGCTCTGGAAGACACAAAACAAAAGAAACTTACCCCACTAGACCGGGGTACCCCACTTCATGTAAAAAGGGTCTAAGTGTTTTTTAAAACCCCCTAAATTTGGCGCTTTCTGTACTAAAATAGGAACTTTTTGGAACAAATTTCGTACTATTTTGGCTTTCCTAAACCTAACTTTAAAAATGACCTCGAGAATAGTGATAAACGATGTAAAATATAATTAGTAGCGTTGAGCATAAAATGCGCTAAACTATCCATCCATCGTAACACGAGGTCTGAACAACTTGAAATAAAAGTCTACCTTGTTTGCTGTGTTCGTCAGAGTTGCCTTTTTTCCTGAACAATTTTTTCGAGTTTCCGCCGCCACCTTCTACGTCTGATCTGTCTGTTTTGATTTGCCTTTATGCGTCGTTCCCGACGTCATAAAGTTCGGCGATATGATTTACTATGTTTCCAAAGAGAACTTTTCCTTAATGCCTACGCCACATATTTAAAACTCCTGCCAGTGGGTTGCTTTCGAATAGTTCTTTGGATGTTCCTGCACAGGACCCGAAAGCAAGGAAAGTTTGTGAAAGTGTATGCAAGCTAAGCACAGTTTTAAGATCTGCCAACACTACGTTGCAGAACAGGGGGTAATACTTGAAGGCAATGTCGTACATTTCAAGAGTGGGTCGCCCGACATCTGCCTCTCGAGAAAATGAGATCAGAAGTAATTACAGTGCGATAAACTGGTACACATAGAGATAGACACCAGTAAAATAAGTTATATTTCCATTTCTCTTTTCATTGATCAAATGTCTCGTTTAGTTTAACAATGGCATTGTTATTGCAATAGCTACATTTATCACGAACTTACTATCTCGACAAATAATAATTATGATCTAACCAATAATTATTCAATGTCGCTATACGATCACTGTTTCGTGCCTAGTAGTTTTGACTACTGCACACATGTAGACATCTTTAAATTAAATCATAACTCTCTTAAGGAAAAATTATATTTCGCAAGGGTAATCTCAGTTTTCTTTTCATCAAATCTGGATAACTTATGACTACACTTTCTTGGCGCCACACTACAATAGATTTTGCTGTTGTGAAAAAAAAAAATTCTATTCAAATATTACTACGTTAGCTTTGCCATTACAGTTGGGGAGAAACAAAATAGAGTAAAAGCATAGCTGGATATATTAACCAACTACCTGGCAAGTCCATTATCAAAGGAATGAAAGAGAGGGGGTGGGGAGGGCAAAGGGGTTCTTCCAAGTTTAAGTGCTTCTAAAAACCAATGCTAAGTGTTTTCCACCATGACCAACTAACATATTCAGTCAAAAATCTAGGACCATTTCTCAAAGGTTCGGTGTTCACAACAGTCTTTGTTTAAAGAGTGCAAACATCACCAGTTTGTTCCAGGTGTTAGCTAGTGGGGAAAAGCACAAAATGAAGAGCAAAGTGTTTTCTTCTTCAGTGCTTCTTTTCCCTCTTTCTTCGACATGTATGTTCTCTTTTTCAATGACATCCACATATTTGAACACTTGGATTAAGCTTAGCCATCACTCATTACCTAATAACGGATTCAATTTTTAAAGTCCTTTTTCACTTTGTTAATCAAATCAGAGTTGCACAACACGTCAATAGCTGTCATAGCCATCGCTTTGCTTGCAATCAAGGTCCTCTCGTTAGCTTTCTCTGTGATTGCTGCCGTGGTAAATGCATGGGAATGATTAGGGGCTGTAGTGTCGATAGCATAAACCGGATGAATCGACGGAACTTCATGAGAAACATTGCCCATGTCAGTTGATGCTGAAAAATCTGCACAAATAAAGGTTACTCCTAAACTCTCTGCATTTGCCTTGTAGAGTTCAGCAAGGGTGTCATTGCTGACCAAGTCTTCATAACGCATTGCTCCCCATTCTGCAAAAACCTTGCAGCCTAAAAGACAGGGGAAAATGGCAACATCTTCATTGTTTGAGTGCATTGTAGCTTTCATTATTTTTAATGTACTGACAGTGCAGCTTTAAAAAAGCAACTTTTCAAAAAAACAAAACACTTTAAAGAAGTTTTGTAGTTTCAAATTACTGTGCCAATTTCAATTTCAAGATTTTATTAATCCATATTAATCCATCTTCTGTGTGTTTTCCACTTAAAGTAAGATTAAGACAGAATCCATCAGGAAATTGAGTAATATTAATGTACACAATATCGCATTTTTTAAAATTTTTCAAGGGCTATAAATGTAATTAGTTATCTGTAATAACACCAAACAAAATTTCTCACAAGAGCCCGAGAAAAGAAAAATTAATGTCAAGTTTCACCAAAATGACATCTTACCGTGAAATCTTCAGAATTTTACCTGTGCTTTCACAATTCATGTGAAATTTGACATTTAATTTCTCAGGCTCCCATGAGAGATAACTAATTGAAGAGCACATTTTGCAAAATACCCCAAAATTGAAATTGCACAAAAATTGTGATATTGTTGAAATTTTTCTGGTACAAGCTTTCTGTCCCCTGAAAATTGAAATTACTCAGTTTCCTAATAGAACCATCTTAATGACAGCACGTTGCCAATTTATTGTTTATGCATTGTACTCTTGAGATAAAAAAAAACCGTTTTAGCAAATGCAAGGCAACTCCCTCAGAAAATTGGTTACTGTGAGGTAACGTACACAATGTACTGGTACATGCAAGTAAGGTCCATTTCAAACAATGAACTTCAAAATGTAATTGTAATTGTAATTTGTTTTAACCTACAGAGCACTTAGGAATTCTTAAGAACTAGTTGGAACGTGTCCGCGCATTCCACATCAAATTGAAATTTGGAAGTGTTGGTTTTTGAGGAGAGGGGAAAACTGGAGTACCCAGAGAAAATAATCTGTCAGAGGAAGGTAGTCAACCAACAACAAATTCAACCCACATGGCGTTGATGCCAGGATTCAATCCCAGGCCACATTGGTGGGAAGCAAGTGCTTTCACCACTGCACCACCCTTCCTCCCCAAAATGTGCCAAATCAATTAGCAAACGAGTGAGAACAACAAATTTTGTTCATAGACATATTTGCGAAGTTCAAAGTTTGAATTGGCCCTACAGCTCTTTATTGGTTTTGTTTAAAAAATAATAATTACTTTGTGTTCAACAAGTGACGAACAGTGCACAGTGCTTACCAGTAGCTGTTGCTGCAGCTTCAAAACAACTTGTCACCTTTTGCCGTAACAAGTCAAGCTCCTCAACAGTTGGAGCTCTAAGGTAATACTGTAGCTGGGTGCGGTCAGGAATGATGTTAGGCTTCACACCTCCCTCAGTGATGATACCATGAACTCGCCATGTGGGCTTCATCTGTTGTCGTAACATGCTGATACTGTTATAAGCTATGACTGCTGCATCCAGTGCATTGACTCCTTCCCACGGGAATGCTGCAGCATGAGAGGCATGACCTTTGTAGGTGACTGTGACTTTATCTCGAGCTAAGATGGTTGGTTTCAGCATATCCACTGGGCTAGGATGGACCATCATACAAAAGTCAACACCTTTAAAGCAGCCATTATTAATCATCAAAATCTTGCCTCCTCCACCTTCCTCAGCTGGAGTTCCAAAAACTACTATTTTCAACTTGGGCTTCTGGTTGACGGCCTCCAAAGCAATCTTGAGACCTTCAAAGAAAAACATAGACAACAGATACATGTACATGTACTGCCTTTCAAAGCGATTTGCAGTTAAATTTTGTTTAATTTTCCAAAGTACTGCCATCTTCCTTTTTTGTAACATACAAATTTTACATGTTGTTTTTGTTCCTTAATTGTTTTATCTAAATTATCCTTAATCATTTTTCTTTCTCCTGCAAAGTGCAGTGTACATGTTGCCCCATGATTGGCTATTTCTCTGATTTAGAAAGGACTACAGTTTCAAGGCCTTCCCTTTCAAAGTTGCACAGACCCAATATGCAAAAATGGCTGCTGGATTAATATTCTTTTGTTTAAATTAAAATATGCCTGACTAGCTTTGCTTGAGATAAGGTATTCTTTTGAATTTTGTACCTAACAATAAGACTAGTAGGGCTGATTTGAATATGAACAAAAAAATATGAAACTGCTGTGACCATTTCTGCATTAATTGGGTCATTAGCTTGATATTAATTTTGCTACTTATCAAATACCATAAAATTCCGAAAATAAGGCCAAGGGCTTATATTTTTCAAAGGCCCTTTTTGAGGGGCTTATTTTTGGAGGGGCGTATATTCGGAGAGGCTTATGTACGGAGGGAAAATTGTGTTTCGTAATCGATTGGGTTAGCCTTATAGTTGGAAGTAAATTTACCGTTTTTACTTTGTTTTACTTTGAATTAGAGGGTAATTTTCCAAGTACAAGCCCCCGGGGGGCTTATATTTGGAGGGGCGATTTAATGGAGGGTTTTTTGCATTACCGGTTAGGGGGGCTTATATTTGGAGGGGCTTTATACATGGAGGGGCTTATTTTTGGACGTTTACGTATGCCAAACGACCAAACCACATATTTGCCACATACGACGTTCTGAATCTGGAAAACATTGAAAATAATTTTTTTAATTTTAATGTTGTATTTTTTCTCATCCTTTAAGCTTTCTTGGGTGAAAGTTTTTGACTTTGTCATTAGGTAGCAAACTTACACCATAGAATGGGGGTAGCAAATACCAGACGTAACTAATCAATGATGAATGACATCAATGAGTAATCGATAACGATCATTGGGTAATCAGCTGATTATTCATTGATTATTCGCTAAAATCAATGGGTAAATCAATGGCAAAAAATTTTGTGGCCTATCGATTACTCGTCGATTAGTCATTGATTTACTCATCTCATGCAATTTGTAGCAATTTTTTTCCTAACTTGTAGCCAAATAGGAATTGAACTTGCATGTAGAAAACCAATGTACATGACAAAAACAGAACAGCTAATGAAATTTATTTATTGGACAGTAACTGAAATATCAAAAACAAAATGTTCAGAAGGTTGAGTTATGTCTTACTCTCTTGGCTATTAGAGTCTGTGTCTTTGGTGAGAAAGGCAGCCACCGCAGAATACTTACCGGGTAAAAGATCATGAATGAAAAAAGCTTGTATAGTGACATTTACGTCAAAGAAGACTTTGTTTCTTTATTTTCGATTTTGTTTGGTTTGCGTACCCTGAGACTATATCAATAATTAATCAATGACTAATCAATGACTAATCAATGAGTGAAAATTTTGTGGCTTATCAATTATTCATCAATTACTCATTGAATATCGGATGTAATCAATGACTAATGCGTAATCAACTGATTACTGATTGATTACTTATTGATTTCATTGATGTCATCGATTAGTTACGTCCACGGCAAACACAAACTTGTGCTGCGCCTTTCGTATGTTTGTGATCCGTTGTAAGACCTTTTAAGTTGTTATGTTTACCGAGTACATGAAGTCGCCCATTGTATGCTTAATTGGGCTTGGGTTACCTGTGGTGTAAACTGACAGTGCAGAGTCTATAATATCTACCTAAAGCAGCAGCTACACCAGATTCAGCAATCAGATTGTGTCCACACGCGTGACCTACTTCTGGTAAAGCGTCATATTCACAAATCAAACCAACTGTAAGGCCTCCATCTTCACCAGTTTCAGCACGAAAAGCGGTATCCAAAGTGTAATGAGGTGTCACATCAAAACCTCGTGCTGCTAAATACTCTGTTAACTGATCGTGAGCGTATATCTCATTAAAGCCAAGCTCTGGATTTTGCCATATACATCGGTTAAGATCAAACAACTCTGAAGAATACGTGTCTATCGCCTCTTTTGCTTTCTCCTTCAATACTTCCGCGTCACTTGCCGTCATTTTTAGTCGGAAGCAAAGATAATTAACGTTACATGAAGAATCCTTTGTTGGTTCGGATTCGAACTGTACAACCGCGGGCGCAGCATTCCACCATGTGGCGGTTTCTTCAAATAAAACGACTACAGAAACCGAAACGACAGGGATGAGATCATCCTCGGAGACCCAGGGGCAGATAGTGGGGACGAGGGAAAGTCTAAACGGGCGGAAAAATATGACACGAAGAAAAGTAAAGAACGGCGAGAAGAGCCCCTGGGGACAATGTCTTACCAGACCAGTTCCAACGGTCGCCGCCGTTCTGGCTTCTGATTGGTGCCAGAAAAACACAAGTTTTCTGGCACCAATCAGAAGCCAGAACGGCGGCGACCGTTGGAACTGGTCTGGTAAGACATTGTCCCCAGGGGCTCTTCTCGCCGTTCTTTACTTTTCTTCGTGTCATATTTTTCCGCCCGTTTAGACTTTCCCTCGTCCCCACTATCTGCCCCTGGGTCTCCGAGGATGGGATGAGATGAAATGTGATCGAAATGTAGGTATGTTGATTAGTTGTCCAAACTTAAAAGGGATGTTCATGTAAGGGAATCGGCACAACTGATATTTTTAAGTATTCTGTCCAGAAGATGCCGAATCCGACTAACTCCCGCATGCATGCATGTGCAGACTCTCGACGATGACACTTCTTTACAATTTTTTTTTTTAAATATTGTTTATATTCAAAGCGGCTTTTACCTGAAAATGTTCGTTACGTTAACTGAAATCAGATTAACACAAGAACTTCTTCGAAAAAAATTGCGTTTAAAAGACCTTTAAACAATGAGATTTTTATTATAAATCAGCATGTTTACTATAAAGATCTTGGGTGCTTTCCATTTAGTCAAAATTTCCGGAATTTCCGGTTCAGCGGTAAATGGAACACGTTTCGTCGGTTCGTCCCACTGAAAAATTCCCAGAAAAAGTGGAAAATCTAAAAAGGTGGTCCCGTTTTCCCGGTTGGAATTTCCGAACGGAATGTCGTGTTCCATTTACGTTTCTCGTAGTTTGTACCAGTTCCAGGTCCACGGTTGGGAAACGCCACGTACCGGGGTTTACGACCAAATGGAACAACTTTTTACCAATCGGAAATTCCACTTTTGCTACCACTGAAATTTCCGGGTTTTTTTCCTAAATGGAAAGCGCCCCTTAACTCCTGTGGCACTCCCGTTCCGCTGATCACGACATTGACAGGCTCGCGTGTGACGTCATAAGACGAAAAAATTTTGGAACTGATAAGCGGGGTTTATGCATGCTAATCCCTTTCTTAGGGTCACAACTGTTATTGCATCTAACTGTGACACATCTTACGTGGCATTTTTTGCCTTTTAACTACAGTTTCAGTTCGTAAAATGTAAGAAAAATTCTCGAACTCTGCACTTGTTTCAGTAGTTGTGTTGAAATTTCCTCAAGAAAAATGCCGAAATGGCAGCAAATTTGAATGTTTCAAAAAACATTCTAAAAACACCATATGTTCAAATTGCATTTCTTTTCGTAGAGGATCTTGAGTAATGCACATGTGATGTGTAGTGTCTTTTATAGCCTCCTCATCCTCAGTCAAGGTGGACCCTCATCAAATTCACTTTCTTCATTGCCACTTCCCAAATTAGGATGTGCCAGTCAGTGGCAGATACAGGGGAGCTCCCCCTCCTCCCTCTTATTTTTAGACCAAACTGAGGCCCAGAGGGCCAAAAAAAAATTATTTTGAGACCAGGCCCCCCTTTATCTCAGGGTCTGGATGACTGCCCCCTGCTTACCTGAAGGTGTGGATCCACCACTGCCAGAAGACTGTAGCAGGAGCCCATCAAATTGATGGGCTCCTGACTGTAGTCAACAGACTTGGATAGTATAGTGACAAGCATGTTTTTTCCCAGTCTAGTAAATGCTAAAACACATATACCATACATACAATCAATGAGAATTATTAAAAATCTTAATTTCAAATTCTCTGGTGTGATAGTTGCCTCACCATTATCTGATATGAACTATAAACCACTGTATAAATTATATGGTGTACAAACCATAAAGTGTTTGGATACTACTATAATCTATTTTCTTATTGGCAACCCAGTTTCAGTAGACTGTAATGCTGTTTTGCTTGAAATTGGCAAGTTCAGGGCGATTTAATATGCTCTCACAAAGTTTCTAGCGCATACTCAAATTAATTACATTGTACTACTGTATTATTTACATGGGATTTTGAAACTCAGATTTCCCTCCTATTATTTTAAGCCCCAAAATTTTCATTATTTTACTATAAACTAACTCATGGTGCTTGAAAAAAATCTTGATTATCAAGTACCTGAGTATATAATGGTATCTGGATTTTCTAACTTGAAAGCAAAAAAAAGTGCTCATTGCTGAGGAATGGTTTAAGCCATCTCGCCTAGTAAAGGTATTATTAAGTCATTACTTTCTAGAAGCATACTGCCCAGAATTTTATTTTTTGACACCATTGCTCTTTTTATTTCTTGCAAAATCTCCCCTGTGAATGTGCTCTGTTAGCCTTTTAGAACGGTTTTTTCTTCAGTGGATGGAATCTCAACGAATTCTTCACGGCTAAACAATTGATCATGATCTTAAGTCTTATACTCACTATGAAGTTTAAAGATGCCACACAAGATATTCTTTTTCAGGCAATTTCAAACCAAAAAAAGAGAAACTGAATTTGCGACTAGGTTCCTTTGCTGGTTTCGATCCATTGCTTTCTTGTCAATGGAACTGTTTGCTTCCAAATTTGCGAGTGATGGTAGTTCTTAATCAACAATTTCAAGATTACTTTCGTCGACGCCTCTAAGTTAGTTTTTTAAAATCGTTTTTAGAATGAAGTCTCCATATCCATCTATAAACCAGTAGGGCGGAGCTCTAGCAGTGCCAAGTGGCCTCTGGCGTATTACGTTTGGTCTTGGCAACTACGAAATCTTATAGTTTTCCCATAAACATAAGAGTGCTAGGCGCCCTACTTTTTACAGATTCACGACATCGAGCTTCCTTGAGTTTTTATTCTAGTACACTTTTGAACCTCGCTAGGCCATAACACACTGGCTTAAAATGTGTTTGTGTCTATTTTTAATATTTTTATATTTTTTTATGGCTCCGATCCATTATCCTCCTCTATTGGCCTCCTTATGTGCGCGAGTCTCATGCTTGCGGAAATAACTTGATGTACATTGTGAAGTGAAATGTCAACAGCCTTTGCTTAAACTTAGTTTTGTTGTCTCCACGTGCTTAAAGTAATCCGGAATAATCTTTTTCACATTTTCAACTGTCACCGTGCGCTCATGTTGCACGAAATAGAAGTAACATGTATAATAGAGGTACAAATTGTTTATGACGTCAGTGCCTGGTGTGTCTGTAGTCATTGACCTCTGAGAATACAGTTAACAATTGTATACTTGATATTTAGTTGCCACTTGAGTCCTCCACGTGACACCGAAACTTAGTAATTCAGGTTACTACAGGAAGCAAATCATTCAGTGTTTCTCGAATTGAGTGGACACCGTGATATCATCAGTAACTCAGTTTTCTGTGGTAGAAGCATGTCTATTTTGCTATGGCTCTTCATTTTTCTTTTTCTGATGAGCAAAATGGTAAGTGTCAACAATTTGGTTTCATTATTGCAACCATGTAATGTTTCCTGTTGCAAAGTCGTATTCGCTTTGTAACCCCATTTCCTGGGGAAAACGTACGTAACGTTTTAAATGATGAAAATTAGTTCCCTGCCTGTACAGAGTAGGTGAGGAAAAAAAACTATAGATCGAAGTTATAATCTTTGCTTAATTGCGAAAGGCAAAAAGTACAGGAGTAAGCAGAGAATGTAACAGGAAACGATTTTTAGTGTACTTGGTGTAAACAAGGATTAACAGCAGGATCAGAAGATCAGGATCTCACACAGTCAACAGAGCCGCTTTGAAATATTATATAATGGAAGGTTTCGTTGGAGAAAAATCGATCCTCTATAAAATAGGAGTCCTTATTTCAGAAAATAGACCGGTTTTCTTTTAAAGTACTTAGCAAATATGGCTAGTTCTGTTAAACGACCTGCTTAACTTTTCAAGTGAGGTTAAACTGTCAATCTTAAGCCGGAAAGGAAAGTTATTTTTTCTGTACACTGGCTTAGGCTAGCATGAGTTGTCCATTCACTACTTTCGCAACTGAAACGCTTTCAGCATCCTTCAGCTACAGCAGCCGGCTTTGTATTGGGGTTGCCGCCTCTACCAAGGAAAGGGTCTGTGAGGGTGTTGCGAAATAATGGTTTTTAAAGAGGAGGACAAGGTCTCGAGAGCAGGCTTATTTCTGAAAATTGTGGCCGAATGAAGGGAATGAAATCCCCTATTAATCTCAATACCGGACCACACACTTCTTTTACTGACCTGTAGAATGCTAATTTAAGAAGCGTTCGTAAGTATTTTTCCGCCTCTCAAGCCACCTGTTGATGCCTGCTTTGTTGTTTTGTAACAGTTTTCCTTTTTGCCATAATGTATAAATGAGCCTGACTTTTAGAATAAGCTGCTTATAGTGCTGGTTGTGTTTGCTTACGTGAGAAGAGTTTTTGGGTGCATTTCACACGGAAAGTCAAACATGTCCGAATTTAGTTTTCTATCGTCGCGATCCTCTCTTTTGTTGATGCTTGCTAAAGCACCGCTCTGCTCATGATTGTAGTGACAAGTTTTTCAGAAATAATAACAAGAGTTACTGTAGTTTGGAAAATTGTAGAAAATGCTATGAAGACACAAAGCTATTTGTAATTAAAAAGCAATAATGTGGCGATACCCACATTGTACTGGGCAGCTTAAACTAATAGAAGCGCCCTCCTGTTGGATTTTTTTCAGTTTGCTGGTAAATGCCTTTTGTGTTCAGCTTTAAGTGCTAATATTAATTTAGTCTTAAACTAGTTCAGTGCGGACTCGCATCTTTTCCACTCATTATGATCAACATGGTATTATAATGCAACATTACAAGTTTCGCCTTGCACGATTCAGTTTTTGTTTTTTGTTCAGAAATTGCGACTGAATGAATTAATGCGAAGTATTATTGGTCAATGTAATAAGAGCGGAATGGTGGGAATGCTATTGAACGTTATTTCCCGTCAGGTCCCTAAAATCCAATCCTGCCTTCCACCTTGCTTTTATTGCGCCGTTTTTGTGTGAAAACGGGTATACACTTTGCCCGTTTTGATCTGGAATCGGATATGGTTTTCGAGGGAACTACGCGAGTGTATGAACGTATTTATCGTTTCAATTCCAAGTGGGTGAGAAAGAAAGAGAAATATGCGAATTCGAAATGGATTTTAAGAATTTTTGATGCTGTTCCAATCTAAGCGTAAATGATGACAGAAATTTCTTAGGGGCCTGGTCTGAAAACTGGTGTCGGAAAATCATGACATTTTTTGGTCTGAAATAGGTTCAGGATTTAGAGAACGGGGTGGCACACCCCCACGAAATACCTCCACCCCCCGGACTGGAATCTGCTTGTTTTAATACCTGCTACCATGTTTTTTCTACAGAGCTGGGTAGCCTGTGGTCAAGGAGGCCAAGTGTCTCTCCTGTTCCGTTCCTTTTCCAATCCAAGCAGCCGCACGATGAGTGGGACCTGCTGTGATCCAGCGTGCGCTGACTGTAACTACTACTTTGTGTTTTGTATCCGCATTGATCTAACTTCCAGCAGCTGTCTGCTGTCAGGTCAAACCTCCACCTATCACAACTACAAGCATATAGTGTTCACCGGTGGGCATTCCCTCGGCAACGGCTGGAAAAACCCTTTGTCTAAAAGTTTCACTACTTGGAAGGTAAGTCATTGCGACGTTTATGGCGTAAAATAAATGTAGCTTCAACGTAGCTTTAGTGGACGGCTGTAAATACGACACAAACCATTATTCTCAACTTATCTTCATTGACTTCACGGAACGTGTGTTGCATATTACTTCCATTGTCACGAATTGACTTACTCACTTGAGACAGATAAACAAACCGCATCATTCGCTGAAGAGATTTGAGTTCTTTTTGGCATATAAATGTCATTTCCTACATTTGATTTTCCCACTAATGAAATGAATGACACAATATTATCACAGGGTCTTTTGAGTTTTACACTCGACATCAAGGACTATGATTACTTCTCGGCGGCGGATGACGTGGATCGCTTCAACTTCAAAGAAGAGCAGATTGTACCGACTCCATGGATGGAATCAGTAAAGTGGAAAACGATTTCCCTGGGTGGGCCAGGCCATCCTTCCACTATGTCTTTGGCATATCACGTGCAGTGTAATGCAAATTATTACGGACCAAATTGTACAAAGTACTGCCTGGCACAAGACACCGATATTGCAGGACACTATATTTGCGATAAAACGTCTGGTGGATGGGTTTGTCGAGCTGGTTGGCATAGCGCCAGCTGTAAGGTGTACTGTGTCCCCCACGATGATACCACACATGGGCACTACACATGCGAGTCTGGTACAGGGAGAAAGGACTGTCTACACGGTTGGTATGGCTCTAGTTGCAAAGTCCACTGTTTGCCTAGGAATGACTCTTTGGCAGGTTTCACTTGCAATTCACAAGGGCAGAAGATTTGTTTGCGGAATTGGTTCAGTAAAAATCTATGCAATGTCTATTGTAAGCCAACCAATGATTCAACTTCAGGTTACGTCTGTGACGCAGTTGGGAACAAGCTGTGCTTACAAGGCTGGTATGGTCCATCGTGTGATTGCAAACCAAGAAATGATTACTTTATGGGCTATACATGTAATACCACTACGGGAAAAAGAGAATGCCTGGTGAGATGGTTTGGAAGAGACTGCGATGTTTTTTGTTTTCCAAGAAACGACTTCGGAGGTCATTATACCTGTGACAGTGTCACTGGAGCAAAGAAATGTCTACCAGAGTGGTTTGGTGAAAACTGCACCGTATTCTGCAAGGCCAGAAATGATACACTGGGCCAACACGAGTGCGCAGTAAATGGTAGCCGACTCTGCGCAAGGAACTGGTTTGGCCCGAGCTGCCGTGTTTTCTGTGCTGCTAGAAAAGACAACCTGGCTCACTTCACTTGCCATCCGAAGACGGGGCATAAAATATGCGGGGAAGATTGGTACGGTGAGAATTGTAGCACAAATTGTGTTCCTCATGACAGCGATTGGTTTGGTCACTATAACTGCAGTAAGATCGACGGAAGTAAACAGTGTCATGACAACTGGTACGGTGAACGTTGTACTCGTTTCTGTGCTCCCCACGATGACCCCAGTGGGCATTACACCTGCAATGAAATAAATGGTAGTAAGGTTTGTTTGAAGAACTGGTTTGGAAGTGAATGCAAGAGGTACTGTATAGCAATGAACGATTCTCAAGGACACTACTATTGCAGTGTTGAAGATGGGACCAAGATATGTCTGAAGAACTGGCATGGACCAAACTGTTCGGTGTACTGTACACCAAGAAATGACTCCATGGGACATTACGGGTGCGATTCTGATGACGGCAGTAAAATATGTCATCCCAACTTTTACGGCCGAAATTGCTCAGCACATTGTGTTTCAAAACAAAGCGATTTGTATGGTTATTATGACTGCAATGTTAATGATGGTAATAAGATCTGCTACCGTAACTGGTATGGAAGAAACTGTAGCGTGCATTGTAAAGGACAAAATGACTCCCAAGGTCATTACGAGTGTAATGCGGTAGATGGGAGTATCAGTTGTCACCAAGATTGGTACGGTCCTCTATGTATTGTGCACTGTCGTCCAAGGAACAATCACGGGGGGCATTACATTTGTGACTTCAGAGCAGGGAGGAGAATATGTCTTCCAGGATGGAATGGGGAGTTTTGTGACCAGGGTGAGCAAATGTGATGTAAGATCTATCAGTGAGATGGACATTTTGAACGTCTGTCATCTCTTCCGAATACCGCTTTCTTTCTTATAAATCATCCAGCGCAAAGACTTTGGCGAATTCCGCCTCTCGAGTAGCGGTCAAACCTCGTATCCCGTTCAAAAGATTTCGCGTTTTCCCGAGTTTTGCAATATATTTCAGGTGAAATCCCGGATCCCAGAATACCCTTCCAGACCCTCAGAAACTTACAGAACTGTGCGAGTAATGTGTTTTCTATCAGACGGGGATTTAAAGTGTATTGTGTCGCATATTCTTGAGTGGCATGAAATCAGCTAAGAAGATGTGATGGCTTGAGATAGTTATTAACATTTTGCTCCAGTAACGTTCGGTTCAATTCGGTAAAAAATCCGTTGCTCAGCAAAGAGTGAGCTATTTTGTTTTTCAATAAGTTGCAACTTGTTAATTGAAATAGCTTAATCGACGTCACAATTGAAATATTTCAACACTGAACAATACATAATACTCTGTTCAACATTTTTTAGAACGATAGCTCCAGCATTTGATCAACAATACTTAAACCCATTTGTCACTGGCTTATTAGATAGTTACCTTATCATCCGGTGTTAGCATCTCCCTCTCTTTTTCCTACCTTTCCGGGTGACCCTTTCTCGATAGCAGGGCTACCCTCATAGCCGGACCAACTTTTCTCCAAATAAACACTTTGGTTTGCTCAGCCAGTTCAACTCGGTTAAGGTGAGACAGTCAGAGCGAGCGCTGTTGTCAGCTCTTGGCTCGGGCAAAGAGGTCAACGTTTTTCACATATAAATGCTCCCAATGATCACGGAATCGGCTGAGTAGGTGACCCTCTTTCCCGAGACCCCTCCTCTCAAATAAACCCTCTCCCCTTTTCAAGGGGGGCGGGGGGGGGGGGAGAGAGTTAATAAGCCTCCCCTCTCTATTAAGCCCCCCTCCTCTCCCCTAAATAAATGACGGCTGAGCCCCTCTCAAATAAGCCCCTCCCTATAATAAGCCCCTCCTTTTCAGGGGAAGAATGTTAATAAGATTCCCCTCTCTATTAAGCCCCCGCCCCTCTCCTACATATTCTTCATTAATAAATGATAGACTGTATAAATCAATCACGACTGTAAAACTTCGTTTGGACTGATCTGGGATGGTTTATTTACCAAATGGAAGTTCGGATTTGATTTTGATCCTCGGCTGCATGACCTCCAACCTTCTTCCAACCTTCTTGTACTTGAGCTTTTCCACTTTGTTTACTAGTTTTTTTAATTTCTATTTTTATTTTTGTATAGAGAACTAAGCCCCCCGTCTCCAAAATGCCCCCTGTCTCTATTAGCCCCCCCCCCCCCTACCACCACCACCACCACCTCAAATGGGCTTGAAATAAATAAGTCCCCCGGGGGCTTAATAGAGGATTTACGGTAGGTTTGAATTCCAAAGATTTTCCACTTTATATTTTTCAAGGAAGGGATCGTCTTTATTGTGCTAACCCTTTCCCTCCGTTAACCCACTTGTTGCAGAGACCAGACCAACAACCGCAAGAACCATCATTCCAACATCTGAAGAATCCTTATGGGTTGCTCCAACGTTTCCTCCGCAATATAACATAAGTGAGCAAGTTGTTGTTAAGCTCCGGCGTCACAGGAATGGCAGCAAGGTAGGCGAAAATAGGAGAAAAGCGAACTTTGTAGGATTAATAAGCTAGTACACAGTGTAATTAGCACACTTGGCGGGGGGGGGGGGGGGGGGGGGGGGGTTGGGATATGTGAGAGGGAGTGAAGTTGGAGTTGATGAAGCCGGTCATCAAAAACAAATCCGAATTTCCAGGACGTGAATAAACCATATCGGTCTATAACCATATTGGTCTATATTGGTCTATAATTTGTTAATTTGGTCATGAAGAGTGAAAGGGGGTGGGCTTAAAGGAGAGGAGGAGCTTACGGTAGACTATGTATGTCAGCTAAATAATAATTCGCATTGTAGCGGACATTAAATAAAAAACTTAATCGTACTGTTGCCAATGAGAGATGCAGGGGACTTATTTCTCTGATTTACAGGATTTGAGTAAAGTTCTAAGTAACCTTAAGTTCCTTTTGGCTGAAAGAGTGAACGGCTTCTGCCAGACAAGAAGCATAAAATGTGGTGTGCCAGTGGATCGGTGTTCTCATAACAGGTTGGTTTTGTCTGTTTTTATTGTAAAAAACCTTGTTTCCTTGATCGTTTGAAGCTGATTTCCTCGACATTCGTGATTTCTATACTGGCATTGGTGGATAAAGGGAGGGTCACATTCTGACTTAACAACTTTTTCTTGATCTATTATACAACTATCCCCCGAAGGGGAGGTGAATAGTGGAGGTGGATATATAACGAGACGCAAAGCGCCGAGAGATATATATCTTGGAAGTCCTTCTCGAACGCCATCCTTCATCTCGGCATCTAAGCAACGTCGGAACAGGAGAAACCTTCGAAAAACATCACACCAAATTCAATTCCCAAAACAGTGCATTTTAAAATTCTGAACAATGCGGTCTAAAAGTTGTCAATTACCTTTTGTCACTAGCGTCCAGTTAGTTGAAGCTGGAACGGCGTCATTCACCAGAACATTTTCTTGAAAAGAAGTTTTAGGAAAGCGAAATCGTTCTGATCCGGACTCGACCTCCATCACGCTCCGTAATGTTAATCTACTAAAAAACCCGCTAGCTACCCGCTAGCATGGCCGCATATTAAATATTCATTTCATTTATTACGAATAAGAAACAAACAATAGCCTATTGAGCACGTCTTCTAATTACCTATTTTTCGGAAATAATTCCACTAAATTCTCACACTAGTTTGAGAAGTCATGTCAAAAACTCGTGCTTCGTGTTTCATCAGGGATTCCAGACACTTCGAAACAATAAAAGCACTCGGCCTGCGGCCTCGTGCTTTCATCTGTTTCTCGGTGTCTGGAACCCCTGATGAAACACTCGCACTCGTTTTTGACATATTACCTCAAATTTCGTCTTTCCGAAAATGTCTCGAAACGAGACGCCATCTTGGCTCCCGTTTCAAACAGTCAATAGCCAAGGATATTCAGAATTACGGGAGCCAATCAAAATACACGAAACTTGCTATTCGCTGATTTGGTAAACGAGTTACCCCAGATGAAGTTAAATGAGGCTGCTTTGCAGGCGTTTTGGGAACCGAGTACTGCATAATTTAGTTGGTTTAGTTTTTGGCCAGCGTTTTGATTTTCCAAATCGTAACCACTTAGACGATTAGTACTATTTAAATTTCAACTAGCAAATACATTTGTCGTATCATTCAGTCTGTTTTAGCCAGTAGGGCCGGGGGTTGGGAATTTCCCCCAGTTACTACGAGCGTGACACCTGGCTACTTTCATAGGAAGCAAAACGAAAATAGAAAAAAAAATAACTTTCTGACTAATTTCCCCCCTACTAATTCATATAGCCGACATCTTGAAATCCTAGTGACAACGCTGCTGAGTCACACTCTTTTGACTATAAACAACTCAGGGTTGCCCTCCAAATTTAAAGACCAACACTTGCCGCTTGTGTTCTATTAGTCAACTGGGCCTAAACGTGAATGACTTTATCTCGTTATTAACTGCAAATGTCTTTGTCATTATTATTCTATAGATCAGCATTTAATACCGAGGATATTTTGATGGAAGCGAAGGAACTATCAAACCAAAGCCTGACAATTAGATTAGCTGTTAAACTTCCTCCATACGTCGAAGGTAATGCATTTGAGCCTGATACAAGCGTTTCCACATCCTCAGACACCAAAGGGCAGTCAATTGAGTCGGGAGAAACGTAACAGCGCGGCGTAAGTTTTCACGCTGGAAAAGTTTAGTCGCGCGCTTTTTCAGCCGACCTGATTTACTGCCTGTGGGCTACCGAGGATGCAATGTGCGTAAATGTTTATAACATAACTTCAGCGACAATATAATTCAGCTAGTCAGCTGAGTAAGTAATAATGGTTGCGTCGAAAGAGACCTTTAGCATCAGGTTTTTCATGGGAAACTGCAGACCTGAGAATGTCACGTGACCACGGTCTTACGGTGGTGCTTGCAGTTTGCGGTTCACGTTTGAACGGAAGGAAGGGCTTCCTTCCGCCAATGACTTGCCACTAAAAATTGTACAGCATCACGTTTAAAGGCACAAAGTAGCTTCATATATCCACCTACGACGAATCATTCATGTGTTTTGGGCGATAACAGTGATGCACTGCGACTTGACGAAAAACAACATGGGGGCACTAAACAATGAAGGCCTTCCTAAAATTTGAAATCCCGGCAACTTGAAGCTGCAAACGCGTAACTGCAAAGTGCAGTTTGCATTTTGTGGTTTCCCATGAAAAATCTGATGCTAAAGGTGTCTATCTAATTTCAGGCTCGTTTTCTGCACGTACCCTGGAGAAAGTTGTAAATATGAACAAAGACGCCATTGAGAACGTCACATCAGCCGACCTACAAGGCGTCGACGTCATTATCCCCAGTTTGCAGCCGGGAATATCGAGCTCAGAGGCGTCCAAAAGGAGAGCAGATGGTTTGCCTTTTTCCCGATCTCTGCTGAGTTACGCCATAATTGCTTCTTGTGGGTCAGTCGTCCTTATTCTTATAGCGATTGCATTCTGGAAATTCAGGTAATAACTCAGTTTCAAATAATACATATGAGGTCTTTGTTTTTTGTGACTGTTTATTTTTGCTCCAAGTGTGGCTTGTTCTATTTTAGATTATATTCTTATGGGAACGGGAGAATTGGCGTTTTTGAATCCCGATTTCTTGAAGTTCAAGATTTCTTGAAATGCTTTTGTAGCACGAGGTCATGTGACCTATCTCATCCAAAATTATTGGATACAACCTACAAATCCTAAAGACTGAAATAGCATCACACAAAAAAGTGAGCCTGTCAAGTGCGATTTTATGGTGGGTTGAATGACTCAGAAAATTAGATGTATCTAATCAATGGAAAAGTCGCTGGATCACACGGTATTTATTAACTATTCAAAAACCTTCATAATTTTACAGGCATTTCAGCAACCAAAATATCTGAGTCTTTCGTCTCAGTCATCTCAAAATTAGCGTACTAGCCAATTTTTCTATGCTCTTTCTATCTCTAGTCTGGTATTGTTTAAGTTTTATCCCATATCTTTTGCATAAAATAGGTCAGGTCGTGCAGGGTTTCCTCGAACTGATACCCTTTTCCCCGGACTTTTCGAACCTCCCGACATGTTATAGTTATAATGTCACAAGCGTTTGACAAACAACGGCTAACTACCGGATTTATTTTCCTATCAGGAGAAGGAGGAAAACATTTGCTCGCATAATTAAGGTAGCTCCTGTGGATGCGGAGTATTGGGTAACTGAAGACACTTTTGCTTTGGTGCCAGGATCTACTGCTGAGGAAAAGAACGTAAGCAAGATTTTGCCAGGGTTATGGTTTACCTCCTGAAACGAAATAAAACCTCTTCCGTTCCCAAAGTCCCTCTAACTTTGTATAGAGAAGCAACTATGAAGTTCGTGCAAATGGTTGCAACGGAAATGACCTCCTTAACTTAAATAAGCTTCGATTTTACAATCGGCTAGTTTTTGTTTTGTCTTTTTTTTTCGTCTGGTAAGACAACGTCCTTTCGCCTTTACCTTAAATCAAATTAGCTCATCGCTCTGTAATGCCACATAAAAAAATCTTGTCTTTCCATTTCGCCGCCCTTGTAATCGTTTTTAGCAACGATGAAAACTGAGGTAGTCCTCAAGTCTTAATTTAGTGACCTTTTGACCATCTGCAAACAAACACCGAATATTCTTTCCTTTTTAAACAGTGGCTTTGCTGTCTTGAGGAGTTTTAGGGGGCAACAAATATATTTTTTCCTGCGTTTTTACACAAATTCCTTTATTTCCTTAGGAAGTCGGGGTTGTCGACGATCAAGACACCTGTCCGTCTGTTGATCATCCGTGCGCTGTAGACGTGTAGTTTTCGCTGACAAAACTAAAACTGTTGTTGAGAACTTTAGAAGCTATGCATGACGAAGGTTCCATCTGAACTTGACCAACGACGAGGTACACAATCAAAACATTATTTTACTTTTTCTATCGGTCAGTGACAGATTCCAACATAACTTCCCTAATTAGTTTGTCTATATTGAATTCCAAAAAATAATGATATAAAATCAAAAATCAATGTTGTTTTAATTAACGCTAACAAACAACTGGCAACGCTTCCACGTAAACTTAGACTGTTCACAGTCCTCTATTTTTCCGTAAGATCATCGAGATCGAGAGCTTTGCGTTACGGGCTACCCATCTTGCATGAGTGTCAAAACTACTTAGGGAGCGGGGGCGGTTTGGGACGACCGCCCCCTCGGCACATTTGAAAATCAAGATAGCCATGACGGTAAGACGCGGTATATCTAAACGATCTCACGAAAACATTGGGGACTGTGAACAGTCTAACGTAAACTAGGCAAGGTTTACTAGTTAGCCTAGTTATTGCAACTGCGAGCCCTAAATAAACAATTGGCAACGCTTCCACGCTAACTAGGTAAGGTTCATTAGTTAGTCTAGTTATGCAACTGGGCGTCCAGTTACGAGACTGCCAAATAAAACTAAAAGTCAAAAAGAAACATTCTATTGCATGTAAGAAAAAAAAAAACAAAAGACAGCCGCAAAGGAAAATTGAATATTTTAGGTGGCATATATGAACTGCCTGCGCGTGCTGTATTAGACAAAAACACCTCGCCAAATTAAGCAATGGGCGAAATGTCGAACAGCAGTTTGCGAATAATTGTTGTCATCATCATCATAACAATCTTAGTCATCATCGTCATTAACAATTCCAGCAAAAAAAATCCAAATGTAAGCGCAGCCCATCAGTAGTCAATCAGCGGTCACTCGATCTTAAACACCCATCTTCGTCTTGGAAAGCGGCATTCTGTTCCTTCCCAGCCTTTCAGGCACACTTTACTTCCGTCACGTGGATCGCACGTGTAATGCCCGTGGATGGTGTCGTTGTGCGGCACGCAGTACTCACTACACTCTGACCCATACCACCACTGATTACACACTTTGTCTCCATTGTCGGTGCATTTGTACTGTACTTGTTCAGCGACGGTGTCATTTTCGGGCAAACACGTAGATGAACAGTTGATCGTAAAACCATGGAAGCCATCAAAGCAGACTTTCTTGCCTTCGTTGTCGCAAGCGTAATACCCGCTTTCGTCATCGCTTTCAGGAACACAGAAAACGGTGCAGTTTACTCCATGCCATCCATGCATGCACGTCTTACTTCCGTCATGCGCGCAAAAATAATGCCCCTCATCATCGTCGCGAGGAACGCACTGCTTAAGACATTCGGCGCCAAACCACGACGGAAGGCACTCTTTCATGCCATCAGTAGGTCTACATCTGTTGGGAAAAAATAACATTGATTTAATGTGCTTGTTCAGGCCATTTCCGAGTTGTCCCAAGCCTCTGTTTCAAAGCGAGGCTAAGTGCGAAGCCATTGATATGAAAATGATTTTTTATTCTCATGCAAACAAAACTCATTTTCACAAGAATGGTTTGGCACTTAGGTTGTTTTTTAAAGTGAGAGATGTTGGAACTCAGATACGGCCTATTTAAGAGAGACATTTAGACACAATCAAGAACCATTACATCTACTATGTGAAAAGTTCTTGAATGTTGTCTAAGTGTTAGGAAAACGCCAAACGGTTATGCATTAAAATTGTGAAGATTCGAAAATAATCACCTCAGACGGCTAATCGGTCTAACGTGAAAACAAGAGGGTCTCGTTTTGGATGAATAATCTGTCTGTTTCATGATCCGTTTATTTAGACGGAGTTTAATGGTGGATCCATCCCACACAGTTCATCCGTCTTTAAACTCCAAAGTAAATGGACTTTAAGTAGATGGGTTTTACGAAACTCTTTCTCTTCTTATCACTGGGGGGGAGCCCGTTTATTTGGTGATCCCTTTCCCAACGCCCGGAAAGGCATCAAGGCTGTTAGAAAAACTGCTAAATTATAACTTTTATAGTTTATAATTTTACAAATTATGGTCTAAAAGGAAAACTTGTCCTCATATTACTCCTTAACCAGTGAAGTGATAGTGGAACACATTAGCGCAGCTCACTTACGTGTAATGTCCATGATCATCGCTATCCCGAGGCACGCAGTACGTTGAGCAGCGTTTATCGTACCAGTTTTTCACACAACTCTTGCATGATGGCCCTTGCCAGTTTCGTAGACACCTCTTGTTTCCGTACTTATCACAGACGTAGTGTCCATTGGTCGAGTCATCCCGCGGGACACAGTACCGAGCACAGCTCTGTCCATACCAGCCACGCCTACAAACCTTTCGCCCTTGACTATCACATGTGTAATGCCCGCTCCAGTCATCCCGCGGGATGCACTGAACAGTACACGAATCACCGTAATAGTTGTTGTCACAGTATATCTTAAGCTCAAGCCCGACAGTAATACGGCTACCATATAGCGTTAGTGATTTCTTAAATGGGTTGTGGGATGTTCCTGGTCTGATGGATGGTTCCGTTATGTATGTTCTTTCCACGAAGTCGTCTTTAGTGTACTTGTCTTTATCCCAGACATCTACTCCTATTGTAACTGTGCCCTGCAAAATCATCAAAAGATTTTCAATGGAACAAACATTATATGTACACACTGAACTTAACAACATAAATTACAAAAAACATTTTAATCTCAAAATATTTTAACTTCCTGCGGTTGTAAATTCGGAGAATACAGATGAAACGGTCGTGTTCTTCGCCTTTGTGAATGCCAATTAGCTGTTTGCTAAAATAAAACGGAAACAAAGATAAAAAAAGAAAGAATCGCATGAAGCAAGCAAGACCGAGCTAAAACTTGCTTGGTCAGTCATTTTTGGACCGTTCAGAAAGGAGCTATGACCAAGCTCCGTCCAAAAATAACTTTGAGCTCTGATACGGTATGTGTTTTAAAAACAACGATTTTTTTTTGTTAATTCATCAATACACTGGCAAAGTTACAGACTGAAATGAAAACATGATAACCTTAGCTGTGGCGTCCTTTTGTTCAGTGATTTTGCAATCTTCCTTTGTTTGTTCGTCGTCAATTGGGACCGAGAGGGTAAACACCCCCGGGGGGGGGGGGAACTCCCTTATATAAGCTATATAGGGATGTGCCGCCCCATCGGGTAGGGTTTTTGTGCCGTTTTGGTCTGAAAACGGGTACAGACTTTGTCCATTTTGGCCTGGAATCGGGTGTGGTTTTCGGGGGAACTACGGGAGTGTATGAGCGTATTTATTGTTTCAATTCCAAATGGGTAAGAAAGAAAGAGAAATATGCGAATTCGAAATGGATTTGATAGTTTGTTTTGGTCTGGTCTGAAAACGGGTGCGGAAAATTACATTTTTTGGTCTGAAATCAGGTCAGGATTTGGAGAGCTGGGCGGCACACCCCCAGGAAGAATTCCCGGCAGTACCCCCCCCCCCCCCGGGGATACACAGTCAACTCTATCTCAGCAGATACCTTCCTAAAATGGATACCTAAAGATGGTCCCTGCTTTTCTTCAGTCTGTTCCTCTTACTACCCTTTAGGCGTACCTTCTCTTAGACGAATTGTCCTAACGGTGGAAGGAAACTCAAACATTAACAAAACAATTGCATTCACTTACCTGGAACGAATTGAAGGAAAACTGTTTCCTGATATGAAAGTGATGATTGTCTTTGTCTCCCACAACACCTGTCTGACTTCGTCCGAGGTTGCAGTTATGTGCTGCCCGTGACACTGACTGCGATACGCATAGTTTGAAGTAAGCGTCACACGGATAGCAACGGCCAAAATTAAAAAGCAAGTGGTCACAGCATTTACCATTGCTCATGCGATGCGATGGGTTTCTGTAGCTTTTCAGGGTCACGACTGCTTGTCCTCTGCCTTCGCAGGATACCTATGTAAGACAAAAATTAAACATTGAGTAAAAACTTCAAGGTTTTTGTTGAACTAGGAACAGTCTTTCTTTCTTTACCCGTCAAGGATAACGCACTAGAGAAGAAAATTGTCACGCGTGTGACTAAATGCGCGTGAATGAGGTCGTGCTTCCACCACCCTCACTTTTCAATGCTTGCGCGCGCTTACCACCCTCTTTAATATTGAAGACAAATAAGAGACTGGTCGAAGTCTCGGAGGTGGGAACAATTTATAAACGAACCACTGCACAGTATTTTAAAATTTAGATTTAAAAGTCATGGACAACAATGTAACAAATAGCACCACAAAAATACGCTTTGGGTCTTTAAGTCCAACTTCTATCAAACGTATCGTACTTCATATGCTTTTGAAAAAAATAAATATATGAATATTATATTTTTTTATCGACTCTACGATTTCTTCTACATACGCAACCGTAATTATCCATATTCTGTTAGAAGTATGCTAAAGGCAGTACCAAAAAAGAAGTATATTGTACAGATAAACTTTACCTTACAGTAACTTAGAGCACATAGGAAAACAAAAATTAAGAAGGGGAATGGACATTGCTGTCTGTTATGAATTTTTTTCCGGATTCCATTGTTCTATTGTTTGTTTGAGTACCTAAAACTTCCTATACCGTTTATCTCTGGCCACACCTAATATTTATCATAAAGGGTAAAGTTCTCAACCGAGACATCCTGATAAATAAAAAAATAATAAGCGTTTTCTCAGAAGCCTCTTTATTATTTTCTTTTCTTTACTGCAAACAATGAGACCTTATCTTTGTTGGTAGAGAAAAAAAAAACGAATAGCGGTAAAGGAAGTAGACAAAATATTCCGTCATACTCTTAAGTGTGTTTTATGCCACTTCATGTGGCTAAAAGTGGGTATTACGTCTCTCTGTGGAGTAGGGAGAGACAGAAATGATCGATATGAAAAGAACATGCGTACAACCATTTTTATAGTTATATATCGGGATTCAGTACACAGATAAAGCTGCGAGGCATAAATAATGCCCGCTTACGTACAGTAAGTAACGGAATAATTGGGGATGAAAACAAATTGCTTAAACTCCCCCCCCCCCCCCCTCCCCCTTGCCATACTCCTTCACTTCCGGTAACATTCAGGAATTATGCTTCACTAAGGGAATTTCCAGCTTAAGCAGTATAATGTTTGGAATGAATTCCTGTTCTCTTCTTTCAATAACCTTGATCATTCATTCGACTGGGTTTGAAAATATTTAAAGTTCATGCGATTGATGATTGAAATACTATGTGCGCAATCGAAGAACTGAGGGAAGCATTACCGTCATTACCGGTCCGACCACATTTTCTAAACTTTCTTCATTTCGTTATTATGTGAAAGAAACAGCTCAACGAGAACCGTGAACCTCACCTTTTCCCGGTTTAAACTGTCTTGTCTGAATGATGATAGTTTAAGAGTATACTATGGCTGGACTAAACATCATCAAAAAATCACTCAGTACACTTACCACAGAGTACAATATAACAACAGCAGTGCTCACGAGCGATATCAGCATCTTACTTATATTAGTGTCTTCGGGCCCGATGTCGGCTAACCTGTTAACAGTCTGGAACAACGCTAGTATTCTGCGTCGACGATTTCAAACCACGGAGGACCCTTTTTATGCAACTCTTTTCTAAAAACGTCACGGCTTTGCAATGATCCTGATGAAAATACGTCAAACAGCACGACTTTTTGGTTATAAGTAGGCGCGCAGCTGTGACTGTAAACATTTAATGGGTGTAACACTTGGCACTGATCCGAGATAATACTAGTTAGAGCTGGAGAGTTCCGTAACACGCGCCTACCCCCTGCTGTAAATAAATACCCCTCTCCTTTTGACGTAGTGCTCTCGAATTCTTCTTGAATAATTTGGGTTCGGTACAGTATTTTCGCTGTAATGTAAATAGTGGGGTACAGTTTAAAAACTGAGAGAAAATAACTTGCCTAAATGAAGGAACGCGACTATGAAAATTCATTTGCCCCAGGAATAGTCAGTTTTTCGTGGCTTACATAGGAGAAACTTATCTTTCCTGTTATCAAATTACCCCTATTCGTGACCTAACTGAATCGTCGAAACCTCTTTATCTTTGTTTTGGGGGTTACCTGTACAGTTTACTATGTACTATGTAGATCACACGATAACGTAATAAGTCATTGCATGAAGCGTAGTTAAAATTCACGCATATAGCTGGAAGGAAAATTTCAGATCCGAACGTTTTAGACTTTGCACAGTCCTCTATTTTTCCGTAAGATCGTCGAGATCGAGCGCTTTGCGTTACGGGCTGAGTGTCAAAACTACTTAGGGGGCGGGGGCGGTTTGGTTTTCTCTATTTTTCTCGCCCCCCTCCCCCTAGAGCTATAATCCCCGACGCCAGCCCCGTCGGTACGTAAGACGCGCTATATCTCGACGATCTCACGAAAAAATAGGGGACTGTTACCAGTCTAAACGTTTTAGGCAAAAATTACTGACAGTATTTTTTAGCTACGTTAGCTACGATTTTGAGGCGTTGATTCGCCCTGGCACTCTGTCCCTCGCCATGTTAAGGGGGTTGCTTAGAAAAATTTGCGCCTAGTTTATTGAATTGCAATTTTAAACCGTGGTTTAACTTAAAAGGACTTTAAACCAGGCTGTTTAAACATATCGTATTTTCTCGGAATAATAGCCGGGGGCGATTATTTCAACATTTTGTTTTAGTATTATCCCTTAAATAGAAAAATAATCATATCAAGTAAACTGAGCATTGGCTTTTTAAGTGTTCCAAATCTGGCTCCTTGATTAATTTTGAACGCTTATACAAACAGTTGAATGAAAAAAAAAAAAAAGCTTGTGTCAATTTTTAACTTTCAGGGAGAGGATAAAAATCATAGAACATGGCGAGGGGGAGGCGATTATTTTAAATATTTCCATCAAAGGAGGGCGATAATACGAGGGAGGAGATTAATCGAGGGACGCTATTATTCGAGGAAATACAGTGTCTAGGCTTTGCAATGAACGTCTAAAAAGATAGTACCCTGCAGCGCTGAGCCGCTCACCCGGTCGCTGCCCAACATGAGAGTAAACAAGGAGTAACAGTGTCGACCGTTCAATTCTTGTGTTACCTCGTCTTATCCCAAAAATCCCAAAATCCATGTTTTCTTTGCTATCATTTGATGGTTGATTCTAAAAGGAAAGTTGCTAATGATAATTTCCACACTCTTCCGCTCTCAAACAGTGTCATTATTTAAGAAACAGATCACAGATATCCTTTTCAATACGCCTAAAAGCAGTCTTTTCAAAACTAAAAATGGCGACTTCACGAAAGACTAAATACTTAGCACCGCGGCGCTTATTAGGGTTTTCGACGTCTTAGTGTAGCGGTTATTTGAGGACCGCGTTTATAACATTTTCCCTTCTTTTCCTTGGTTTGTTTGTTTGTTCAATATATAAAACCAGTGAAAATCAATGGGGTTGCGTTTCTTCTGGGAAGGTGCGGCGCTTATTTGAGGGCAGTACTCTTTTGAGTGAATGCGGTTCGTCCTTGGACAGGTGTGTGTAACGCAGGTTCTCAATGGTCGGAACCTCGTCAGTCCTGTGACCGCAGGTTCCTACACTTAAAAACAACTTTGATTATTAGAGCTATAGGAAATTCGGCAGCTGTAAATTCCTGGTAATTTTAAGAGAGGAAAACCCAAATGAGGAACTCGCCGCACCTGCAGGGAAGAGCCGTCAATCACTGTAACAGCGGAAAGAAACTACTAACTGAACCAGGCAGCTGAATGTTTGGCTACAACTAAGTTTATTCTTCACGTTATAGTAAACATGCAGGAACAGTAGCTCTTTCCAAGGGGAAATACAATGTAATATGCAAGATGGAAAGATAACGTTATTCTGCGAAAATTACCATTTAATTGCTGTAATGTATTTCAAAGTTTTTTGGTATCTCAGAGGACTGAGGTTTACTTTTCTCTTTATGAAGCGCCTCAAAAAACCGTTTGCATTAGAGGGAAATCTTCCTTGCAACCCAAATATCTACTTTTTATGTAACATGCTTTTGGTTATAAGCTATTTTTCCAAAGTGATAATAATATACGACTTGGATATTATACCGTATTTATTCGATTAACCGCCCTGGGCGCTTATACAATTTTTGGACCTTGAGAGTGGGCGCTTATTCGAGGCTGGGCGCTTATTAAATTTTCACCATTCTCACCAACCGTAGTAGTATATTTTGCAACAAAACAGTAAATGCTAATAACAAGAAGCGAAGGTGTAACAAAGCAAGGTTTCTGTACAATACCCTGAAGAAAACTCCGTCTTCGGGAGGGTCTCTTATTATCTCTCATTGGAGTTTTTGTGGGCGGGAGTGGGGTGGGGTGGGCGCTTATTCGAGGCTGGGCGCTTATTAACTTTTCCTGCCTTTAGGATAGGCGCTTATTCGAGGTGGGCGCTAATTCGAGGTTGGGCGCTTATTCGAATAAATACGGTAAGTAAAAGAGGAACCACCATCAGAATTAAAGTTATTTGATTGCTCTACTACATGATGTAGAATAGTCACCCCATATAAGGGAATCCAAAATGGTCTTCGATTTTGGATTCCACGCCGTGGATTCTGGATTCCAGGTAAGCCATGTCAGCGGAACTTGGATTCCAGTTTCCAATCGTTAGTGGGATTCCAGATTCCTTGAGTTGTATTTCGGATTCTAAAGCCCAGGATTCCAGATTTCACAAGCAACTATTTTCCGGATTCCCTTGCATGGGGCGAAAAAAGAAAATCTCGCATATCTTATGATCATTACATCTTATATGCGATCAAGACAGTCTGGCCCTTTCCAGCCTTTCTTGCACACTTTTCCTCCATCCAGCGGATTGCACGTGTAATGCCCGTGTTTGCTGTCGTCGTGAGGGACGCAGTACTGCATACACTCCAGCCCATACCACCAAGGCTTGCACAGCATTGATCCATCGTCGGCACAATCATAGTAACCTTGCTGGGTTGCATTTGTACATGACAGTGAACAATTGGATCCGTATCGACCCAGGAGGCATTCTTTACATTCTGGTGGGCGATATCCGTCTATGCATACTTTGTTACCATTGCTGTCGCAAGTGTAATGGCCGCTTTCGTTATTATTTTGAGGCGCGCAGAAGCGCAGGCACTGTTCACCATACCATCCGATCTTGCACGTTTTATTTCCGTCTGCTGCACAGTCATAATGCCCGTTGTCATCATCGTCGTGGGGGACACAGAATTTCACGCAGTTTTCGCTAAACCATCCCGGCTTACATGTCTTGCTTCCGTCATGCGCGCAATCATAATGCCCATTGTCGTCATCATTGTGAGGGACACAGTATACGTCACATTCGGTACCAAACCACCACGGCAGGCACTCTTTCTTTCCATCCTCAAGTCTGCATCTGTGCCGAAATTACGTTGACAAAATGAGGCAAAATAGTAAATTAACAATATCAGTAGCCTGTTCACAGACATTCTATCAGGAAACCTAAAAAGTAACGACGATGACGGCAGGGAAACATTACTAAAAAAGAATAAATTTGCGTCTTCTCAAACTTGGGCGTCTATTTGAACCCGTTTAATTTGTCAAATGCAGGTGATTTTTCCTGGAGTTAAACTCTTAAGTTAAGGACTTTATTCAGGTCCAAAAAGAGAATGGAAAATTCGTCGTCTTATATTCACGACCTCCATGGAACGTCGCATTAGGATATTTCACGTCGTAGTCGTGCAACGGATGTCAACGAAATGTACTAAAAGGCGTGATGCATGCGCAGAGCAGTTTTTTTCTTTTTCGCGTTATCGTTGTTGTCGTCGTACGAAAATAGAAACCGCGGGGATTATTGAACGCTAGAGCGAGGAGTGGGGACTGGGAACATGACCGGTAGTTTTCTTTTAAACATACCCCCTTTCATTCTGACTATTGTATTTTACTTCTTCTATACATGTAACTTACGCTGGGTAGCTGCCAAATCAGTGATGACTAGGCCTTATTCACGATACCCGACATCTTTGCACGCGCTTAAATTTAAAGCTGCCTAAAAAGACCCTTTGTCCTGATGTTTTACGACACCAGCCCTCATCTTCATCGTATGGGTCCTCGTTCCTCTCTCCCCCCTCTCCCCCCGGCCCCACCTCAGAAAAATACAAAAAAAGACTGGAAAACAGTCCATATTTTTGTGTATTCAAGTACGCGCGAACAGTCAAACAAAAGGTCTGGACCGAGGCTGAAAACAGAGAACGAGACTAGGGAGAGACGCTAAAAATACCATACGTTTTTTTCTCTTGCCTCTTAGGCTATTCTTACGCTACGTTAAACCGATTTTGAGAAAAAAAACCGACTGTTTTGTAGTCAAAAAATTAACAAAAAAATAATATTAATAATAGAGAGATTAAGCATCGCGTTTACGTCACACGGCAAACGTGAGATTCAAGTTAAGAAATTTCAAAATGAGAAACGAGCAAATAAAAACAGCTTAAAGAATTCTCCTGGGCAAAATTAGCGTCAATCGAGCGATTTTCGTGTAGTTATATTGAACAGTTAACGACAAGTAAAGGGGGAACTTGGTCACGTAGTACAAATTCACGTTTGCTGTTTGCCGTAAACGCGATGCTTAATCTCTCTAACATAAAAAAAAAAAGATATTAAACAAGCTTTCGCGGGTTTTTTCTTACTTGTAATGTCCATGCTCATCGCTATCCTGAGGCACGCAGTAAGTTGAGCAGCGTTTGCCGTACCAGTTTTTCACACAACTGTTACAAGATGGCCCTTGCCAGTTTTGTAGGCAGTTCTTGTTTCCCTGCTTATCACAGACGTAGTGGCCATTGATCGAGTCATCCCGCGGGACACAGTACCGAGTACAGTCCTCTCCATACCAGCCACTCCTACAAACCTTTCGCCCTTGACTATCACATGTGTAATGTCCGCTCGAGTCATCCGGTGGTACGCATTTCACGCTACAGGAAGGACCATAAAAGTGTGTGTCGCAATAGATGTCCAAATCAAGTTCTATCCTTACGCGTTTGCTGCTTAGAACGACTCTTTCACTGCCATCTCTCGACGAAGGTGGCCCGGATCTGACTGTATCAAGATCTATGTTCTTGGAAAACCGATCTATGAAGTCATCGTTAGTGATGACGTCATCATCCCATACCTCTAATTTCAAGACCACGTTTCCCTACGATAAAACATTATTTACTACTCATCACTTCTGTGTTTACTCCAATATTATTCTACCAAGCGTAAAGGTGGCCTTTCCTGAACCAACATGTCATAAAGCTCACGGGCTGCGGGATGAATATTCTGCGGAAAGCAGCTGCAAAATCACGGCGGAACAATATCGGGAACGAACTAATTAAAGGAATGGTTTGAGTGGATCTTCTGATGGAATATGGTGGGCGATGTCTTAAATGGTTCGGCCACTTAATGTGTGTTTATTGGAATGAACCGGCGTTTAGAGCATGCAACGTGCGTTTCTCTGGTTGTAAGCACGGGCTAGACCACGCAAAAGGACTGAAACTCAAAAAGATCAGCATGGCAGAAGCTACACGGCTCGAAACAAAGAGAGCAGGGGCACCCAACGAGGATATAGTTCAAAACCACTTAACATAGCATTGTTGAACGTATTTTAGTATTCAAACGGTAGATATAGGCATATTTTTATCCCCTAAAAACTTTTCATCTGTTCGGATTTCCTAGCTGAAAATCTAGTGATCCGAAAATTATAGGGATAAAAACTTACCTTCTCGAAAATTTCAGCCAGGAAAAGGCTCCCGAAAATTCTAGGTGGCCTTTTTTAGGGTCAAAGTCCGTTAAAAATGAGTAATTATACCATTTTGTAGATGTTCGAAAATCCTAGGAGAGGCAGGCAAGCAAGAAATTTTACAACAACTGCTCCGAAAATTCTAGATCTCAAATCGTCTTCCGAACAGATATTTTCCCGAAAATTGCCGTTGGGTGCCCCTGAGAGAAGAGGTTTCTCTGCTCAGTCTTAAAGGCATAAGAGCTACTTGATGATGTGATGACGATGGTGATGATTATGATGCATGATGATGGTGATGATAGTAATGGTAGTGGGTTGCATGCTTGAGAATAGCTCTAGACAGGAGTCCAGGAGCCTGGGTAATAGGCTCCTGGTCTCGAGGCACCTTCATAGGGGCCTTTTTTGGCCCTACAGGAGGAAATAGTTTCATCAAGACTAAAACTGGCTAACTTACACTAAAATGACTGAAGGCAAACTCCTTTCTGATAGGCAAACGTTTGTTCTTCCGGTTTCCCTCGATCCGGCCAGTCTGCGTCTTGACAGCTGATGATTGGTCGTTCACGTATAGTTTAAAATACGTGTCGCACGTAACACAGCGGAGGAAGAAATCGCGATGATCACAACAGTTGTCGTTATGCTTCTTATTATCAGAACTGCTATACGTTCTAATGGTCACAATTACGTATCCCTTGCCCTCACAGCTCACCTATGAAAGAAAACAAATCAAAATTTAGCCTCGTGATCTTGAGTGAGGTTTTAATTCCTTGAAAATTGCTAAAATCTGTAATGATCGCAGTTAGAGTTATTGTGATACGTTTTAGAAACATTAAGCGGCCTTGAGCCATAAAAATAATGGGTATAGTTTTGGTGGTCATCTGATTGGTCTATTTGATTAAAATTGCCAGTAACATCTAATTTGTTGCTTTAGAATTGCTGCCTCTTGAGGGTGATAGTAGACCGCTCTGGCAGAACAAAATTCCGGTACCTAATTTCTTGAAATTTTCCGGCGAGCTTCCGGTCACTTTTATATATGTGGAGTATCCCCAATAATTATATTAGGTGCGTTTGACAGAGGAGAGTGCATTCTCATTAAGGAATAATAAAGGGATGAATTTGAAGGAGCAAATGCCACGTGCGCAGTGTAGTTACGGGTCAAAAGCTTTTAATTTTTGAGCTGCAATTATCCGCAGAAAAACATAAAGCCGAATGATGACACGTTCGATCAGGCCAGCTAAAACGTGCTTTCCTCGATCGATGTAAAGTTATCTTCTTCATTTGCCTGTTCCTCGGAAAATTCAAGACATATAACAATTATTCACTGAAGTGGAGGTAAGTAGTGGATATTTACCGAGCCGAACACTTGCAACGAAAACACCAATCTTGCATGTTCAGGATTAATTTAACCTAGACGAAGCCAAATGAGCCCCCATTGTGGGGGTTTTGTTGTATTTGATACCGTTCTGCTTGAGACATTACTTAAGATTCATTCACCCGAGGGTGGTGAATAGTTTGGTGGTTTGACATTCGCTCTGATCTTCCATTTTCCAAGGTCGTCTCCGTTTTTCGAGATCCTTTTTTGTGTCAACAGTTATGGTTATATTTCTCGCTTCTCATCGAACGCAGTGATGACAAAGATGGCTGGTGGTAGTGCAGGTGTTAGTCTACACCCGAACTGCCATTGACAAGGATCAAATGAGCCGACATAGTTCTCTTAACGGACGTTTTACTGGGCTCGATATGAGCTCGGCAAAAATAGGACATTGATCTTGTCAAAAGGATATTTTTTCCCAGGGGACACTCCCCTATAAAAGTGACGGGGGTGCTCGTCGGAAAATTTCGAGAACACTCCTAAAAGGTACCAGAATCTAGTTTTATGGGCGTGTCCTAAATTCATTTCCACCCCTAAGAGGTACCAATTCAACAACAACAAATTATACATGTAGGTTTTTTAATCCACAAAATCTCAAACACAGCTTCCCTAAAATGGTGGTCTCTGTAGTAGTATATGAGTGGATTAACGAAGGAATTTGCCGAAAGCATTAGTGTTTCCTCAACGCGCCATGACGACATTTTATAAAGAACTGGAAAAAATCTCCCAATAAAGAGAGAATAACAGCAGAAACGAAGGAAAGAATCAGGGCTGCTGTAACCAAACCAGTAGTCTTCGCGACTCTGTATTCCAATTTCATTGTTTCTACGTGTTGACCGGGAAGATTTGATTGAATCTTTGTTTGCGAATTTTAAGGTACACCATGACGCAACTGTTGCAACTGCTGGAGTTGCAACCGTACTCTGTCCACCAACCGCCATAATAATGAGGTTTGGGCTCCATACAGACACCGTTGCTGAAATCCAAGCTATTAACGCCTGCTTTTTCAAGCGCTTTTTGGTCACTATCACTCTGTAGTCCTTCCATTTTCGAATGACCACGTAACTCTCCCATGCAATCAGTTCCAGATGAAAGATCGAACAAAGTGTTAGAGTGAATGTGAACAAGACAGTTACCACGTCTAACGTGCAAATATGCTGTGTAGCGAGAATTTGATGTAGTAGTAAGAATCCATCTATAGCAAATAACAGCTCACTCATATAGCACCTGCTAGAAGGTCCGAAACGGACATATATGATAACAGGATATTGGAAAGTTTCTGCAGCTCTCTCTTTTTCTTTAATGCTGTGATTACTAACGCGCTGAAAGAACTACAACGGGTGAGATGATAGAGGCGAAAGCGGCAAATATCCAAGGAGATATGGTGTCATGTGCGTCCCATTATTTATTGCGGAATATGAGGGCAATAAAACACTGACCTGGTCGAATTCTGTAACAAAAATAGCTGTTTTTGTCTCGTTGTGGTCCATGACGGAGTTTTTCTAAAACTAACAGTCAAACAAGTACTTTCAAGCTATAAAGCACAGCACGCACAGCCTTCTCGGCTTCTTTTTCTCCTTCACCTCTGGCCTTCCTCTGTGTGAGTACTTTCCGATCACATAATTTTGCTGTATACTCATTCAAATTCGCCAAAAAGTGAAAAACTCTAGCCCAACACACGCCTTTACCGTTGCAAATCTCTTTTTTTGGCTTTTTTCGTACTAATGGGCGGAAAAGGGGTGCAAAAAGGAGGATTTGGTTAAAGAGACTTAAATTAAAGTTTTGTTTCGCAAATGTGTTTCATGTTTTCTGTGAAAAAAGTTAAAGCACCCTTTCGTTGAAAGGAGCCTCCTTGAACAACAATATTTATTTTTTTGTTTTTGTTTTTTTTGTTTTTTTGTTTTTTTCTCAGTATTTGAATTTAACTGTAGTCTAATAATTTCTGGCGATAGCACTTATTGTAGTAATAACCTACTCGAATCCTGACACCTTCACATTTCGAAAAATATAAGAAGGAAAATATCGACTTTTTTCTTTGTCAGCGCTATCGATTTTAACAATACTACATGATCTTTCATTGCATTCGGGGTTCAAAACTCAATAATGCATTATTTTACAGTTCATGATATTAGCAACTTTGTAGATGATTTCTGTTTTGCGGCGGATCATTTTCTCTCACACTGTTATCAAGTTTTACGGTCATGCTACTTTGCTCTTTGTTTATTTAGTTGCGGAGTTGATTATCTACTTTGTTTTGCATATTTTCAGGATGATTTTAATGATGCTTTGCAATATGATTTTTGAATAAGAAAGGGTCTTGGTGACAAACTGTACGCTGAACATTATCCTCACTTGAAATATAGGGTTCAGCTTGAACAGTTTCCATTACAAGCAAGCTGAATCAGTTTTTTCATTTTTAGTTTACCCATTTATAACTCTTTGTTTTTATCCTGTCGATTAGCCGAAAATGTTTCGTTAGAATATTTGTAAAATGAATTTTGCTGCAAATTTATCCGTCTACCTTCTAAGCCATATAAATAACGTACTTGTGTTCCGGAAACAACTTTCTTTGCCAATGGTAAGCCCTAAAACACATTTGAAATTTAAGCGCCGATTAAAATAGATAATTTCGATAAAATTTGATATTACTATCGAATAGCAAAATATCGAGAATTCTACCCGACCAGGAGCCCGCTTCCGTTCCCGACTTTACTTGCAAAAACGACCGATGTTCAGCTTGTTTTTAATTTTGAACAGACGCGCGTACAGTCACCATATTTGGAGAACATGGTATAATGGCTCATGTACCATGATGGCTAAGCCAATCAGAGCTCTAGAATTTCATTATCTGCAATGGTTCAGTTTTAGGTAATGTTGTTTATCGTCGTTATCGGTTGCACTAGTCAAGGGTATTTCAAGCACATAACTTTCTTAGCAAGATAGATAGATAGATAGGTAGGTACGTAGGTAGTCTCATACATAAATATTGGGCAGCTGAATTCCGTATTTATTTCAAGAATAGAACGGGGTATTTTTTTAGAATTGGAGTCCAAACTAAAACATTAGAACGATATTTTCCACTAGGTGATGAGGGGTATATCGAAACATACGCAAACGGAGTTGCAGACATCTTGATTTCTCGCGAAGATAGAGGACTGTAATTACCGCGAACTAAGAATTTTCTAGAATTTCCTCTTTTGATGAAAAGTGTCATCGGCGACAGTCTCAATTTTCCTTTCTTTTTTTTTTGGCAAATTTGCCAAGTGAAATAAAAGACGTAAATGAGCTTATTGCATCTGTGTGGTATCTGTGTGGTACCTGGAGAACGAGTGAACTTGAAGAAGAAAATTGACCGAGATCTCAACCTTGTGAAAGTCTCAGAGTGCTTGCTCGACTCAAAAATGCACCTGCATTGCCACCCAATAAATTCCGTTTAAAATCGCCGTAGCAGAGTTCTACACGGTCCTCTTTTAGGTTAGACTTCACGTGTCGTGAGCGATTGCATTTCTCGTATCTTAACCTAAGTATCACTTTGGTTCCGAGTGGTTATCATTTTACCGGTCTATGCCACTCTGGAGGGTTCTTTTATTAACACCCGGCAAGGCTCAAAAAAGAAAAATGACACCCGCGTAAACACGATTGTAACAGAGCATTGCTATTAATATCAAATATTTAGGACAAATGAGCAAAACAATAAACTATTGTTTGAGTCCGTGGAGTAATTCCCTTGTTAACCAATGAATAAGCTCCAGCAGCTTAAAACACAGCAAGGCGTAAATAAACCCTGAGGGGACATCTATGCATTAAAAAGGAGTGGGAAATTGATGTTACCCTCTTTAAATGAAGTTTCATTGTTATTTATTGTTATTAGTAACGAACACTTAAGAAGTGAGTTCTGCAATGAAAAATAGTTCAAAACGGAAATATGGGTGCTTTACATGACAACAAATTGCAAAATTTGTAACAGTTTGCAGTCTTTCTCCAGTTTGCAGAGTGTATACAGTTACGCTTTTAGACCACAAAGCCGTGAACGTTTGATTGTACAACAAGAAGAAAATGATTCCACTTTTCTGTTACGATGTTCCAGTTTTAGCTGTTTTGCATAAGTTAAACAGACGTGCCTTCATTGCGAACTGGATGCAGCTTGATATTTTACTGGTGTCACGTTACCTCGAATCTCCATAAGATGGACCGGTCGGTCACTATGGAATATGTCCGTCTTATAAGAGAAAGAGTTGAATGTAAACCACTATATTAGACCAATCTGTGCATGCCGCAAGCTTTATTTGACTTCTATTAGATAACATTGTACATAAGAGATACATAAGAGGTATGGTAATTTTCAACCCAATACTTTGTCGTGGAATTTGTTCTTCTATCTATCGTACTATCTGTCTTTGTTTTTTTTTTTCGTTTTTCTTTACAAATTGCTCAATTTACGCTCCCGAACGAGACAACAAGCATCCAAGCTCTTCAAAGTAAAATTACCTCTCTGGAACAAATCCCGGGGGGGGTACCTCCTAATAATAGGCTAATGGGGGTGTGCCGCTGGATGGGGTCACATTTCCACGACTGGGTTGACTATAATCAATAGAGTTACCAGAATGGGGTGCCGCACATTTTCGGCATTTTGGGGTCAGAAAATTCAGGTTAGTAGAGATTTAATTAGGAAGATTTTCACTGCATTTAGTTTAACAAATGTTTCAATTTATTCCCGGAAGACCCACTTAAAAGGCTTTATAAGGCAGATGCACAAACAGAAGATTACTAAGTTGGGATCGCCGAAATTACATTTGTCCAAAAGTGACTAAGATGGGGTCTATAACTGGCCAAGAAGTAGACTTTAATGGGGTTGGGATTTGAGAGGCCGGCGGCACATAACCAGCAAAAATTGGCCCAAGTAGCCCTCCCGGAAACAAAACTCACCATAAACGTCAGCAGCACAACGGCAGAAGTGAGAAATGACCACAGCATTTTGCCTTGGAGTGGAGATGAGACGTACTGTAAGGGTTTTCCAAATTGTCGAGCTCCTGACTACAAGAGCAAGATAGACAAGATAGGTCTTGTGGAGTACAGCTTGTGACGAATTTGACAAACGTACGCGCAGCTCGACTTGATGTCGCCTTCTATTCAAAACAGCTCTCACCTTCACAATATATAATTCAATTTTATCTTTCCAATAAGATACTTGACTTGACACTTGATGCGATTTCTATTGTCATCTGATATGATAACAACGCAAGTCTAATAACCGGATTATCTTTGTTTGGACTGTTCTAGATATCTCTAAAATAACTAGCTGTATCACTGTGTTTTCTAGATTTTAGGGGCCAAAGTCTGTTGTTTCAGGGGGGGAAGTGATCAAGTACCGCGGGATAGGGCTGTGGATAGTTTTGGAATGTTTAGGCCTAATTATTCTCTTTGATAGTGTGATTTTTCTGATACTGGTGCATAAAATCATTATTAAAATATTACTTGCTATATTATATGAGAAAAGAAAACCAAGTCAATATTTTAAAAGGAGTGACATAATGACATCTCAGGAACGCGGTTGTCTAAAACTATGATCCCCGTCGATCATTTAACAGAGCTTCTTTTCTTTTCTTTTTCTTGTATTTTAGACTAAAATAACTTGATCCTTTTGCGGCAGCCATTTAGTGGCGAAAACCGCAGCATTGTTGATCAAATCCATTTCAGTTGGCGTGACAAAGTTTAAATGGGATTTGCTGCACCAAGAGCGTAATTGTCTGCTAACTGGATGTAATTAAGCAGCTTTTTTTGTTTACATGTATGTGCCTAAGTTAGTAGCCTGCGAAAACACCCGTTTCTCCTCGCTCTTCGCCGCTGGGGACGTTTCGCGAGGAGGAACGTCGTCCCCAGCGGCGAAGAGCGAGGAGAAACGGATGTTTTCGCAGGCTACTAAGTTAGACTTTGGACTTATTTTTGCGAATCTATCTTGATCTTTTTCCTCGCTCTCTTTTTCCTCTTTGACGTTCTTTTTATAGCCAGTTTTGTTGCCCACTTAATCGTCTTTCTTTCCGAGGAGCTTTGGCTGGTTAACGTCCTGGAAAATTTAATCTGCAAAGAGTGGGAGTTGAATAGCAAAGCTGGAAGTGGATTCTTTCCCCGAATGTTTTACTTTTCGGTACTACTCTGTCAATGTGTCAAGACAGCTAGGAGCCCGGCTAAATGAGGTACCTTTGGAAAGATCTATCCTAGTTGATTTTGCTGCTTTCCACCTTGATAGCTTGAATGGAAAGCTAAATGGGACCAGGGAGGAAAATATGCCTGGATCCAAATGGACGCAACACGAAGCAAGTAGTCCTCAAAGACTTAAGCGATGTCTTGCCCGAAATTTACACATATTTGCACCGATGGGTCGTCACGTTGGTCAGTGTGAGAACCGTCAGCCTATATTCTCATTTATTCACCCCACCCCGTGCGTTAGGAGGGGGGGAGTGAATCCCTCTTCTCCATTTCCTATTTTACAAGTCTGTAGGACGGCTTCAAAAACCGGTTTTTTTTGTCTAATTTGTTACAATTCTTGTTTCAATCCTTACAGAATAAAAATCACTAGACAAGCAAAATTTAGGTCGTGTCCAATATCAGTAACATAAACGCTCACTAAACATTAGCAGGACTGTTTATAGCCTTACAAGGACTAAACAAAATTTCTTGAGTCAAAACCTAAGGAACGATGTTCAAAGCAAAGACACCTGCAGTGCATGACCGAAAAGCGTATGTGGCATTTGCCCTTCAAGGCAAACAAACTAATACCTTGTGCTCATGGTTTGCATGGCTGACAAGATAAAACGCCTTGATTATTCCTGTATAAAAACTCACATTTAGTTGACTTACAAATAGGTATTTTAATGCCTGAATACTCCAAACTGCCCTTAAAGGTACCGCGACCACTAAATGCGGTTATCATAGATTTTATTAATTTTACAATGAAAGTTGATGCAGTAAGAGGTGCTAGCAACATCATTTAAAACTTCTTCTTAATTTAAATAAGTCTGAAAGACTGATCTGGTTGTAGCGATGTAGTTGTTCTATTTTCGAATGTTTACACAGTTTAACAAGAAAAAAAATTCCTTGTCGTCACCGTTCTAGGGGATTCTGTCAGCAGTTCTGAATCATGCTGCCCGCTTCTCACCGTGTTTCGAGCGCTCCTGAAGAGATGGACCACGATGGTCTACTTCCACGAACTGCCATCGATAAGGATCAAAGGAGCCGACATATTTCTCTTTAGCGACGTTCTGTTTGCCTCGATATGAGCTCGGCCAAAAAACCTGATCGAATCAAAGGATGCTGATCTCCTGAAATGGGTACTTGTATCTGCTTCTTGCGTCGTCTGTACCTTAGCTTCGTTTGAGCCATGCTCATCTCTTTCTTCGTGCCATCGTCCTATTTCCCGGGCATTTTTTGGTGAAAGTTTTTTAATCCTCAAAATCTCGAGCACAGCTTTCCTAAAATGGCGGTCTCTGTAGCAGTAAATAAGTGGATTGACTAAAGAATTTGAAAGCATTAGTGTTTCCCCCACTCGCCATGACGACATTTTCAAAAGAACGGGAAAAACGTTTCCTAATGGATTCAGAGAAGCAACAGGAACGAAGGACAGAATCACGGCTGCTGTAACCATGGCAGTGGTTATTGCAACTCTCCTTTCCATTTTCATTGACACTAAAATGCTGGCCTGGAAAAGTTCATTGATTTTTTGTTTTCGAATTTTAAGGAACACCATAAAGTAAAAATATACGATGAGTGCCAAGAAACAAGCCGTAGAAAAACCTAGAGCTAAAAACGTAGTCTCTCCTCTGAGTACCATTGAAATGAGGTTTGGAGTCAAAATGCATAGTATTGATGAAATCCAAGCTATTATTACCAGCTTTTTTAAACGGCCTTTAGTCAATATACTTCTATAGTCCCTCCATCTTCGAATGGCCACGTACCGCTCCCATGCAATGATTACCAGATGGACAAGTGAAACATACGACATAGTGAATGTGACAAAGGCAGTTGCCACGTCTAACGTGCAAATATGCTGACCAGCAAGAATTTGATAGGGAAGTAATAATCCATCTATAGCAGATAACAGTACGCATATACCACCTACGAGAAGGTCGGTAACGGCCATACTTGCCAACAGGATATTGGAAAGAGTTCGCAGTCCTCTTCTTTTCATTATTGCTATGATTACTAGCGCGTTCAAAAGAACTGCTGTGGGTGAGATCATAAAAGAAACAGCAGCAAAAATCCATGGAGTAATGGTGTCATGTACGTCCCACGTTAATACTGGAACATGTGGACAAGTAAATACCGACCTGGTCGTATATGATAAAGCGATGCTCGTTTCTGTCTCGTTGTGATTCATTGTGAATCCTTTCTAAATCTTATTTTCAAACAAGCCTGTTCAGGCTATGAGGCATCACAGCAAATTAAACGGCCTTTTGCGCCTCAGCTTGATAAGGACGAGAGTAATTCCATTATAAAGTTTTGCTATTGTCATAAGATTTAAATCTTTTTTTTTCATGTCAAACAAACACGTTTTCCGACAATGGGTAGGATAGCTCATTACCCATCTGTAAAATTAATCGGAAATACAGTCTCGTCAGTAGCACTATCTGACTGAGTAATTTCGCGCCTTCTTTTTCAACCACTTTGTTTTTCCTTTTAGAAACAATAGTCTATTGACACAAATTTGTTCTTCCGTACATCTTCTCTTTGCCGAAAGTGCGTTTTCAATACGCGAATTTCAGTGAAAAGACTAATTCATTTGTTCCCTTGAATTTTCAGTTCATTTCATAGTCAGCATTTTCTTTGTTTTAAGGAAGCTTGTTACTTTGCTTACGGAAGAAAAATTTAAAGTGTTTCAGGCCACTTAAAGTTTACCTTTTACCCTTTCCATTCAAGGAAAGAAAAGCTGTCGTTCAGCAAGCGTATACAATATTAGATGGCACTTAAATGAATTTTTTTAAGGTATTACTCTGTATTGGTTCTACCAGTGGTTGCGTACTAGCAGGTGTACTTTTGACAACAGTGAATACTGTAATGTACAATGTTCGATATGAGGAAGTGAACTTGTTGCTAATCGGTGTCATCTATGGTGGTTACGTACGTTTTACTGTTCGCGTATAAGCAAGTTTAAGGAGTTTACTCTTGTTAATTCCTGAAGTTTGGGGTATTTTTTTCTGTAGGTGGTCGCAGTTGGAGAGATACCGTTCCCAAAGGGTGTGGCTAGCTTTGTTCTCGCTGCAAGCGCAGCGGTAACCTGCGAGCAAGCTCTCCGGGGGTCGCTCTGCCGGCGGGGCGAGAAAAGGAAGGAGAGCTTGCAACTATGTCTCTGGAGTTTGAATATCTGCATCAAAAAAGTCGATGCGAAAAGCTGATTTGCGAAGATGACATTAGTAATGACATCATTACCTTTAGCACGTGTTTTTCAATGTTTGTTTACTTTGCGCCCGTTTCCGCTTCGCGCTGATTGGGGAAATCTGACAGCTCAGTCGACGGGGAGCCATAGGGGAATTGAAGGTGGGATTCAAATTTATTTATTTATTTACACATTTTGCCACATAGAATAAATATTAGAGAAAGAGAAAGAAAAAAATACTAAGATTGCAATTTACATGGCAGGAAGAGCTACAATAATAGTTCAACACTAAATGTAATATTGAGCGATTTTTAAAAGTGTCATTGTCTGAGAAAGTGTTCCGGGGGCCAAAAGTTGTGGTCAATCGATTTGGTTGAAACTTGGCACAGAAGTAGGGTGTTATAGATATTTCAAAAGCCACTTTGGCTCACTTCTCTGGCTTTTAGTTTTGGAGTTACAGGGGGGGTCTCATTTTTTGCCCTTCGAGCACCAAAAATCCAGCCTTCCAGGGGGCATTTTGAAAGTGCCATAAGACCCCACTGGTAAATTGTGCTGCCAAATGAATTTGACCATGAACTCTACTATAATAGAGCTTTCAGTTTATGCATGAAACTTTGTCCTCAAGGTATTGTACAGAGAGGAACCTGGGGCTAGATTTTGGCCAAAATTGATGTTAAAATTACAACCCAAAATAGCCATTTTTCAAAATTTCAGTATATTCACCTGCCTTCTTGCATAACTTCCATACCCATACCACAGTTTACTTTAGAAATCAGTTGAGAAAAATTTGGCTTATTATGGTTTATTCAATTTTTGGAACAAACGCTTCATGCTCCTCTAAGGCGTTGCAATATGGAATTTTGAGCAAAATTCAGGTCAGAAACAAACCAAAGTGTTGTCAAGAAGCCCTTATTCTGTATTTGGTAAGTGAAAATGAATTGTCAAAACCAAATCAGTTTCGTTGTTTAGAAATACACCGACTCTTACCTTAAAATTGATCTAAAACGGGCCTCTGATTAGCACAACAAACACTTTAGCAAAACAGGGGTGATTTTTTTCTTTGAAAACCTAGTAACCATCATAGAACACAAATGATGATGTTCTGACATAGATATAACGATCTTTTTGCAAGATTTAAATTTTTCTTTGATTTATAGTCAGTTTCATGTCATATTTCTAAGCATTACTCCAAGCATGGAATAAGTGTCCATATTTTGTCAGGCCCATTTTTAAAATATTTTTCCCAGATAAAGTTAGCTTAACAAAACGTTCGTTAACGTATATTCTTCGTCTGACCTTGTAATAGCCTGAATAGTTGTTGTAAATACCCATCAGCAAAGGAGCATGACTATTCATACATAGATTATACAAACAAATACGAGCTTCAGTGAGCAGTATCGAGGTGACCTCTGATTTTCCAAGTCCTTTAGAGCTGAAAATATGAAACCATCCATCCACAGTTTGGAGAGCTGGATAACAAAAAGCTTTTGTTGCTTTTTTAAAGAAAATAACCCATAATTCATTCTGAATCTTCTGGCTCGTTAATGCAAAAGTCCTTCCACTTAGCAAACAAAATAAAACGATTGCTTCCATCACTGATACCTTTTTTCAATAACCGATAACTTCACGTTAATTAAAATATATTATCTGGTAGGGTCTGTGTGAAAGGTGGTAATGATCCGTTGGGTAGAGACAACAGTTAAGTAAAGATAAGAGATAGGACTCATATTTGACCCGACCGAAATTATTCTTGAAGTCCAGTGATTTCTAGGGAAGGAGAAGGCAAACTAATGTAAACCACAACGATTGCAGTGAGAATTCTAAGAAAGAAAACTTTAATGGAAGTTTTTTCAAAGCCGTGAAACAAACTCTTGCAATTCGTGCTCTATCAAGTCTAAACAAAATCGGCAAACGCGAATTTTGTACCACGTGACCAAGTTTCCTCTTCACTTGTCGTTTAAACACTGTTCATTATTTCCACACCTAAATTAACAGTTTGACGCATTTTGTTATCCATAAGAATTGTTTTGAGCTGTTTTTATTTGCACATTTTCTATTTTGAGAAATTCTTAACTTGTATCTGACGTTTGCCGTATACGTGAAGCTTAAACTCTCTATTTTCTGGTGAAACAGACCTCGAGCGCGCGCTTATTAAAATACGGTTGAAACCTAACTAAGCGGCCACCCATGTGATATCGAAAAGTGGCCGCTTAATGGCTGTTGGCCTCTCAATAGAGGTTCGTGATAACTTAGATTTTTTAAAAAAATAGAAATATCACTTTATTTTACTACGAACACACTTCCCCTGAACATACCGCTTGAAATAAAGCCAGACAAAATATATCAAATGTTCGACGACCGCTTAATGGAGATGACAATGGGGAAACTCTCGTTGGGACGGCAAAAATTAATGGAGTTCGTAGCCACGCTTTAATTCGGAGGCGAGGTTTTAGAATATGAAACTTATTGCAGGATTAGCGCAAATTGTTGGTCGCAATCACTAAATTTTTCCGCTTGGAAACTGCTGCCGTGCTAGTACGCACGAATTCAGGTATATTCAGTGTTCAGTAAGTAAGGTCAAGAAACATTACATCTTTGCCTTTTTTGTTGCGGAAATAATTTTTCATTAGCGTCAAAAATGCAGTCAGTAAAATTGTGATAATCATTGCAGAAAATAATACATTGAATCTTTCGTGTGGTCATTGAAGTTTTTTAAGCTAGGAACATTCAATAATGTATACAACATTGTGACTTAATGGAAATGAGAATCATTTTAGAGAACAACAACAACATTTTCACCTTCTTAATGTTCATTAACGTTAATATGCATGTTATCATTACCAACAGAGGTAATTAGTGTTGGAGGAAAACGTCATGTTACGTATGGTCGCTGTTTCGACTTCGTCTAGTTTTGGTTTATGTGAACCTACACAACCTTCGTCATTATTGTATTCGTTATTTTTCTTTTTCTTCCTGTTCCCCTACTCAGTTCACCTCTTGTTTGTTTGTGCAAGCACGTCAGCAAATCACAAGCCTTGAAACGATACGATTGCGACGTACTATGTACATTTACACCATTTCTCAAACAAGGTTTTTATTGTAAAACAAAGCATGCCTTCAAATCCAACGCGATATTTGCAAGAAAATGTTATAAATTTAAAATAATAATTATTGTTATTGATATTCTATTTTCATAAACGAATATTCACTTAATGAAAATGAAACTTCTCGGGCGTTCGCTTTAAAGAATGAAAAATGTTTCCTAGTTTAGGAGGCGAAGCCAAAGAAAAATTGAACGCTCTCACTAACTAATATATCATTACTATCAGACATTAATTTCATCAACCGTCATTTTTACGGACAATTTATTTCCCTTGAAATGAAGAGCAAAAGTTGTAATAAGGAGATGGAAAAAAAATCCAAAAAAAAAATCCAAACTCCACAATGTCGAAAAAATGAGCGTATGGAACAGAAGCTTTCAGTCCAACACTTACTACCTCTGTTGATTAAGGTTAACGACCCTTTAGATGCTGCGAATGCTGTTTTCTTTTTATTCACTCGAATGATTGCAATTTTTAATAAGTGGAAAGTTCAGTTATTGGCATTATTTAGTGTTCTTCTGTATGCAAAAAAAAATTCAATGACGACACGAAAGTAAAAAAAAAAATGTTAGTGTAACTATTTTTCTGCAATGATATTGCACTTATTTTTGATCGTCTAAATTTTTAACGCTTACGAAAATTTATTTCTCGCAATGAAGGGCAAAAGCAATTGGCTAAAAACGGAAATGGCAGATGCTAAATGGCAGAAAACCGATCCAAAAAGGAGCATTTGATTGAAATTGCCGTCTTCCTATGACTACAGCCTTTGCGCTGTGTAGGTGAAGCTGGCCGTCGCCAAAGCATGGGTTTAAATTGAATTTTTGTTTTTCAAACGGCTTTTTATCATAACAAATCAAGAACACTGTCGGTAAAAAAAGCGCTCTCCCAGTTGAACGGTAATTTTTATCTTAGCGCCGATGAAAGCGCGATGTGCTGTGTTCCATTTAAGTAGCACTTTGCTGAACAACACTATTAACAGTGGATCTAGTTTTTAAACTTGGACACAATCCTGGCTGTCGAACGTGCGATTTCATTTGGGCTTCCTTGCACTACCTTCATGTGTTACTGTTTGTTGTATTCGTTTATCAAGTGACTCTAGTCTTTTACTGAAGTTCTATAGCTTTATTGAATGCATTGTTATCAGTGACGTCATTACGAGCTATTACTTATTATTTTGGTACCATTTAGGTATTAAAAAACAAAATTAGAAGAAGTTATTCAATTCAATTGACATCCCTTGCTGCTTAGCAGCTGGTTTGGTTTGATTGGATTGTTTACTATAATTTTCTACCCAAACCTCTCGTTACCAATTAGTATCTGAATTTCGATTGTTATCTTTTTATATATTGAATTAAATTAGATTAAGAAACGAAATTAGCCAAAATCATAGACTCTAAAGATTCTGTCCTAGATAAAAATAATAATAGGAACAGTTTGTGAATTACTCTGACTAAGAAATGGAAACCAAGAAAAGAAAAAGTGAGCATATGATCGCCAAGAAAGAAGACGCGAAAGTACCAAGACAGATGGTGTTGTTAATTGTTTAGATGGACAGGATAATTAACAATCAGGGCAACTGCCCGTTAACAATTTTGTTTGAGATTTTAAAAAATTGTAAAAACCTTATAATAAGCCCATACATTTACAATGGAATTAATTTCATCCTTTTAAAGGAGACTAGAACCCGAGAAAGCTGCTCTTGCTTTATAGCTTGAACGCGCTTGATTTATGATCAGTTTTAGAAAAGGCTTCATCATGGACCATAACAAGACAGAACCAACCATCGTGTCATTGCATACGACCAAGTCAGTGTTTTATTGTCCAAGTGTTCCACAATTAGAATGGGACGTGCACGGCACCATCTCTCTTGGATATTTGCCGCTTTCGCATCTATAATCTCACTGGCTGCAGTTCTTTTGAATGCGTTAATAATCATCGCAATCAAGAAGAAGGGAGAAATGCAGAGACAACGGACCTTCTAGTAGGTGGTATATGTGCGCCGTTATCTGCTATAGATGGACTATTACTTTCCTATCAAATTCTTTCTCCTCAGCATATTTGCACCCTATACGTGGCAACTGCCTGTTTTACAGTGACCTTGATATTTTGTTCGGTTGTCCATCTGACATTAATTGCATGGGAGAGGTACGTGGCCATTCGAAGATGGAAGGACTACAGAGTTATTGTAACTAAAGACCGCTTAAAAAAGCTGGCAAAAACAGCTTGGATTTTAGGAACAGTTTTCATTTTGAGCCCAATCCTCATTTCTGTAGCGTTCACCGGACAGACTAGGTTTCCAGTTCCAGCTGTTTCAACATGTTGTATGCTAGCACTCATAGTATATTTTTACTTCAAGGTGTATCGTGAAATTCGCAAACGAAAATTCAATCAAATTTCTCAGGTCAGCGCGGAAGTGTCAATGAAACTGGAATACAGAGTGGCGAAGACTACTGCTTTGGTTACAGTAGCCCTGATTCTTTCCTTCATTCCTGCTGCTATTCTGTCTTTATTGGGAAGATTTTTTCCCGTACTTCGTAAAATGTCGTCATGGTGCGTAGGGGAAACGCTAATGCTTTCACATTCTTTGGTTAATCCACTCATTTACTGCTACAGAGACCGCCATTTTAGGAAAGCTGTTTTTGAGATTTTGAGGACTAAAAAACCTGAACCAAAGAATGAAGGGAGTATAGCACGATTCGTCGAACGAAAAGATGTGCGTGGTTCACTGAAAGAAAGGGTAGCGATCATTCAAGAAGCAGATAAAAACATCAGGTTGATAAGATCAACGTCCTCGAAGGATTTTACCTCATATCGAGCTCATATCGAACCCAATAGTACGTCGGTTAGGAGAACAAGGTCGGCTCCGTTGTTCCTTGTAGAGGGCAGTTTGGGCGTGGGCCCTTCACTTCCATCGGCCATCATGGTCCATGGCATCAAGAGCGTTCTAAACATGGTGAGAAGCGAGAAACATGATTCCAAATTGCTGGAGAATGCAGGGGGCATAATACGATTCACCGAACGAAACGTAGTGCGTGGTTTACGGAAAGATAGGTTGCAGATTACACAACTTAAAGATAAAAATATCCGTTTGACAAGATCAACATCCAATGATTTGACCCGGTTTTTTGAACAAGCTCATATCGAGCCCAGTACAGCGTCGGTTAAGAGAATTATGTCGGCTCTTTTGATCCTTGTAGGAAGCAGTTCGTGCGTAGACTGACGCATGACTACCATCGGCCATCATGGTAAATGGCGCCATTAAGCGAGTTCGAAAACCGGTGTGAAGCAAGAAACATGATCCAGAACTGGTGACACAAAGAAAGTATCCCCAAGAAAGAAGCATTTGGCGCATTGGTTACTCCTCTTTTTTAACCCTTTAAACCCTAACATCAAAATTCAAATTCTCATTTGTTATCCCTGTACGTTTTCAATAGAAGTAGTGGGGAGAGTTTGTTGAAGTATCAGTTAGATTCGTCTTGTGTGATCACGTTCTCGATTCTCACGACCTCTGTGTTTTATAAAGCAGTGATATTACAAGGCGAAATTTGATGCTGATCACTCTCAGGGCTTAAAGGGTTAAGGGAGAATCTCATTTATTTCAGGGGGAATGCATTAAAGGCGATGAATCATTGTCTTTTGTCTTTACCTCATGAATAAATGGCGGAGGAATCTCATTATTTTCCCTTTACAATAGAAACAATATACTCACATAACCTTTACCAGTTTAACCTGTTTGTCATGTTCTAGTTTTATTTAAGCGGTTTGACAGAATTGAGATAAAGACAAAACTCCATGACGTCATCGATGTTAAGGTATTCTTCCTCAAATTAATGAGATTCCCCCTCAAAAAAACAAAGTAACCGGTGCGCCCTATACTACTCTATTGCTTTGGTTACAACAGCTTCGTTCCTGATGTTTATTTCTCTTTATTAGGAAGAGTACTCCCCGTTCTTTTTAAAATGTCGTCATGGCGTGTACACACTAAACCGGATGGCTTTTAGTGGTGAACACTTATATCTCATATGTGACTCTCCTCTTTAGAGATCGGCGAGGCGCAGCTTCGATCCGTCACAGAAATCGCGCCACCACAACTGTTCTTATGTGTGAACAGAAGCCCTATCCGGTATGATCTTCGTGGCGGCGCAAAATCTATCCGGTATACTGTGAACACAGCCTAATGCCTTCAAATTCTTTAGTTAATCCAGTCATTTACTGCTAGAGAGACCGCCATATTAGAAAAGCTGTACTAAAGATTTTGAAGATTTTTACAGTTTTTGAAACATATTATGCATTGCCTCAATGCGTTTACAGAAATAAAAACCTATCATGGCCGAAGGTTACAATCAATGTATTTAAAAATGCGAAAGGCTATAAAGCTAAAAATGCTATTTAAAAAAAATGATATAAAAATGCTAAGAAATGCTATAAAGAAATGTTCTAAGAATGCGTCCTCCAAAGAGATGGGTCTTGAGCTTCCTTTTAAAAGAATCTAAGGAATTCGATGTTCTAATATTTAAAGTACACCAAGGAACAATGGCCACATAGAACGATTCACCGAAGAAAAAGATGTGCGTGATTCACTGGAAGATAAGTTGCAGATTTTACAAGAAGTAGATAAAATTATCCGTTTGACAATATCAGTATTCAATGATTTGACCCGGTTTTCTGATCGAGCTTATATCGAGCCCAGTACAACGAGAGCTATGTCGGCTCCGTTGATCCTTATAGCGGGTGGCAGTTTAGGCGTAGACGAACGTCTGTAGTTCTATTAGCCATCGTGTTCCATAGCTCAAAGAGCTTTCGGAAAACGGTGAGAACCGAGAAGGGTGATCCAGAACTGCTCACAATAAGAACAGATCTTCAAGAACGTTGACGACCTTGGAATACAGAAGGTAAGAAAAAATGTCGAAACAGCACTCTATTTTCTAGCCCACGAGCCTTGGAAACGCATACAAACACAAAACATAAGCAAATCCGATCTGTGGAATTTACACTGAGTTAACAAGTTTCTATAGCTACAACTCGAGCTAAGTAGATAGCTGTAGGGACTGTAGATACAACTGGCAACGTATTATGCTCAGTTTTATTGCACTATTTTATTTAATGTCCACCGTAAAAATGTTTCTGCGTTTTTCTCGTCGGATTTTTTGTTATTTATTGATTTGTTTTACTTTCAGAAACTTTTGAAATATAACAGTTACATAATCTTTGCAAGCACCATTTTTAATTCAAAAAATCTGATTCAAATTAACAAGTGGAAAGTGAGTTATTAATAACCTTGTCTTTATTGATATTTTCTACTGCAAAAGTGTTTCATTATTCACTCGACTGCTTGATTCAGCTTCATTTCCATTAGGTGGAAAATTGAGTTATTGACATAATAAAATGTTCTTCTCTACGCAAAATCTTCATCGATCACTTGAAAGTTGAAATACAAGTTTATTTTTCTGTATTAAAGTAATATTGCACTTTTATTTCATTGGCTAAATTTTTGACTCTAATTAAAATTTAAATTTCAGTTTAAAGGCAGAAGGTATAAATTCTCTCAAAACAAAATAAAGCTTATTAAATTACCTGCAGCGGGATAAAAGTCTTTACTGATGGCAATATTATTTTTTAGCCATTTAAAGTTAGATTTAAAAGCGATGCTCAGGCAGAAGCGCTTTGGTTTTGAAAAAGATGATTCCTTTGTTTCACTTGTTACAAATTTGAATAACAAAAACAATGATTGCAAACAGTAATGTCTCCTTTTGGCAGAAAACAGATTCAAAAAGGAGCATTTGGTTAAAAAATCGTTCTTATTACTAACTACTCCTTTTGCCCTGTTTAGCTGCAGCTGTCCGTCACCAAAGGTTTAAATTGATGTTTTGTTTTGCAAATGGAATGTTTGTCACAACAAATTAAGCGCACTGTCGGAATCGCTCTCCCTCTCGCCCACTTGAACGGTAGCACCGAAGAAAATGCGATTTGCTTTCCTTCTTTTAGCAGGACTTTGCTTTAAGGTGCTGTAAACGGTGGTTCTAGTTTTTGACCATGAACATAATCATGGCTATAGTAGAATGTTGGTGCGATTACATTTTGAAGCTTTCTTGCACTGCTTTTCGCGCACCGCTTCCCTTTATTGTATATATCTTATCAGTCAGTCTACTTCAATGAAATCCTAAAACTTAATTGTATGCATTGTTACCAGTTACTATGAACTAGAAATAGAAATAAATTTGACTGTAATATTTATTCAATCAAATTGACTTTAATTTAATTTTAAGAAAAGAAATGAATATAGTTGAAGTTAATCATTCATAGGGCCAATGAATTTTGTGTCTCAGATGAAACAGGAAACCGCATTTTGAGAAAAAAAGGAAACTATAAAGAAAACCAATAGTGAGCATTTCATCGAGAAAGAAGTCACCAAGGTACTAAAACAGATGACATTATTAATTGTTCAGATAGATAATGAACTATCCATGTAATTCTCGGTAAATTGAAATTTTTTTGTATTTATAATCTTTTAATGGCGAAATTTTTATAATGGGATTAATTTTCATCAATTATCGCATAAACTCAGGAGAGCCGAGAAGAAGAAAGCTGTGCGTGCTTCATAGCTTGAAAGTGCTTGTTTAACAATCACCTGTAAAAAAAGAGTTCGACATGGACCACAACCAGACAGTAACGACCGATCGCGTAGTGGAATGCGACCAGGTCTCAGTTCTACTAACCACAAGTTCTAGAAGTGATATGAGACAAGCACGACTCCACTTCTCCTTTGATATTTAATCTCACCCACTGCAGTTCCTTTGAAGAAAGGAAAAGGAGAGAACTACAGAAACTTTCCATATCCTGTTGTCAAGTATGGCCATTACCGGGACCTTCTAGTAGGTGGTTTGTGTGCCGTTATCTGCTACTCATGGATTGTTACTTCCCTATCAAATTCATAGTCCTCAGCATATTTGCACGTTACACGTAGCAACTGGCTATTTAAGAGAGAATTTTTCTGGAGACTGTGCGAAATCGAAAAATTGCGGGACACAAAATTGGAAACAATATCAGTCGTCATATTTTGTTTAGATACCTTATAGTGAGTCATTAAAGGTGGAGTAATTTTTTTGTTAAAATATTTTTTCTTTTGCATAAAATTTTCGAAAAATGTAACGGGTGGCTACCGCCATGATAACATAGCCAAACTAAATGCGACAAGTAATAGGGTACAAGACTTTCGCAGAAAGAACTTATTTAATAGGGGTCTTTATAGTTATATATTTACGTAGAAGGTATTGACAAAAGATTTAAGCCTAATAACAGGATTATAACGGTTATTTTGAGTTCCCGGCAAGTCTTTGAAAATCGCTAATATATTATTGTTGTCAAATCTCATTTTGAAGCAGCTTTTCCAAAAAACATTTTCTATCCGGTGTAACTAAGAATCGCTTGAAATTAATTTTTCTGATAAGAAGAAATGACCTTCTTTCCAATTATGTAAAAATTTCTTTGGGGCTTTTATTCACTGCTAGGGAAAAGTCCGTTAAATTTCGGGAAGATCTACCCTGCGTAGCTGGCGCTTGGAAGAAGTGGGCACAAGAAAGAACGGGAGCGCGACACGGATTGCGCCCACTACTTCCAAGCGCCTGCTACGCAGGCTAAGAAAATCACGCATCGACTTGTCAGCAACCCGAAATAATCAAATAATGTTCTCATCTATCAAAGCCAAAATTGCAGATTAATCCTAGCAGTTAGCACCGTGTTGGATCAGATCGAAAATCAATACTGTAAGCTTACCTTGTAGAGTCAGCTGTAAAAAATTAGTTTTTCTCACTATTTTCGTTTGAAATTGTTATCTCACATGAACAAACTACACATTACTCGACATTTTAAACCATATTTGGGCTTTTACACGTCAACACCCCGTATACGGTGTCTAGATTCAACTAGAAAGGACGATAATCAAGTAGAACGAATTTTGAACTCCAGAGTGGCAGCAAACAGTGGATGTTCGCTAGCCGGTTACGGCTGATGTTATCGATGTTTGTCACAAAATGAGACTTCTTGATAAATTTTCGCAAAGCGTTCGCGAAACGGCCTTTCGAGCAACTATGTGGGTTTTTTACTGATAAAGAACGTGATAAAGAAAACTGATTACTCACAGCGCTTGCACTCCTCCAAAAAATACGCCTGCTTTGCAGTTTAAAAAATCTCGTGTATTGTTATTTTTATAATATATTTTGAAAGGGGGATATCAGCCATAAAATGGGTCTGTTAACCTTTTTAGGTCCTTTTACAGACCGAAATTACAGATTTCCCTTCCCTTTTATATCCCTCAACTAGTGAAATCCCTACTCTTTTATTGGTACCTGAAGCCCGGAAAAAAGTACCCATTTTGGGCGGAGCCTCCCCTTATAGGCTATAATAGGGAGTTCCCCCGGGAAGTAAATGAACCCCGTGGTGACACCCATGTGTAAAAGTGGTGAATGCTGGTCGGAAAAATTGAATTAAACCCCGAAATGAATCAAATAACGCTTGGGCATGCTTTATTTGACTCCTAAAAGATACCATTGTCAAACAGATAAAGGCTAAGGTAATATTCAATCCAATACAGATTTTGTCGTAGAACTCTTTCTAATTCTTTCTCTTTTTTTTTTCATTTTATAGGCTTGGAAAATTGATGTAAATTAACAAGCTTTCATCCTATTTCTTTTACTGTTTCACATGTTTCTTACGTTAAGAATATGTAAAGAGTTTTTTTTAATAATAGCGTTTAAATCTTATTTGTCTTTGTCGTCATCATGTCAGTAATATTTCAAAAAAAGTATTGAAGGTAATATTGTTTCGATAATTAAATAAAATATATTTTTACACGTAATTTAATCTTAATTAAACTCAATTTTACAGTGAACTACAAATTATTACAGGCGATCAGCCCTCTCGAGACTAAATATGCACCCGTTTATAAATCAAACACCACATTCCATTCACTGTCCAGAGCCAGTTGCCTTGTGCTCACAGAGCTCTTGATTTGATCTCTTTTGGTAAACAGGGGGTTGTTGTACATGACTAGGTGGTCCTCTACTTGCCTTGAGCCGTCCTCGCCCCTAAGTAAAACGAAAAAGATAAAGCATAATATATTCTTCCATATTTCCCAAGCCAATTACAAAGTACCAAAAAAGGAAGATGTATCTTTACTCTCGAAATCATGACTTTCGGAACTTTACTAGTCTCAGAAAGCAGCCGACATTTGGCGACGCTAACACTGGTTTCCCCGCCAAATGACGTCTGTTCTCAGTGAGAAACGAGCGCAGAAATTCCATACTGCTTCTGATTTGTTGAATCAAATTTCCCACGCGGCGCGACCAATCAGAAGCAAGACCCAGATCTGGGTAATGACGCGTCATCAGTGTGGAATTTCTGCCCTCGTTTCTCACACGTCATTTGGCGGAGAAACCAGTGGTAGCGTCGCCAAATGTCGGCTGTTTTCTCAGGCTAAAACTTTACCGAAGGATGTTGTCGACTTACCAAGAAACCTCTTGGACTTTAAAGAACATGTCGTTCATCTCATACTGAGAAAGTACGTCGGTGGCCGGATTCACTCTACCACTAGGGCGTCTGTCCAGTGAACTTCCCAAGTCATTTCCTTTCTCATTGTGTTGCCGTCTATACTGAAATGGCTGCTTACGGTGTCGTGATCTACAGCTAAAGGATATCATGACTAACGTGAAAACCATAATCAACTCAATACTTCATTATGACCAAAACCTTGAATAAGGCGTGCCCCACAGTGAAATATACGGCCCGCTGAAATGGCCAATCACAACAGGCGTATTACTAAAAGACAAAATAATACGGACAACATTTGATAACTCCCCGCGTCTTCACGCTCAACAGTTCATTCCTAAGTTGTTGTGTCCGTTTTACGGGCGCGCCTTTTACGCCACTCATACAGATGCGCATTTTATTTCAATAGATGTTCGCAAATTACTTTAAACAGCTTTTATTAAAAGCGAAAGTTTTTTGATATTTTAACAGTGTATGCTTACCTCAATAGAACAATCACAGCCATAGTGATAAGGCATAAAAGAAGAGCAAAGCCGCCACTGATCAAACCGATTCGTGTTTTTGTCATCCACGTTCTCCGAGCTTCACTTCTGCTTTGTTTCTCTATGGGAAGTATTCCGCTATTAGAAGGTAGCTTGGATGTATAGCTGATCTCTGTGCTTTCTAACCTGGGAGCTGTAGTGGGAGGAGACGCTGTTTCAGGTGGACCAGTAGTAACTCCTGAAAGAATAAGAAAATGAACATTTCAAAATCAATCTGGAGGAATTCATATTGGTTGAAAAGAGAGACTATAAACAACTCTTAGCTAGTCTTGCAAATTTGTAACTTTCGTAACGATTCATCAGGAGGAGGTGTAAAATGTGTTCAATGGCCACAATCGGTTTCGGCTAAACGGCTTTTATGGGGGTTTTCGTTTTGTTTTGTCGATTCTTGGTTAAAAGTGTATTTTTTTACCATCCTTATGACGATTGGTTAATATTTTTAAAGCGATTAAGATAGTCCTTTTTAATTAAGGCTGGCCAAAAAGCACCTCCTTTCCTGCCATTCCATACATAAGTTATTATATTCAGTAATCTGTCCTGACGCTGGACTCGTTCAGTCGATAGAGCGCAAGACCTAGTTCAGTCGACATGAGGAGAAGCAAAACAGTGTCGTCGATCAGCGCTTTTGTGCAAGATACATTGACACTCAAATGAAGTGCGTTTTCTTTACCGCAGTCAGTTTGATACCCAGGTCACAAATGAAATTGCAGCCATGAATACAATAAATCGATTAAGGGGAATCAGGAAAGGCTGGGCCGTTTGTCTTTTGTTTTGCTTGTTATGCTTGCGGAAGGGATTTCCCGCGAGTCTTACTTAATTATGCGTACAGCTATCAAAAGTAATATGACGTCATAATGCAAATGATTTGTCATAAACTTACTGTGAAGACACTCCTCTCCTTCCCACCCTTCAATGCACACCTTGTGACCTGTTTCCGTATGGCAGGTGTAGTGTCCTTGATAGCTATCTTGTGGTCTGCAGAATATCGTGCAGTTAGGGCCAAACCAATATTTGTAGCACAACTTGCTTCCATCAGAGACATCACAGGTGTAGTGGCCAGTGGCATCATCTTTAGAGACACACCTTACGGAGCAGTTAGCACCATACCAGTCTTGGTGACAAATCTTAGATCCGTCTATTAGCCCGCAATCATAATGTCCCTTGGAGTCATTCCTTGGAGCACAGTGGGTAGAACAGTGCGGACCGTACCAGTTGGTGTGGCACATCTTGCTGCCATCGCCATGATCACACAGATAATGTCCCTTGGAGTCATTTCTTGGTGCGCAATACACCGTACAGTTTGGCCCATACCAGTGTTTGTGACATATCCTGGTCCCATCTTCAGCACTGCAATTGTAGTGTCCTTGTGAGTTATTCATTGCTTTGCAATACCTCTTGCACTCAGTTCCAAACCAGTTTTCCACACAAACTTTGCTACCATTAGTTTTTTCGCACAAGTAATGTCCGCCAGAATCATTGCGAGGCGCGCAGAAGAGAGTGCAACGCGGTCCGTGCCAGTTGCTATGACACTGTTTACTGCCGTCGGTCTTATTGCAGTTGTAATGACCAAGCCAGTCGTTATCTTGAGGAACACAGTTTGTGCTGCAATTTTCTCCATACCAGTTTTGGTGACAAATACTTTGTCCTGTTTGTGGATGACAACTATAATGACCTTCAATATCATTCTTCGCAACGCAATATACGGTACAGTTCTGACCGTACCAATTGCGAGAACATATAACGCTTCCATTAACTGTGCACTCGTGTTGGCCAAGTGAATCATTTCGAGATTTACAATGCACATTACAGTTTTCACCAAACCAGTCTGGTAAACACTCTTTTGCTCCTGTATCACTGTGACAACTAAAATGGCCCATAGAATCGTTTCTTGGCAAACAGAAAACGTCACAGTTCCTTCCAAACCATCCCACCAGGCATTCTCTTTTTCCAGTAGTAGTGTTACACGTATAACCCATAGACGAATCATTTTTGGGATTACAATCGCATGATGGACCAAACCAACCTTTCAAACACAACCTTTTCCCAGTTGAGTCACACGTATAACCTGAGGATGAATCATTGGTTGGCTTACAATACAAATTGCAGTGATTTTTTCCGAACCAATTTTGCAAACAAATCTTTTGTCCTTGCAAATTGCAAGTGTAACCCGCCACAGAGTCATTTCTAGGCAAACAATGCACTTTGCAACTAGAGCCATGCCAGCCATGCAGACAGACCTTTCTTCCTGTACCAGGCTCACACGAGTAGTGCCCGTGTATAGAATCATCATGGGGTGTGCAGTATACCTTACAGCTTGACCCATGCCAACCAACTCGACAAATAATGTGACCAGTAGTTTTATCGCAAGTATAGTGACCCGCAGTATCGTCGTTACGTTCTACACAGTGTGTGGTACAGCTGGGCCCATAATAGTCTTGATTACATTGCACAGAGTATTGCAGCACTGTCGTGGAGGGGTTGCCTCCCAGAATTACTTGCCGCCACTTTACTGGTGAGGCCCAGGATGAGGGAATAACAGCTATCCTGCGTTCATACCTATCCACGAGATCATCTGAAAAATGGTCATCGTCCATAGCCTCGACTCTCACTACAAATGAGCCCTGAAAAATAGATCATTTCTCTGAGTGTGAAATGATCAAGCACTTGTTAAGGCAAGAAAGTCATGAGATCTTAAGAATCTAATTCAAAGCCCATTCATACGTCGTGCTTCCACCGTGCTGAACTCAGTTGTAAAGGGTTCAACAGACGTATAACAGAAGCGCGACTTCAATTGAGACGTCGTGCTTCTGTCGAACTTAAATATATGAACGAAATATCAAGTCAGCGGTAAATGAAACAAAAATATACATTTTTAAAAACTCATTTCCGAAATTTATGAATTTAGTACATTCGACTCCCGATAACTCGAACCCTCGCTAACTCGAATCTCGCGCTAACTCGAACCAAAATCGATTTCCCCTGGATTTCCGTCATATATTCACTGTAAATGTACCCTCGGTAACTCGAACCCTCGATAACTCGAACTCCCGCTAACTCGAACCAATTTTCGTTTCCCCTCAGGTCATTTTCTATATAATTTTACCCTCGATAACGCGAACCATGTTTTGAGCCCTTAAAAAGTCGGGAAAAAAGCCGGCTACGGGCTTCCGAAACATTAAATTTTGGATTTGCTATTGACGTGTTGTAGGAGTATAGTTTACTAGTGGAGGCTGATGTTGATTGTCACAGGCTAACATGAAGCACCTTTTCTTCTCAAAACAGTAAAAGGCATGCTCTATTTAGGCTATGTTTTGTTACGTTACGTTCTGTTTTATAATCTACAGGTATCTTTTAATTTCACTTGACATTTCTACAATTAAATGTGATTAAAATGTTCACTGTGCAGTAAAAACTGTTTTTTACCACTCGGCTATTTTCTTTGAACTCTCGATAACTCGAACTCCCGATAACTTGAACCTTTTTCGATTTCCCTTGAAGGTTCGAGTTATCGGGAGTCGACGGTACGACACGGAATAAGCCGAGTATCAGAGTCATGTAGCAAGGCAGACCTTGTCGAATTGCTCTGCCGAATCAAGTTCAAAACTTTGATTCGGAAGTCGTGCTTTTGCCGTGTTTTGTCGACCTTTATTCAAAAATTGATTTCGACACGGTAGAAACACAACGTATGAACTGACACTAAAAATTAGATTTGATAAATCAAATTAAGCATGAAAGTCAAAGATGACCGTGGTCTCTCTAATTTGCCTTCCTCTTTTTCAAGCCCCACCAAAGCTTATTAAACCCGGGCTCTTTAATAAGCAACTCCCCACTAACTGCGGCCCAGTTTTAATTGCACAAAGCAGTCTCTTGAAAAGGACACAATTCTTTGTATTTAGTTGTATTTAGTAATGATTGTCAAGGGTCTGGTGTAACAAATATGGTGCCCTGTACAATGATGATATTGTCCTTCACCAAGTGTTTCAGTGATGCCGCCATTTGAATATTTATGAAATAAAATAAATTACCAAGGCTGGTTGCCTTTTCAGTTCTAAATAATTACCCCCCTTCTCCTCTCTAATAAGTGCCTTTCTGCAGTTAGCTCCCTCTTAATAACGGCTGGTAAAAATTAGTTCCCTGTGGGCTTTTTACAGAGTTTAGGGTAATACGTCAAATTACCTTCCATGAGGAAAACGCCCATACTACAGGATTCCTTCCACCACTCGAAAACGCCTCGTTTACTTTGAAGACAATATACTTCGTGTTATCGTAGGTTTTTGTTGTTGCATAAGCAACACAAGATCCTCCAGAAGTTTGCTTCAAACAAATCTTTAAGTAGTAATCACAGCTCCTGCATGTGGCGTCACAACATTGCTCGTTTAGGTCTACGTTGGAGGGATTTGAGAAGCTCTTCAAAAGAACAGATAGTTTACCTCCTGGACCTGCTGATATGAGTACCTGTACGGACATTATAAAAGAGCTACACTTAATTATTACAGCGTTAGGAACAAGCAAATGAACAGTCAACTACAACTATGAAATGACAATCACTAAGTATCTCAAAATCATTTCCTTAGGAAGCAAATTGTTGCAGATAGATCTTTGGTTGTCTAAGTAAATGAAGTCTAAGTTTTTCTTTTTGTCTGCGGACAAAAATTTCAAGAGGAGCATCCAAGAAATTGGCTTCTTTCATGTGCAACAACTAAAGCATATGCAAGTACTGACCGTTACTTTTTCGTCAATTAGTTTTCTTGATTTTTAAATTAAAAAATTACTCCAAGCTACTTGAGAAAACGTGATACACTGAAACGAAAGGTAGTATGAAACTACAAAGCGGATAACACCACTTATTTGACACTGCCTTTTGGTGTGTGACTGCTGTCCGGAAGCATTACTGTCAGCTGAAAGACCGACTTCTCGGGGGATTCAAGAAGCCGCCCTCCGGAGATAAACTTGGGGGAGGACAAGACTTGTTTTGGCATTTTCTTTCAATTTGGGACCTTTAATGTTCTTTTAACAAAAAAAAAGTATTTTTCTTGGATTTGAAAAAAAAACATAAAAACGTTTTAATCTTTTAACCTGTTTGTATCCTGTTTATCTTTCAAACAGGGATAGGTTAAAGTCTTTCTTAAGTCAACATGAACTGGACTCATATATTTTCCTGGTAAGACCGGATATTTTTCTAATTCAAAGGCCAGGTTAAACTCACAAAAAGATTTAAGTTGATATTTCCCCAAAAGATAAAAAGATATTTTCGCTGCTTAGGACAACCTCATAAGCGGAATCTTAATCTTGCTTTTTTAACTTCCGACATGAAATGAACACTAGCTCGAAAAATCACCTTTGTCTTAGTAATGGGGCTTTATTTTTCTTTATTTTTCCTGAGATTTGCATTTGCTGTGATGGCGGTCGGTCGGGTTTGAACGACCTTGCGTCCAAAACGGCGCAAAAATGGGTATTACACGAGAAGAGATTAAGAATCTTTTAAAAGAAGCGATAGAACCCTTAGAACGGAAGTTAGACAATCTGAACAACGTATTTTAAAACTGCTTCTTTGGAAATAAATTCTATCTCAATTCTCTAAAACTTTAAATTCTGGAGAACTGGCTACAAAATCTTAGGATTATTTCAGCTCCAGGCCTTATTAAGTACAAATAAATATATATTTTTTTCTTTCTTTCATGTATGCAATTAAGTACAAGGCGAATAAAGGTATTGTTGTTGTTGTTGTTATATTAAAACTGATTATTCTGGATCAAGTTATGACCAAATAACCCGCCTCCTTTATAACCTTATCACTGAGTCAGGGAAAAAACACTCTGCAATACATTGGCGCTTTTACTTCATGGAGTGGGGTCACAAATTCATCTTTGTTTTCACTGGAAAAGGCCTAGAGTCTAACAAATATAACCCTTTGACTCCCAGAAGTGATCTGCATGTAATCTCTTTGTAATATCAATCCTTTGTCCGGCAGACAGGTAATGAGAATAAGTAAATGTATAAGCTAGAGGATGTTATCTTGATATAACCCCAGATTCTCTTAAATAATGTACAAGGAAATGAATAGCAGCCAGAGAGGAGAATTACTAGTCAGATCTTAGGCGTTAATTAAAGGGTTAATGGCGCATCCCCTTGAACCCCTTCTTCGGGCCAAGAAGTACTTTGCGAGGCACATCACAGTTCTAGGACAGGTGGCTGAAAATTTGCAGTTTTAGGTTTTTATATTAAGAATTTGTTTTAATGCAATTAACGAAAAATTCCTCTTAGGCTTGCGTTTAAAATTCATTTTATCTTTACTTCTTCCCCTTCGTTTCTTCTTTCCGGACACTTGTTCAACAGAGCTGAATTTGGACCGCCATAAAAACCAGGCGGAAATCGTTTACAAAAGTAAGTATATTTGTTATAACTACATTGTAGTTTGTTGAAAACCTATCCAATGCAGCTTAAATGTTTATTGCTATTGAAATCGTAGCAAGGTTTAAATGAGCATCATATCACGTTCTTTTGGCAGGTAGAGCATCTGTGTTCTGGGTTGTATTGAACATTATGGCACGTTATCTGCCTCGAAGCAACTTTCATTGACAACTTTAGGTTTAGGAAATGAAATAATACAGCTTGAAACAGCGAAGATTTTCAAAGGCTACTAAAACATGCGGTTTTTAAGTTATGGAAGGAATGTGACTCTCTTAAATTGATTTAGAATGGCCTCGGTCACAAACAGGAAAAGTTATCGAATATCAACCAATTATCCGCAGACCTCACAGAGAGCGTAACAAACAGGTTAGGCCCGGCAAAGTATAGAGGTGCCCAGAGGGCAGTAACTTAATCAATGAAATTCTCATCTTCAACTCGTGTAAAAGAGTTTGGAGGCTGTGTTTTACGAATAGGAAGAGAGCGAATTTGTGCATATAAGCATCCTTTCAACGATAGTTGTCAATAAACTGAATGGAAATTTTATTAAAAAGGTATGACTACTGCAAATTACAAAGGGCCCGGAAATATAAAGATACATGAGATACAAACTATAAATTATATTCGGTGCCAAGTTCAAAGTCTATAAAGATGCACGCGAACAAAATGTTGCAAAGGATTTTTCTCTGCGGACGTATTACTTATCTAAAGAAAAGTTGACGGTAGCTTAACTTACCTGAAAACTGATGAGAACGGATAAAAGTAGCCCAAAAGTAGAGCTCGTAGCTTTTGAAAATGCCATTTAGCCAGTGTGATATATCCTGAATCGTTTTATGGCTTCAATAACACTAGAGGTATACACAGAAGAAAAAGTACACCACTCAGAATGGCAGGAATACGCGCGGACAAGGTCCTCTTGAACGCTCATTAAAATAAGTCCTTCAATGCGGCAAGCACTGCCTCCAAAAACCAGTTTGTTGACACTTGTTCTGATTTTCTGCGCACGTGATCAGGAGATTTCACGCGTGCTAACGCGATCGAGTTGTGTAATCACAGCAGTGCCGTTATCAATGACCCCTCTCTCTCACGTACGCTAGCCTCGCTTAGCGTTCAGCAACAGTGGCTTTAATAAGGGAGGAAGATCACCTGTAGATAAAAATAACATTAAATAGCATGCTTTATTAGATCTTGAGGTTCGTGCAGTTCGTCATGGTTTGCCGGTTTTGAAATAGAAACAACTTGGTTAACTAGCCTAAGACGAGGGCTTAAGTGAAAGCCTCGCGGCAGGTTATTACATCCAGATGCTGAACTTAAAAGGCTATTTAAAAAAATCACGTAAACATTACGTCAAGCTAAGCTCGCAGCCTCGATTTTATCTCCCTAGAATTGTAAGGGGCTTAAACGGAAGCTTACGAAATGGAATAACTAATAAGAACTACAACGCCTCGAAGTAGGGTATATGACTCACAAGGGACATACTCGGGTAGTTTAGATGCAAGTTCTGTTTGGCTAGGAGGGCAGGTTGGCTACATAACTCTAAATTTTGGGTGGAGACTGGCCTTTCTCTGGAGCCTAAACCAACCCAGAGGTGTTCCCTGAGTACTATGAAACTACTTCGCAATTCAAAGGCGTTTTGCAAAGGTCATTCCCGGTTTCGTGATACGTGTTTCACAATGCAACCCTACATGCTGTATGCTATGATATAGCATTTCAAATAGATGTAGAATCGTATTACTGCGTCAGTGTTTCGTGACATTTATCGTTGTTAGCCTCCCTTGCAGGGGCGTGACGTCACATAAAGCAGAAAAGGGAGATGGTTATGCTATTGATTTCGAACCCTCTGTGTACAATCCGCGTGTTCTTAAGATCCTGGGTCACGATCGAACAGGCACAACAATGGAATAGAAAATCCTGTTTGTTATTTACTTATCTTTTATGAGCACTTGACCCTGGTACTGACAAAAACCTAAAACTCGAGACGGTACACGAGTTACAAAACCCCTAAAACAGCTCCTAAGCGTGCCGAAGATTGACCAAGATTAAGCAAAGCTTAATGAAAATGGAAATTAACATAGTATTTTCTTTTGCAGAGGGCGAGCTACAACAAACAGAGATTATAACAAGGGAAAACTGAAGGACTGGCTTGTTATATGGACAAAAATAGATCTTGTCTGCTTGGACCTGTCTAATTAGAGAAATGACAAAAATAATATCTTTAAAGACAGTTGCAAAGTACTTTGCTGTACTCAGGGGCCGCTTAGAGTAATCGTATCAGTAACGAGCAATCCAGCTCAGTTGACTCAGCTCAACTCAGTACATGGCTGTTCAGTTCTCTGCTGTGTTTCGCAACCAAAGAAAAGTGCAGCGTTGCTGAAATCTTTTCCGGTTCACGATCGTCGAAGGTCACAGCCTTCAGGTCCAAGCAGATCGATTTGTCTTCAAGTAGATTATAAAGACTTACCAGCTTATCACTGATCAATGCAAACTCCGGGTACAGCAAGCAAATTTCTATGCCTTTTTCTGTTGTTTCTTCTCCTTTGCAAATGACATAAAAAAATTAAATGGACGGAGTTTTAATTAACAAAAAAATCGCCTAACGAGCTTCCATCGCATGAAAGCAGAGAAATTCCTTATGACTGATGCATGCCTTTCCTTGGTCAGCTCATTCGCTACGTATTTTCTGAGCATCTTAAACATACACGCCTTCACGCAGCTTTCTTTTAAATATTAGTCTATTTCAGGGCATAAAACTGTTTACCCTTGTATTCTTCAACACCCCAAACAAAAGAATTACATCCGTTTTACGTCAAATGAAACCCTTTTGTTTTGTTGACTTTTAGACCTAAAGTCAAAGCATGATCAAACGTCTTCATTGGACTTAAAATATATGACATTAATTCAACCAGCCATCTGTGCGAAAGTCAAATAGAAACTGGACATCTTTTTACGGACACTTAGTAGAAAGCATTTTCTCAGTTTTTGTTTGTTTGTTTGTTTGTTTGTTTTGCTTTCTGTTTTTGTTCGAAGGCTCTCGCTCTCGGGGAAGGAGTGGACTCATTATCCATTTTCATTACAAACATAATGATTGTTGGCCTGTCGGACCACCTTAAGCCTAGAGGGTTATCTGAGACAATGCAAGGTATTGTGTGTTTCTTATACTGTGTTTTATTTGATTCTCATTGTTACAAGCAGATTGGATTTCTTTGACTCAGTGTCTACGTCTTTCCCATCCATTGTTACGTCCTAGAGGCCTCCAGCCACCTCTCCTCTCCCTACAGGCCTCCACCCTCCTGGGCGCCATCCACCTCCTCCACCACCACGACAATAGCTCCTCCAGTCAAAGCTTCCCTTTGCAACATTTTCCCTGAAGTTGTTCAGCACGTTTCCTGCAGGCTTATAGCGGCCAACCACATAGGTACACCGTCCCGAGACTGCTTTTCCTATTCCCAGCTCCACACTCTTTTTCCACACCACCTGCGTAAAGTGCCCAGTGCCGTAACCCCATCCGGGATTGTCAAAGTTGAACTTACACACTTCTTTGTACCTGTGAAAATATAGTGTAGCACAGTAATACGTTAAGAAAGAAAGTCCTTTTTTGGCTTTTTTGTGATGGCCTTGCGTAAGTGAAATTGTTTTAAATTTCATTAATATATTTTTGCGACAGCCATGAGATTTTTCGAGATTCTCATATTTTTCGCAACTTTTGTAGTGTCGTTGACGTCTCCTTGGCGTGCTAACAGGTGACTAAGCGGCCATGTTGGAGGTCAAAACAATACACATTTTTGTGCCGAACTAGCTTACAAAAAGTCGCTTATTGAAGAGATACGCTTGTTCTTATTAGTCTTGAATCCAACCGAAAACCAACCATCTCAGAAGTTCAGAGTTATTGTTTGAAGGTTAGCATTCGCGATGTAGGACCCTGCATAGCTGAAATTCTCGTTTGTATTGTTTGCAAAGCCTAAAAGTCGATTTTTAAGAAAAAGAAACTTCTATCCTTTCTGCAAAATTGTCCGTCGGACACTCCAGGAGAACGTGGTCAATTGATTTTCACAATCCCTTTGGTGTTTTACTGCATTTCTGCTTAGTGGTATAATCTAAACCGCTAAGGCATACTATTAATGAGAACTGTCAAGGGCGAATCAAATTCCCCCCCGCCCCCCCCCCCCCCCCCCCCCCCCCCCCCTTTAAAATCAACTCAGTCTGAACACTTCCATAATGATAGTCTGCTGGACGGAATAAAATATCGGGACAAAACTTTGATTTTTACGACGCTTTTCCGATGGATGGAGTGGCGAGACCTTGCGACATAAATGACATGCGCAATAAAGAAGTGCACACCTATAGAACGCGCCTGAAGGTGTAATACTTTCCTTTCCTGTACATGTAGAATGTATAGTGTGAAAAAGGTCCAGTAGCATCAAAATACCCACCACATCTCAGTAGCTCTTTGCCCTGAGAGGCCTCCATAGCCACATGACATAGCGAGGTTCTCGCCTTGACCTGGCCTCTCACGGGAACTGGAGTGCTTAAGTTTACCCATGCGTGCAAGCCGCCCGGCATAAGCTGTGGCCTGCTGGCTCATATCATCATTCAACCTCATGGCTGGTGCATCATGGATCCTGCGGTACTTGTTGTGAGCCTCCAAACCTTCATCTCCAAAGGAAGCTAAATACAGGATACATGTTTTACCGTCATTTACAACATCAGGAATGCGCGGGACAAGTATCTGAGAGGCATCGAGTGCCCATAGATACTCAGAACGTATTTGCTAGTAAAATGATAAACCCTTGCAGAGCTATGAATTGATCAGTGTTAATGGTATGGCAGCGGCAACAAGAGGGCTTGACCTAACGTAGAGGTGGAAACCTTATATAATGAAATGTTTTGTACAGAGTTTAGGTATAATTACAATGGACTGAGTTATGGAAAGACGTTAACGGTAGTCGGTAGGAACAGACTTAGGCCACTTAAGTTGGCTCTACTGGATTTTTTAGGGGGGATACCTCCCAAGTTTGAGCATTGAATAGGTCGGCATAAGTAAAGATATGGGGAAAAGTTTACCACAACTGTATTATTATATAAAGATGACAATTTCTTATGATCTTGGTTTTATTGCAATCGAAGTCGCCATGGCAACGTAATGACACCATTACGTTTTTTATTTATCTTTGTGTTTTTCTGTACCCGGAGAAAATCGCTTAAAGGAGTACGTACCTGCCATAATTGACTCAATTGTGGCAAATTTTGAACAAATTCTATGACAGCATTTTGGAAATATTTTGAAACAAAGTTTTAAGAATCATAAAAACAGTGAAATAGCATGCTGTCCACACAATTAGCTAATATTTTAAGAAAATGATAAACTTTGGAAACACGGCTTCATCTCGTAGTGGTTTCATTCCATTGAAAACTGCGTACAAAAAAAGAGGGGAATTGCTCTGAACACTGAAAATAGGGAAGGCTTTTAAACAGGGCCTCAAATATAACCAATTTTTCGCCCAGATTTTGTGTTTACAAGTGAGCGTCCTCATTATTCACTGGCATTGTTTTCAAGTTTCAAATGCACATGCACAACAAGCCAAAAAATAGAATTTGCATGAAAAGGGACCCTGGGTCAAGTGTACATACTCCTTTAAGCGATTTCTCCAAAAGAACTCCTAGTACAGAGAAACACAAAGATAAATAAAAAACGTAATGGCGTCATTACGTTGCCATGGCGCCTTCGATTGCAATAAAACCCAGGTCATAAGAAATTTTCATCTTTATATAAAACGGCTGTGCAATTTTTTTCCCATATCTTTACTCATGCTGAAGAAGTTAAAGCTCAAACTTGGGAGGTATCCCCCCAAAAAAATCCAGTCGAGCCACCTTAAGGCATGACTATCTAATTTAACATGCATATTTTGAAAAAATGCTATTTAGAACGGTTTGTTCCTATTATTGATCCTGAAAATTGGAATACTAATGAAGCTTAATGGCATTAGCAATATGAGACATTTTGCGAGTTCAAATTTTCGTCACGAGAATTAACGGTCAAAATATTTACTCTAAAATGGGGAAAGGATAATAAAAGAGCAACAAGTTCTTTTAGGTACATTTTAGAGGCTATTGAAAGGTTCTGAAAAATTCGCCTTGTATGTATGTTTACGTTATATAGGAAACGGTAAATAGAGGGAAAAGGGTCACGTGACTTGTTAATTAGCTAACTGGCTAATTTCCAACCACACAAGGCGATTTACGATTTACACTGTTTATGTAACATTTTGGTGGTGAAAATTCCTAAGACTAAGGTTTGGAACCCTTCCCCGTTAAGGAAAACGTGTTTTGTGACGTCACTGACGAAGCAATGTAACGTGTTATTTGAAATCACGTTTTACGTGTTTTTCTCATTGAGCCACATTTGAAGTTCACTCTTCAGGATCACTGATGGAAGCAAACCGGGAAATGGGAAAAATTAAACTTCGATCAGATAATCGTAGGGAATAAAACAATTTGTTAGATAAGCTTCGAAAATCGTATATAAATGTAACGGTCATCTTGAAATTTTTAGCTGCCCTCAAGATACCGAAAATTTAAGGCTATATTTGTTACTTCTAAGGGATATTTAGAAAAAACAGTTCTTGAGTGCCACCGATCCTTGGAGAGCTTGCTGCTGGCCAGGGACAGGGTTAGAAACTCAGTTAATGATCGCCTATAAACACTTTCATCTTACCGAAGACTATCCGGATTCCTGAAAGAAAAAGGTTATGTGTTATAATGATTACTGAAAGTTATTTAAGAGATTTCTTAGTGTTAAATATTTAAATGATTGCAATGAACCATTCGTATAAATATGGACATGTTTAAATATTGAAAATTCTTAGTACACTAAAATGGGTTACGTGTATATTTGCGAAGACGCTCTCTTTAAGGGGGCAGTCTTTTCCCTCCTGTGTACATTGGCTATACACCTAATTCCTTTCCCTGATTATCAGTTCTGACGTGGAATCAGGGCGGTTAAAAATTATAACGACCTTACAGTCATTTATCTTTGTCGGCTAGTGTAAACTGTAACGAGTTTTCCCTTGAGAAGTCAGGCTTCAGTGTATATCATCATCATCGATCATCGGTCGACCGAAGAGCAGTCGACTGAAAGTCGTCTCCAACTGGTTTGGCCTTGGTCATTGCGCACGATGTTATCCTCTCAGTGTATATAAAATAACGCGGTTAAAAAGTCCTTTATACTGACGATAATTTCAGGGTTAAAATTCGTTGTTATGCGTGACTTACCAGAAGTACACAGTACTCCCAAAAACAGGAACGAAAGATTTAAAACCATGAGCAAAGCAGGACTAAAACTAGAATATACTCCTTCACCTGTCTAGCTTAACCTGACCGGGGACTCCAGTCCGTTTTAGTCTTTTTTATAGCGATGTGATGAATGGAGTCGATTGGTTGAAAAATGTCTGCACTATGAACAGGTGAATAGGTGAAATAAAAGGTGTTTAAATACCAATTAACAACATAAACAAATTGCAATATGTTTTCTTACACATGCTGAATCGATCGATATGTCCTGTCAAAATATCTCAAAATTTCCAAAGCAATAAAATCTTTAAAGGACTTTCCAATTGTTAGCCGGGTACATTTTTGCTCAGTCTGCTTTATTGTATGCGCTTTTCTTCGTAATCATTAATATTTATTCAGTTTATTCTATTTATTTCGGTGTTGGGCATTTTAACTTTATTCAGGGATAAATATTATATAAATAAATTTGTTTTTAGGTGGGTTCAGAAATCAAAAGTTCCACCATATCTCAAATATCTTTTGTTAAGGGACAAAGGATGGTGTTTACAAGCTGTCAGAACAGCTGGATACACTTTAGATTTTACTAGCAAACCTTTGCTGGTCAGTCAAGTCCTTTGATAAAAGATTTTTGCACCGACCTCTTTGGTGTTGGGGTCAATCAAAAATAGAAGTTGGACGCACGGTACTTGCAGGAAACATCATAAGTGTAGTCTCAGTCTTTCACAACTAAAGGTTTAACTGAGGTTAAGAAACACCTCTTCAAGCTTATTCAGAAACACAGAAACAAGTTCAAAAGATAGAAATAGGTAGATGTATTCAGCTGTGGAATGGGAAAACAAGCGTTTCCTGTTAACGAAGTTCGTTTACTTAAACCTGGAGTTGATTCTCACTTTCGCTTTCAAACTTGAATCATAATCAGATTTCCTTATCTCATTAAAATCTAACCTAAGGCCACGCGTCCTAACACCTTTCGAGTTCTTTGTTCTCTGTTAAACCAGTTTTAGCCCAATTTCACTTACTTTTCTGACCTCAAACTAGAATTTCTTTCGACACAATCTTGGAAAGATTTAGTTTCTTTCAAACTATCGTTTTGGTTCCCTGTAAAGGATTTGGGTATAGAGATATTTCTAGTTTTGCAGATTTCTTCCACGTGTAGTGGGAATCAACTCAATTTCAGTTCCTTTTGTTTTCTAAACTCTGATACTTACTAACACCTTTTCCTTGCATATGAATGCCATGTAAAACTGTAAAAAGAATCAATTAACTTAATCGTTCAATATAAATAGAACCTCTTGTGAGTAACTTCTCAGTTACGCCTTAAGATCCGAGATAGCTAAGAGGAGTTTGTAACTTCAACGGAAAGATTAAAACCATCGTCAACTGCCAAACTCTGGTTGTGTCACCTCCCTTCACGTAATCCTAAAGTCTGTAGAAGTCCCCCTCTACACAACGTATGTTTTTCTTCCATACAGACGCTTTGCATAATTAGAATACATTTTGTTTGTGAAATCACGTTCGTCTGCGAGAAAATTTCAAGTTTTATTGATTTATTTCTATTTATCGTGTTTGTTTTTCGCAGGTCTAGCTCGCTTTCAGTCGGTTCAGCTTAACAGCACCAGTTTATACCACGTGACTGTCAAGTGAATGTATCACTCTTGTCAGTTATCATCGGTTCTCATCGACCCATATAAAAACACAATATGCCTTTTTAGACTCCGGTGACTCGGATATTTAAGCTTAATTTTTCATACTTTTTATTAGAGAGAAGAAACAAGGGTAACAAAATGGCACTGGCAAGGCTTGGGAATCAATAAATATTAATAAATTGTTTTCCATCCCACTAAGACAAAATCGAACAAGAAGGAATCGCTTCTACTGTTTGATGTCACGAGTTATTTGAAATCGCGTTTACGTGTTTTTTTCATTGAGCCACATTTGAAGTTCACTTTTTAGGATCACTGATGGAAGCAATCCGGTTTAAATAGCATTTTACAAAATATGCAAATTTAATTAGGTAGTCATATCTTGAGTGCCTTGAGGACTTTAAACCTCTTTCACTCAGTTTTATTCATTCGGAAGGTGTTCGGCTGAAACACAATCAAGCAGCTCTTTCACACAACGCTCACATGGGCATAAGTGCATAATTTGGCCAATCCTCAGCTGTCAGCCTTCTCACCTACTCCCACTCAAATGATATTCAGAACATCCAGAATCAAGAATGATTTTTTGCCTGATTTTATCAAAGAGGTTCTGGGGCAAGTAACCGTGCTTCTGCTGGCGTCTAGTATGTGTTAGACATCAGGTAGGTGGATAATCTCTATAATGGCCTATACGGGGAGCCTCCGCCCGAAATGGAGACCTTTTTCAGGCTTTAGGAATTTGAAAAGATAGAGATTGCACTTGTTGAAAGACGGTATAGAAAAAGGTGGGGAAAATTGTCATTTTGGTTGGTAAAAAGGCTCAAAGACCTAACAGATGCATTTCATGGCTGAGAAAAAGACGAGAAATTGTTCTGGTTTTGCGATTTACTCATACTTGTGAGGCAGTGCATTTACAGTGGTTGAAAGAGATGTTCTAAATTAGAAATGTGAAAGGGATAGCATTTGTCAATTGTAGGTATACGAAACGTGACGCTGTATCTTTCCAGGTAAATAAAAGCGAATGGGGTCGGACTTGGTAGCGGAACCTCCCCGTATAAAATTAAACTTTTTGGAATCCCCCCGTGAATCAGCCTTAAATTCTAAGAGTGAAATCTAGAATAAGGGAATATTCCTTCATGTGTGATTTGGGCAATGGCTACTTCTCTTGGGAGCTGTTATCTAGCATGCAAACAAGCTCAGTTTCGACAGCCGAGGGAGTTTAAACCATCGGCTCCTTTCTCTCTTTCTGTTTCCTTTTGCACACTTTTTGCGCGTAACCCGCGCGTGACCTATCACGACAATATTCATCAGGGGCACCAAACGATGGTCTACTCTTAAATATATTGAAAAGAGTTTTTAGGCTATATACAGTACTTGTAGATTGTCCAGAAATGAATTCAATGGGGTGCTAGTAAATTTATATCTGTTCGGTCATCCTAGGGCAACCTGAGCCTTTTCGATATAAAAAGGCCTTCAGTATTATTCCACAGAAAATTTTACATGCAATAAGGTATCAGAACTTTTCTGAATCCTTTCACCATGACATCTTCGAATCGGAAAATGATAGTTTTTCTTTTTCCACGAAATATAGTTTAAATTTTGAGGGAAATGGGAAAAACTGAACTTCATATAATCGTAGGGAATAAAACAATTTGTTAGATAAGCTTCGAAAATCGTATATAAATGTAACGGTCATCTTGAAATTTTTAGCTGCCCTCAAGATACAGAAAATTTAAGGCTATATTTGTTACTTCTAAGGGATATTTAGAAAAAACAGTTCTTGAGTGCCACCGATCCTTGGAGAGCTTGCTGCTGGCCAGGGGCAGGGTTAGAAACACAGTTAATGATCGCCCATAAACACTTTCATCTTACCGAAGACTATGCGGATTCCTGAAAGAAAAAGGTTATGTGTTATAAAGATTACTGAAAGTTATTTAAGAGATTTCTTAGCGTTAAATATTTAAATGATTGCAATCAACCATTCGTATAAATATGGACATGTTTAAATATTGAAAATTGTTAGTACACTAAAATGCGTTACATGTATACAGCTGTATTTGCGAAGACTCTCGCTTTACGGGGGCAGTCTTTTTTCTGCTGTGTACATTGGCTATACACCTAATTCGTTTCCCTGATTATCAGTTCTGACGTGGAATCAGGGCTGTTAAAAATATAACGTTTTTAAAGTCATATATCTTTGTCGGCAAGTGACTTACCAGAAGTACACAGTACTCCCAAAAACAGGAACGAAAGATTTAAAACCATGAGCAAAGCCGGACTAAAACTAAAATTTACTCCTTGGCCTGTCTAGCTTAACCTGACCGGGGACTCAAATCCCTTTTAGTTTTTTTTTTACAGTTATGTGATGAATGGAGTCGATTGATTGAAGAATGTCTTCGCTATAAACAAGTGAAATAAAAGGTGTTTAAATACCAATAAACAAGGTAAACAAATTGCAATATGTTTTCTTACACATGCTGAATCGATCGATATGTCCTGTCAAAATATCTCAAAATTTCCAAAACAATAAAATCTTTAAAGGGCTTTCCAGTGTATGTTTTTCTTCCATACAGACGGTTTGCATAATTAGAAGACAATTTGTTTGTGAAATCACGTTCGTCTTCGGGAAGATTTCAAGTTTTATTGATTTATTTCTATTTATCGTGTTTGTTTTACTCAGGTCTAGCTCGCTTTCAGTCGGTTCAGCTTAACAGCGCCAGTTTATACCACGTGACTGTCAATTGAATGTATCACTCTTGTCAGTTATCATCGGTTCTCATCGACCCATAACTTGTTTTACGTCCCACCTAGACAAAATCGAACCAGAAGGAATCGCTTCTACTGTTTGATCAAGGTTTCTTGATTTTTTTTTTTTTTCAGCATTGCTTTCTATTTATTTACAACCTTGAAGAATTAACTACAAAGTTCTAAAAAGATTCGTTTTAGGCTATGCTCAATATACCAGATATATATTCCCACTCACGCTATATCGGATAGCTTTTGGTACCGCCATGCTATCTCGTACAGTATCATTATCGTTATCATTATTAACTTATCTCCCTTTTCAAGTTCTCAGTTTACAACACGTCCCAAAAAATTAGTTTAGTAAGAATCGTTTTGGTGTTACTTTGCGCGGGTGAGAAAATAGTGCGTGCTTTACACCCCTGTGTAACAGACCCAGTGGAATCTATATCTTCACCGCGGGTTCTGGGGGAAAACGTCACCAGGTTGGTTTATTTTTCTTTTTTTCTTAGTTGTGAATCTCCCATAAAAGCTAAAAGGGGGGCGGCCTTACATCCTTACCGGTATGAAACCTTTGAAAACCTTTTACATATTGCTGTGGGTAGAATAACTAATTAAACGATTTGCACTTTTTTATGCAATCTCAAGTACCTGCATCCCTCTGATGTGCACTTTTTTTGTAGAAGTCACAATAGAAAGTGGCCGAGGAAGCAAAATATAGGTAGTAACAAACTATTTGTCAGATACCGAAGAGGCCAAAATACTGCACTGGGTAGGGTAGGGTTTCATTGTGTGTTCCACTGGGTCTGTTACAGAAGGGTGTTGGTTTGCACGGCTGCATTGGTATCATGATTTTTTAGTTCTAAAAAAAAATCAAAATGCAAGCAAATTTCTTTTTCTTTTCTTTTTTTTTTTGTTTTTCCTCTTTTCTCTTCTGAAGAGGAATTAGATTGTTAAATGGACTGAGTATCACTCATATTTAAAACGCGTCTTTCTGAAGTCGCCGAAGAATTCCAAACGCTTGAAAACAGAAAATTTTTAAGTCCTGAGTGACTTACAAAAACATAGGTTATGTTTCATACGTTTCCTTTGAGGCTTTATTCTGTCAATATTTTCAAAGCATCTTAATTAAACATACACGCCTTTACGCAGCCATCTTTTAAGTATTACTCAGGTTCTTGAATTGACTATGCCATTTCTCCTAATTTATTCTTTCCATAGTGCATTGATCCACCCCCTCGGCGTTGACCTCTCCCGAGTGCTCCTTTTTACAGGACGCCAGCCTTTTCGTTCCCCACAGGCCTACATCCTGAGCCATTATCATCTCCCCCTCCCCCCATTGGTCTCCACACTCTTGAGCGCCATCTGCCTTCTCCTTCTCCTCCAACACCAACACCACTGCCACCTTTACCGCTGAGTAGAATAGCTTTTATCAAAGCTTCCGGCAACAATTTCCCTGACGATGTCCGTCATGTTTTTGAGCGGTCGATAGCAGCCCACAACATAGATACACCTTCCCTCTTGCTTTTCCTATTCCCAGCTCAACACTCTACACTCCAACTGGATAAAATGCCTTGTGTCGTAATTCCATCTGGGATATTTGAATTTGAACATGCACACTTTCTTGTACCTGTGAAAATATTGTTTAGTAAAGTCATACGTTACAAAGAAAGTCCAGTCACACCACATGCTCTCTTGAATAAAAAAAAAAGTTGTTGTTGTTGTAAATTTTTCATTTCTAACACTTTTTTGAGGTAAATACACAACACGCATCGAGCAGTTTGTGTAGACTGCAAAATTATATATATGTTTAATATTCACCGGCTTCGGTCGGTCCGTATTGGGAGAAACTGTGCCCGAGGTCTTGAGTACTCAGACCAAAGGCACAGTTTCTCCCAATACGGACCGACCAAAGCCAGTGAATCACATTTTTATTTTTTTCCTACTGAGATTTAAAAGTTTCAGGAAAATTTTCCTCAGTCGTCAGCCTCCAACGTATGTGTGTTTCGTGTTGATGAAGCGCGCGATCCATTGCAAACCAAAGCAAAATATTACAACATGATTCTTAGCTCGGTAATTTAGATTATCACAATTTAGCTATCTTGTAGAATAAAGACAGTTTTTTTGTCTTGGAAGGCAGTTCATAATCTGAGTGTCAAACAGGGATAAAATAATTGATGAACTTGTTATTAAAAGCCATAGGAAAAAAATACAGAAAAGATTTAATTGCTTGCATAAAGACTTTATAAAAAGAGCTAATTACACATACCAATCTTAGGGTTTTGAATTGAATTAGAATAAAAGAAGGCGATTTGGGTAACAAGTATATAAATAAAAAAATGAAAACGGCGATAACCGACTAAAGGAAAAGTGATTCCTGTTGTTTGTTTAAGATTGAACGCTAAATTCAATCATTGACAACAACCTTCTGTGATAAGTAGAAAACTAGCGGGGCAAATTTCAATAAAAACGGCAGAATCTAGATTCAGACAGCAACAATGGAAAACAAAACTACAAACATAGCAAAAATGTCGAATAAACGGTGCATAAAAGCATGATTGCTGTACTTACAGCGCGGTTATAAAGCTAGTGAAGGGACATCACGAGCCGCCTGTTTTGCTTTACTTTAGCGGTTTTCCTGGCTCACTTGCTTGATTCTCCTTTCAGATTTTTTGTGTGAATAATAAACTTCACTTTTCCCTTGCTATTGCTAATATTAGCGCAAGTTTTGAAAGAAAAATGGTTTGAAAATCACGGATTTGCTCATTCACAAACAATAACCTACCCTACCCTCCTAAGTCTTTTCCCCAGGGAAAAAAAACATAACTTTTATTTGAAGTTAATATCAGTTATTGTGATGTATAATGTAAAGGACCTAACCATTTGTAAAAAAAACATGTGGTAATCACGATTTTGCATTTAGGTTAGTAGATTCCCTTTGGCCACAGCAAAAGAGTTCCGTGATTAAAAGCAACATGACTTGCCAGCCATAGGCGATTTTAAAAACAACAAGGAGGATAAACAAGGTGTTGACCAGGGACTGACCATATGCCGTCATATATGGTAGGTTAGATCACGAAAAAGGTCTACAAGGAGCTGGGAAGGAAAGCCTACTCCTCTGCACAATAATGTACATTTAACAAAGAAAATTGTTTGCTTTTGACAGTCGCAAGACACTGAGTCACAGCCGCTAAACATGGTTCCTGATGGAGGATCATAGTGCGTCCATTAATCTAATTAATTTGCACAAGAAGGGAAAAACTTGCTTAAAGTTTATTTATTTATTTATTTTTAAATTGTCTTTTCCATATTATTTTTATTTTTTTATCATTCTTACGAATTTTATTTGTGATAAAGGAGGCAGTATGAACAATAAAATAAATGATTTTATCGGTAAATTGAAACATTCTTGTTTCCTATAAATATTCTTCTGCCACGCCGTTCTGATAAGCCACAATAGCACGTGAACACAAGACAACGGCTGCAACCCCGCTCTATTTGGGTTTTATCAGTGTCTTGTTTGTCTTGCGAGGTTATAATTTCTCTGTTGTACGCAATACGATCAGCTTAGCAGATTTATGTTCTTGCACTTGGCATATATATTTTTCTGATTATATCTCTTGTAGATCCTACGTATACGTCTATCGGCTTATTTGTTTGCTGTCCTTTACAGTTTTTCTTAAATTATGTTTTTGCTTCTAGTGCTCTAATAAGACAAGAGTTTTAGCCAGCAACTATATATCGCGAAATGTTGTTTTTATTTTTTTTCTTGGATCTTTACTATAGAATTTTCTCACTGCTCAGGAACGAATTCAAATCACCTTCTGACAACGCAAATAACAGAATTTCATTGAATTGCTAATTAATCTGAAATGAATATTCAATTAGTTTTTTTCCTTTCACCTTTGCCGCGAAAGAATATGTAACATGGCGTTCGAACACTGATAGTAAATGGCGTTTTGTAGTTCTTTTGGGCTAGGAATTCTTCATCTCTTCAGGCAGTCATGGACGGTTTACCATGATAATAGACAAAAGCTGTCCACCGAGCTTTCCCGAGTGAATTATCCTTCGATTCCAAAACACGTGGAGAGTAGTTCTATCGACGAAAACATCGTTGCAATTCACAGACGGTGACATGTTATTTAAAGGTAAAGAAAACAGTTTAAAATGCATGTTAACATCTATCCACGAGAAAGGAATCAGTTTTGGTTTACTGAAAATCTTTTTAATAGTGAGTACTTGAGCGATTGAGCAAATAGCGGTGAGCGAGGGTCTCACTGTAGCTACCCTCGCTCCGCGAAGGATCTGTGATTACTCGCGCGTAAACATGAGATCAGCCTCCATTTTCCTTTCGCTTTGAAAATTACATTCCGGCGGGCAAGGCGAAACAGTAGCGGTAGCCGTTCGGGAGAATGTATGAGAACCGCTAAAATTGGGCCTGGTCTCAGGTTACTCGCGCGTCGTTTACTTGGTTTGCTGATAATTTTCCCAAACGAAGATCGAAATATATGGCTTGAAGTTGTCTATTAGCCCTCAGACGTACAGGGGGGGAGGGGGAAGGGGGTGATTGCCACCCCCTCTGAAGTTTTCTGAGTTTTTTCCTAGACAATAAAACATCAGCACCTAAGACATGAAGTCATAAGTAGCAGGTGGTCAAGCCATTTTTTGAGTGAAAATGCATGTTTCCTTCACTTCTCTAACAATAAAAGTAACTGTTGTGGCTAAAATGATGCAAAGTGCTTATTTATGTGTTATTTTATATGTCAAACACCAAAAAGTTACCGCTTCTGCGGTTTTAACTTGATTTCTTGAATTTTTGGTAAAATCCAAGATGGAGGACATTGTTGATGACGTCACAGGCCTCCAGTAGCGCCACCACCCATAAAATATACCTCATCTTGTTGAGAAGATCAAAGGCTTTCCACTGAAGGCAACATATCAAAACTCTAGGGAGGGGTTCCATCACCACCTCCCCCGCCCCCTTCGCCTTGTGCCTCTGTGGGGGTATGAATTTGCCATTTGCCTGTACGTCCGGGGGTTAAGTAATAATCGTTTAAGAAAGACTTTGCCTCCATAATTCCACAGCACGTTCAGAAAAGAACGATAAATAAGAGTTTCTAAAATGCGGGGTTGCGGGAAAATGTCACGACTATTTTAATAGTGGTGACCACTCAGTGAGCAAATTACGCACAAGAGAAGAGAGTATTCCCGAAAATTTTCGTGAGTGTTTCAAGGGCTTCGGAAGATGTTTGGAAAAAAATACAGGCACAGTGTTCTTTTCCTCTTGAGAAATTGTGCCATTGAAGCTAGTACAGTGGGTGAAGAAAAAAAACAAATCGCACTCTGACACCACAGCTTAACCGTATCAACTTTAGCATGACCCTTTTCTGCACCAAAGGCGACCTTGTTAGTTTAAAGGTACTGACATACGAACGATTATGTGATCGTGATGTCGTAGTCGATATCGTGACTGTATCAACCTTAAAAAGTTGAGGTATGCATTGAATGATAATTGCTCCATTAACACGTCATGTTGCACTCCCAAGATCTTGATTGACTCACACTTCCTTCCAACAGGCGGTAGCAGAAAGTTACTTACCAGCTAGTTCAACATTAAGAAAACAAGAATATTAACCCATGATGTACAGGGAGAAAGTGGTAGAAATTCGGCTACCTCCATGCGAGTAATTGTTCATACAAGGGTCAAAGATAAACATTTTTTAGTAACTCTACCCTTCTTCTATTCAGGCGCTTCACGATAACATCAATCAGAATGAATGTTTGACATACAATCGAGTATTATAGACCCGGGGGTAATCCCATAGTTAACCTATGCCGGGATGCGCAACACAAGTTAATTTTTTTCTATTGTCAAGCTGGACACGCTTTCCTTTTCGTAGCAACGTCGACGACACTCTTTTGGTAATTTGTGCCCCTCGGCTGCTGATCGCTTCCTCCAGCCTTTTTGTAAGTAAACCTTGCGTGTCACAGAAAGGATACTTGAATTCTGAACAAATATGACATAAACCGTGCTTGAACAGCATATGACTGACTCCTACTGTTGGGCACCCTGGCCGAACGACATTTTTTTTTGGTGGGGGGCTGTTTGTTGCGTCCATCTCTACAATAAAACCATAGATCATTTTTGCAATAAACAAATTTGCGAAGATTTAAGTCATTAATTGGATGGAGAAAAGACATAAAGCCTGCCCATAATACACCCCGTATTCTCTCGAGAAACTCCCCCCATTTGCTCCTAGGGTTTATATAGGATCAATCGTTAACATGTCATCAACAACCAAAATTTAGCAACAAGTTTAGCGACTTAGGTTTATGTTAGTGGCTAACTGTGGCTTAAGTTCAGTTGAGAAAATTATACTAAACGTGTCTACTGAAAGAAAAATAACTAATATCTGTGCTCGGATCAAGATGTTCATAACATGGCTTTGTATGGTAATTCTACTTATGATGGTGAGTTGGAGAAATTCATTTTAATTTATTTTAAGACGATCATATAATGCTAAATTCAAGCAAATAACGCTTTGATTAGATTGGATCTTGAGTTCATCATCAACCAAGCTCTAAACTAGTACCGCCTGGTAACACTTCAAAACCTAAAGGAAGGATGGGAAGTCATTCTTTTTTATTTGAGACCATGTGTGCATGTCAATACAGCTGCAAGCTCGTACCCAATTGTTCAAAAGCCGGATAGCACTATTCACCGGAAAAAATCACCATCCAATAAAGGTCCAGTGGATAATGTGAGGACGACCAATAGGCCATTTCCGAGTTCCAAAAACTCTCACTTTCAAAACGGGGCTAAGTGCAAAAAACCTTTCTTGAGCTAATGAGTGTTGTTTGCATGAGATTAAAAAATATTTTTCGTATCAATAGATTCGCACTTAGCCTCCCGCTTTGAAACAAAGGCTCGGGGCCACTCAGAAATGGCCTATTGCGTTATCCGCGGGATAGAGATTTATCCGGTGGATAGCGCTATCCATCTTTTGAACAACTGTTGCCAGCTTGGTTTTTATCAAACGAGGTTATTTCCAATTTTCTGCGATTAAAACACAAACTGCACAGCCCTTTTTTCGTATGCAGCACATTGTTACTCAGAACTGAAAAAACTGAGTGACATCATTATATTATTATTTGTAATAGAATCCTGCCTGGTTAACAAAATAAACAGTTAAACACAAAAAGTAAATAAACAGTTGCAAAATCGAGAGGGTCAAAAAAAGTTTCGCCGTCAAATTAGTTTTCATTCAGTTTTGTGAGATGTCAACGAAGGTGGATTCATTTGCAACCGTCGCATTTAACCACTGAATATATTGTTTTGGAGCTTAAAGAGGCTATGTTACGCCATTTTCTATCTTTAACAAATAATGATGGAACTTTAAGAAAATGTTATTTATTTTCTTATAGGTATAAAAACTTTTGAGATATTGACATATATTTAAAACCTCATTTTTACGAAAAATGAAAATAACTTCGAAATCCCACGATAGATTTTACCCTAGTTACAGTAAATAGATTTCCATATGTAAATAATAACTATTATCCCCAGGTGGCATACTGCTCGTGAGCACGTCATAGGAAAGTCAGAGATCTTGAATATATTATCGTGCGAGAGGGTTTTCATTGCAGTTGAAAATTGGACGGCGAGGTGTTCTCGAACTAGCGGGTTTATTTCGCCTCAGAACGAGAACCTTTGAAGCTAAAAACTGCCAAGCGATTTCTGCAGATGCTGTGTTTTGTTTTCTTAATATTTTTGTCGAAAATGAACGGACAAATGCAGAGTAAGTTGGATAAATAGAATATATTTAATTTCAACGCGCATGCAGCAGAAAGTTGGTTGTATTAAAGCGCTAACTGTTTTCGCCGTAGTTGTCCGATTACTCATTTTCTTCCAACAATGCTTTGCGTCTCGTTACTCCAGAAACACTGCATTGGTTGGGGGATTTTATCACTCAGGTTGGTGAACTATAAAAATCCAGGCCATACTTTGTTTAATGGTGAATGCTGCGACACACTGACGTGGTGCTCCACTAATGCCTGTGAGAATTATTTCAAATTCTGTGTGACATCGCTTGGATCTTTGCACCCGTGCAACCTGGGCTCTAGTGAAACAAGAGTGCTTGGCGACGACGACTTCACGTTTCCTAAGGTTGGAGGAAGCCTGGGTACAAATCTGCTCAATCCACTGACATTTAACTTTTCTCACTGGCAGGTTAGTATTTTCAAACCGCTCTTTTTAGTTTGTGTGTAGCAGTTATTCATGGAAGGTTCAGTGAATAGCCGCTGAAACTGGTGAACACATTGCTTTGGTGTAAATACTCGGGTGTTAACAGACCCTGTCAGCAGAGCCTCATTTCTCTAGCTCAATTTTGGCGTTCTCGAGAATGATTCTGCAGGAATCGAGTAAGACCTTTGTTGCGCATGCCTGGTATGTTGCTAGGATATAGTTTCGAACCTAGGTTCATCAATAAACGGATGCTCGCACGCCAAAAAAAAAACAATTTGACGAGAGAGAACAAGATTGAGTGTAGGAGCCTCAAAGGGTTGACATGGTTTAAACAGAGCTTTCTTTGTTCCTCCTCAATCAAGAAGCCAAAAGGAGGCTCTCACAGGGTGGTGTTAACAGAGAAATGAAAAGAAATAAATGAAATGTCGCGGATGAGAGGACAAGATACGCGTACTCTTTACCTTTTATATTAATATGTTAACAGTAAGCTTGGGCGTCAGCACATAACGGTGCCACTGGTTCCCGCTGTGGATCCATTTATGTGCGTACTGCTGAAACTAACCCAGCAAAAGAATCTAATAAAAATATTTCATTTTCACGTTATCTTTACACTTTCAGGGACCTGCGAAAAAAAGCAAAAGGTTTATCTTTTAAATTATCAAAACCCTCCAGTCTTAGCCCCTAACTGGATTTTACTTTTTGTGTCTAATAGCTAGAAAATCGATGATATATTCATTGTTCTCGATCTCACGTGTGAACTGCGATGGAATGTCTATAGGGTGTGAGAGAATACATTAAAAAGGGCGGGCGGCAAGGATGGCTTTGTGGTGAGAGCGCACGCCTCCCCCCCCCCCCCCCCCCCCCCCCCCCACCAATGTGGCTAGGGTTCAAATCCCGGCGTGCACGCTATATGTGGGTGTTGAGTTTGTTGATGTTAATCTCCCTTGCTCCGAGAAGTTTTTCTCTGGCTGCTTCGGTTTTTGTCCTCTCTTTAAAAACCAACATTTCCAAATTCAATTTCAGGAATCAGGTAGACGAAGAACCATTTAGTGGGTGTGTTACCTCTAGATCGTTATTATTGGTCAAGATAAAAAGGAACTTTGGTCAAGCAAATTAAAACGACTATTAAACCTCGCAGGTCTTGGCGACATATGGTCAGCGAAAACTAACACTCCCGCAATCATGAACTATATACGACAGAGACTCTTAGACATAGAACAGCAAACATGGATTAGCGAAATACACAATGATGAACGAAAGGACCCGCATCAAAAAAACAAACTAAGGACTTTTAGGAAATTTAAACTTACCCATGACTACGAAAATTACCTCACAAATGTAAGAAACATCAATCATAGAGTAGCAATCACAAAGCTAAGATTAAGCAACCACAAACTAGCAATTGAAACTGGACGATACGTTAAACCCTATCAACCACCCGACCAAAGAATCTGTCCATTATGTAAAACTGGATTAGAAGACGAGGAGCATTTTTTGATGAATTGCATAGCCTATAGGGATCCTAGGAGAGAGCTGTTCAATACGCTAAAAAAGGAAACTAATCTTATTCTTGACTCTATGACTCCAAGCTCGGCCTTTACAACGTTGATAAGTATGAAGCAAGGAGAGAAAACGCAAAAAATTGTGGCTAAATACGTATATGATCGCTTCTGTGAAAGAGATAGACGCGTTAAATATAACCTTGTTTAATAGTTGTATAAATTTTACAAATGTACACGTCTGTAATTATTGCACGAAAATCTTTGTTATCATTGTAAACACATGTGTCTGTAGGCGCTCTGTTGATAATAAAGCACTTATCCTATCCTATCCTATTAATTTATTTAATGTTTATTATGTTACGTTCTAGTTTAGTTATAACATCAGAGCAAATCAGCGACTTTAATTTGTCAGATTTGCAAATGATAACGTGCATCTTTGTTATGTGGCGTTGATTGCCTGTATAAGAAGTTTGGTTGACTCGCTTTAACTAAGCTATTGGGTATATGGTGAGATCAAGACAAAAGCCTATGATGTTTTCTTCTAAAATAGGAGGAACCAGATCCTTATAGGGGCAGTTACCAAACTGGAAGTTAAGGTTAACAATATGGTTTCTTTTTTGCAGCCCTAAGTTATATGTTCCTTTGCACACAGTTTCTTAAGTTGAAAAAAATGGCGTCTATTTATCTTTTTTTTAATTTCGATGGCAGCTTTGTGTTTATGTTAGTTATGACGTTTTGTTTTTCGTAACTAACAAAAACAATAGTGCCACCTTCTAACTTGATTATACGTTGGAAGAGGTAAGTTGCAAGCCAACTGTTATTTTTTTGTCGCTCTTCTTCCTATCGTGTGCTTCAGTTATCGTCATCACGTCGCAAGGTTTGTAGCTATGGTGATCTCCATGGCTAGTTTATAGACCACCCGCATATTAATTAATCCAGAGGAAATAGGTTTTATCCAACCCATCCATCATGTGAATAAGTGCGAAAGTGTCAACACGACACTCAAGACCACTCGACCCAATTCCAATAATTAGCACATGATTACCTCTGGGGGATGTGGGGGAAGTTGATCTATGTTAAGCAGTGTAAAACAATGTTGGAAAGAAGATACAAGAGTAGTAAGCTGTTTTACTGTTAGCCACCACCGGTTTCCTCACGAAATCACGTCTCAGAAACGAGCGCAGAAATTTGATACTGATGACGCGTCACTAACCAGATCTTGGTAGTTTTGTGAAGCAAAAGCCCCACACGGCACGACCAATCAGAAGCACTAGCCAGATCTGGGTATTGACGCGTCATCAGTATGGAATTTCTGCGGTTGTTTCCCAGACGTCATTTTGCGGCGAAATCGGTGGTGGCGTCGCAGAATGTTGGGTGTTTTCTCAGGCTATTTTCATGTTAATTTCAGGGGAGCACAGTCGTAATTGAAGTCTGGGATGATGACAGCGGTCAGATTGCAGGTTCTCTCCACGATTTCGTAGACAAGTACACCCTAACACTAAGCCAACTTCGATCAGCGGATCCTGATCTTCAATCTGCCACCCAGCAAACAAAGAAGCTATGTGGTAAACGATCGTGCATGACCGTAACGGTCACGCTATACTGTGGTCCTAATTATCTGGTGCCAGAGTGTCGCACTTATTGTATGTCACACAATGATAGTCTTGGTCATTACAATTGTAACTATACTGCCGGACGCAAAATATGTCACGACCGATGGTATGATCCTCTTTCAGACTGTGTAAAGAAACGGAAGATTTGCACTCCCAGAAATGATTCTTTGGGTCGTTACAACTGTGACCCCGTCAGTGGAGAAAAGTTGTGTCTGAGCGGGTGGACTGGGGAAAATTGCACACAAAGTAAGTCAAACAAAACGACTGAGTATTTAGCTTTCCAATGAAATGATGAATATATGAATTTCATCTATCGGAACTGCTTGAAGACGAAATAAATATAACGATCATCACCGTTAAAGTCTCAAAAAAAGCCCGAATAAATGCAGCCATGCCAAGCTAAAGTGGTCAAACAACACGACAACGAAAAGTATTACCCTTTAGTACAGAGGTGGCCCAAGATTAGGTTGTATTCTCCTAACCCCAAACTCAACAATATTTAAATAAATGAACTATTTTAGAGTTGGTTTCTTTCTATAAAGTCCTCTGTCGTGCATTGTCATTTTGGGGGTGAAATCAACCTTCCCAGAGAACTCTGTCTAACTGAACTTGACAGAATAGAACTTTACACATCTCTTGCCTTCTTTTAACAGTTTGTCTTGGTTCCCCCTGCCCGCATTCTGGCATCCCCAGGTCGACATCCAAGCATATTTTGGAACGTTCCTCGTCACATTTAGCGGCACTTAAGACTACGATAAAACCAACTACCGAAAAACAAATGCAATCAACTACATCATCAGCGAACGAAGGCTACTTAACCAGTATTTTCCCTGCTGGACAGTCCACAGCATTTTCCTACTCGATATCTTTTGGTACCTTAATCTTAAGAACATCATTTGAAACAGAGCCCAATAGTTTACTTCTTAAGACTATGAAGACTGTCTCATTAAGCCACAACATTTCAATACCGCAATCATTAATATCAACAAGCAAAATCTCATCATCATCATCATCATCATCGCTTGTTAAAACTTCCAAGTCCTTAAAAATGAGGTTATCGTTGTCGTCGCCTCTCTTTCAAGAATCCATTCATCACGTCACCCCATTGTTTCTTACACCAACCGCTGCCGGATGTGTTGACAAATCCTCGGTCTTAGCAGGTCCTACTGAATTTCACCCAACCGATGGAATAGCAGTTGAAATGAAACCATATCACAATGTAAGTATTGCTTTTACTTACTTTTAGAAAGGGACTACTATTGTCTATAATCTATAAACTTAACCAGGGTTAAAAACTGAAGTCCTCAAGCTTTGTTAATGCTACAAAAAGCGAAACTTATTAGTTGTGACTAAGGTAAACGGAATCACTAGAATGACAAAAATGACTGGCCTCACTGGGATGAACAGGGTGACTCGAATGAATAGGAAAACTTGGATGACCAGTATAAGCGGAATAAAAAGGATGACTGGGTAGACCAGGATTAAAGAAATAAAAAAGACGACAAGGATAAACCGTATGACTAGAAGGACTAAAAAGACCAGGATGACAAGGATGACGGAGATGATTGGGATGGCTAAGATGGCTGCATCGAATGACCAGGATGAATCACATGGCAGGGATAACTGGTATGACAGAAAGAACTTCGATGACAAGAATCACGGGGATAACTAGCGTGACCAAAACGACTGAAATCGCAGGATAACAGGGACGAACACGTTGACCGGGATGACCGACATGACTGCCATGACTGTGGCAACCGAGATGACTGGGATGACCGGGCCGACCGGAACAACCGGGCGCCTCAGACAACAGGGACGGCCAGGACTTTCGTGACAACCGGAAGAAATGGAATGACCACGATGACCAAGATGAACACGACGACCGGAATGACTGGGATGACCGAGACGATTGGAAAAACAGGGAGAACTGGGATGAGTTGGACAACCGGGGCGATTGGGAAGACCAGGACAACCGGTATCGCTATGGAAACCGGACAACTGGGATGACCTGAACAACCAGGTTGACGGAACTACTGGGGCGACCGGGACAACCGTTGCAACAAGGTCGACGAAGACAACCGGAACAATCTTGACAACTGGGATGACCGAGAAGACCAGGACAACCGGTCAACCGACCGGGACGACCGGGTCAACCCGAACAACTGAAATGACAAGGAAAACTGGCGCGACCGGGACAACCGCTACAACTGGGATTACCGAGATGACTGGGATGACCAGGATGACTCGAGAGAGGAGAGGAGATAATCGTTTATTCAAAATCACAACTAGCAGCTATAAGCTGAATTACTTGTGTTATGTACATGTTGATAAAAATTTAACCTTATAAAAATTCTTAACTATAATCTAAGAAAAAATACTACTATATAACGATAAAATTAGATCAAATCTAGTATAAAAGTTCTATTTACAATTGTTGTTTATCTGCATAGTGCATTACGAAAGATTTCTAAACCTCTTTGTTTTTACACGTGGGATTGAAACCATACGCCTATTCCTAAAGTTATATCTCTCATTGTCGTTTCGCGCGGGTAGCAAGCCAGCTAATTTATGCTGGCGATTGCTCTCTACAATTTGTTTATACAGAGTGCTACATAATTCCTCGCGTCTATGAGAGAGTTTTTTAAGCCCGCATCTTCCAGGGCCTTGCTATACGAGACCTTTGGGAATAGAATCCTTGAGACTCTTTTCTGAACCCGCTCTATTTGGTCGCACAAATAGGCTGGCAAGCTGGAATGGAAAGCCTGGCATGCATATTCTAGGACGGAACGAATGCCTGCGCAATAAAATTGAATTAGGGACTTACGATCTATGCCAGCGCGCTTAAGTTGCTTTCGCAGTAATATTATCAACATGATCGTTCCATTTATGGTCATTCCTTTCAGTGACACCTAATATTTTAGCTGATTTCACAATTTCAAAAGGGATGAAGAGACAGGGTACAACTTGGACGACCAGGACAAGCCGGACAACTGGGATGGTCGGAACGAATGAGACGTTCCGGACAACCAGGACAACCCGGATGCCCGACTGGGACGACCGAGATAACCAGGACAACCGGTCGACCGGCGCAACCGGGATAACTGGAATGACCCGAATGACTGGGGTGTCCGGGAAACCTGGACAACTTGGATGACGGGGACATAGAGGACAACCGGGACAATTGGGTCAAGTGGGATGACTGGGATGACCCGGCTGATTGGCGTGACCTCCCTGTCACTCCCGCTGAAGAGGACGATCAAGACCACTGGAAAACCGGGACAATCAGGACAATGGGGATGCCCGGGTTGACTGGGATGGCCGGATCGTACGACCTGGACGATTAGGACAACCCGGACGGTTGGGAGGATCTTTTTGAGTTGGAAGACCGGGATGATCAGGGCGACCAAGATGACAGAGACTATAGGCACAACTGGGATGACCGGGACGACCGGGACCAACCGGAACAGAGCGTTGGTGCAGATGAGTGCAGTTTGGTCCATTTTGGTGCAACAGGTGCAAATTGGTGCAGATTGGCGCATGTAATTTGCAGATTGTTCCATGTAATAATTTGCAGATTGGTGCAGATTGGTCCATGTTGTTTGCACTATATAATTAATAATTCTATCATTATTATTACTATTACTATTATTATTATTTTTAGTGTAGTTTGATACAAATTGGTTCAGTTGAGTGTAGATTGAAGTATATTAGTGCACCTTAGTGCAGATTGGTGCACTTTGATGAAACTTGGTGCATATTAGTGCAGTTTGGTCAACTTAAGGCAAATTGCCGTTTGTTGTAGATTGGGGACCTTTTTGTGCAGATTGGTGTAGCTGGGTGCAGATTGGTGCAGATTAGTGCACTTTGGTGCAGATTAGTGCAGTTTGGTTTAACTTCAGTCGCTGACAGAATGTGTTGAGACACTTCGCCCTAAACTGGTTTTTTTTTACGTTTTAATGACTTCCAAAGGGGCAAATATACCCTTTTCTTCCCCGCTCCCTGTAGTAATGTTGTGCCGCTGTTCGAGCTACCTATAGAAAACAACAAACATTCCACCTATGAATGAAGGGGACAGTGGAGGGGTGTAGATTCTTTTGTTATCTGAAGTTACCCTATTTAAGTACAATCTCTTAGCCGTTTTGTCACCGATTGTCGATGCACACTGGTGCAGATAACTGCAAGTTCGGACAGGTAGGTGCAAGTTTATGCAGAGTGATGCAGTTGGGTGCAAGCTGGTACAGTTTGGAGCAACTTGGTGCACATTGGTCCAGATAGGTGCAAGTTGGTGAAGAATGGTACGGTTGGGTGCAAGTTGGTGAAGACTGCTGAAACTTGTTGACGATTGATACAGTTTGGTACAACTAGGGGGTGCGACTCGTGAAGTTTGCTGCAACGTGTTGGTGCAACTTGGTGCAGATTGGTGCGACTAGGTGCAACTTGGTGCAGATTGGTGCAACTTGGTGCAACTTGATCCAGCTTGGTGCAGTTTGGTGCAACTTGGTGCAGATTGGTGCAATTTGGTGCCATCTTGGTGAACTTGGTGCCGTTTGGTGCAACTTGGTGCAGTTTGGTGCAACTTACGGCAGATTTGTGCAATTTGGTGCAACTTGGTGCAGATTAGAGCAGCCTTGGTGAACTTGGTGCCGTTTGGTGCAACTTGGTGCAGTTTGGTGCAACTTACGGCAGATTTGTGCAATTTGGTGCAACTTGGTGCAGATTAGAGCAGCCTTGTGCAACTTGGTGCAACTTGGCGCAGTTTGGTGCAACTTGTTGCACATTGGTGCAAATTGGTGCAGATTGGTGCAACTTGGTGCAGATTGGTGCGACTTGGTGCAACTGGAGCAGTTTGGTGTAACTTGGTGAAACTTGGGGCAACTCGGTGCAACATGGTGCAGATTGCTGCAACTTGGTGCCACGTGGTGCACCTTGGTAAAGTTCGGTGCAGCTTGGTGCACATTGGTGCAGTTTGTGTGCCATCTTGGGGAAGGTGGAGCAGTTTGGTGTAACTTGGTGCCGATTAGTGCAGTTTGGTGCAACTTCTGGCAACTTGGTGAAACTTGGTGCAACATGGTGCAGACTGTTGCAACTTGTTGCAGATTGGTGCAACTTGGTGCATATTGGTGCGACTTGGTGCAACTTGGTGCAGATTACTGCAACTTGGTGCAACGTGACGCAGCTTGGTGCAGTTTGGTGCAACTTGGTGCAGATTGGTGCGACTTAGTGCAACTTGGGGCAATTTGGTGCAATTTGGTGCAACTTGGAGCAGATTGGTGCAGTTTGGTGCAACTTGGTGCAATTTGGTGCAACTTGGTGCAGATTGGTGCAGTTTGGTGCAACTTGGTATAATTTGGTGCAACTTGGTGCAGAATGGTGCAGTTTGGTGCAATTTGGTGCAACTTGGAGCAGATTGGTGCAGTTTGGTGCAATTTGGTGCAGATTGGTGCAATTTGGTGTAACTTGGTGCAATTTAGTGCAACTTGGTGCAGATTGGTGCAATCTGGTACAACTTGGAGAAACTTGGTGAAACTTGGTGCAACATGGTGCAGACTGTTGCAACTTGGTGCAACTTGATGCAGATTGGTGCGACTTGGTGCAGACTGACACTGATTGGTGAAATGTGGTGCAGATTGGTGCAGTTTGGTGCAACTTGGTGCAGATTGGTGCGACTGGGTGCAACTTGGTGCAGACTGGTGCAGTTTGGTGTAACTTGGTGCAGATTGGTGCAACTTGGTTTAACCTACTGCAGCTTGGTGCAGTTTGGTGCAACTCGGTGCAGATTGGTGAAATTTCGTGCAACTTTGTGTAGATTGGTGCAGTTTGGTGCAGCTTGATGGAATTAGGTACAACTTGGTGCAGGTTGGTGCAGTTTAGTGCCATCTTGGTGCAGATTTGTGCAGTTTAGTGTAACTTTGCGAAACTCGGTGCAACTTGGTGCAACTTGGTTCAACATGGTGCAGACTGGTGCAACTTGCTGCAGCTTGGTGCATTTTGGTTCAACTTGGTGCCGATTGGTGCAATTTGGTGCAACTTGGTGCAGATTGGTGCAGTTTGTGCAACTTGGTGCAGTTTGGTGCGACCCGGTGCAACTTGGTGCAGACTGGTGCAGTTTGGTGCAACTTGGTGCAGATTGGTGCAATTTGGTGCAACTTGGTGCAGATTGGTGCAGTTTGGTGCAACTTGGTTCAATTTGGTGCAACTTCGTGCAGATTGGTGCAATTTGGTGACGTCTTGGGAAGGTGATGCAGTGTGGTGCAACTTGTTGCAACTTGGTGCAGATTGGTGCGACTTGTTGCAACTTGGTGCGGATTGTTGCAACTTGGTGCAGCTTGTGCCATTTTCTTGCAACTTAGTGCAGATTGATGCAATTTCGTTCAGCTTGGTGCAGATTGGTGCAGTGTGGTGCAACTTGGTTCAGATTGGTGCGACTTGGTGCAAGTTGGTAATTTGTTGCAACTTGGTAGAGATTAGTGCAGTTTGCTGCCATCTTGGTGAACTTGGTGCCGTTTGGCTCAACTTGGTGCAGATTGGTGTGCTTTGGTGCAACTTGGTTCAGATTGGTGCAGGTTGGTGCAACTTGGGGCAGATTGGTGCAATTTGGTGGAACTTGGTGCAGCTTAGAGCAGTCTGGTGCAATTTGGTTTAACTTGGTGCGACTTGGTGCAACTTGGTGAAGATTGGTGCAGTTTGTTGTAACTTGGCGAAACTTGGTGCAGCTTGGTGCAACATGGTGCAGATTGGCGGAACTTGGTGCAGTTTGGTGCAACTGGGTGAACTTGGGGCCGTTTGGTGCAACTTGGTGCAGATTGGTGCAGTTTGGTGCAACTTGGGGGAGATTGGTGCAATTTGGTGGAACTTGGTGAAACTTGGTGGAGATTAGAGCAGTCTGTTGTAACTTGGTGGAACTTGGTGCAGATTGGTGCAGTTTGGTGCAAGTAGGTGCAGATTGCTGGAGTTTGGTATAATTTTGGGCAGAATGGTGCAGTTTGATACTAGCTGGTTTTCTCAAATTGGTGCGGTTTGGTGCAACTTGTTGCAGTTGTGTGTAGATTTTTCGTCCAGTGTAAAGTATCTATTAAACTGATTGACATTTATTATGTTTGTTAGTGCTAGTTTTTTCACTGTAGTGTGACTTTGCCGGTAGAGTGTTCCCTTTTGGTTTCCTGTTTATAATGATGCACATGTGTTTTTTAGGTTGTCCTTATTTAGTTCCAACTGTGATGATGACTGGGATGATAGGGATAATTTTAATGACCTGTCCCTTGTTGTTCAAAAGCTGGATAGCGCTATCTACTGGATAAATCACTATCCAGTGAATAATAATTAGGAAAACCAGTTCCGCCATCCACTGTATAGAGATTTATTTAATGGATAGCGCTATCCATATTTCGAACAACTGAGCCCAGTACGACAGGGATGCCTGGGATTTCTGGGATGACCGGGATGACTAGTAGAACCTGGATGTCTGGTACGACTGGGATCACTACATTACTATGTCTTATTTTGTTAAGCTTTGAAGAACGAATCTGGCACGCTCTAGTAAATTGTCATTTATTCATCTATTATCTTCAAAGCACAAAACATTTCCCCTTGAGACGAACAGTGTGGATGAGTGAGAACTATCCCTTCTTCAATTATACAATAAAAATACGTCTTTGTCTTGCCAGGTGGTGGATGTGGCAGATATTTCAGAGGTAGCGAGTCACATGAAACCTTTTTTAAACGATTAGAACTATTACATGTAAATTTGCTGAGTTCGTTGAATGGAGGAAAATACTTTAAAACTTATTACTATTAGGCTTGACACCATCTATCTATATTCAACCTTCTGTCCACCAGCCTAATTCTCTATTTAACCTCGGTCAGGAACAGTAACTTGAAAGGTTTGTTTAATTTTACAGTGGACTACTGAAAGGAAGCAGCGACTTGAAGTGGCGTTGGTGAATAAAATAAATGAGTATTGTGCAAAGCATGTTACACCTTGCATGATTACCCCGAACATGACTGATAATAGGTAACAAAATACTATAGTAACAGTATAATTTTATGGTAAAAAATGAGCATTTCCATTTTACACCGACCTTATAGCTTTTATGATGGACTTTAACAGTGGATGGTAACATTGATAGATTTTTTTAACTTTGGATACTAAGGATATTTTGTGTCAGTTAGACTGTATTGACAATGCCCTTGAGTTTAAGGAAGTAAGGAACGACATCACTGAATTGTTTTTTAATGGCTTGTTCACTGGCTTTTGCAGTATTTAATTATTTTGTTTGAACACAGTAAACATGATCGCACTAGAGTACTAAATCAGGGGCACCCAACGAGAATATAGTTCAAAACCGCATAAACATAGCATTGTTGAACGTACTATAGTATTTAAACGGTAGATAAAGGCTAAATTTTTATCCCCTAAAAGTTTTTCATCTGTTCGGATTTCCTAGCTGAAAGTATAGTGATCCGAAAATTATAGGGATCAAAATTGACCTTTTCGAAAATTTCAGCCAGAAAAAAGGCTCCCGAAAATTCTACGTGTCCTTTTTAGGGTAAAAATCCGTTAAAAATGGACAATTATACGATTTTTTTGAAGTTCGAAAATCCTAGGAGAGGCAGGCAAGCAAGAAATTTTTCAGAAAATGATCCGAAAATTCTAGACCTCAAATCGTCTTCCGAACAGATAATTTTCTTAAAATTGTCGTTGGGTGCCCCTGCTAAATAACGACGTTTTGTCAGCACAAGAGATCATGGCAACGCGAAAAGACTATGTTGATTAAGGGGTTGGTTTAAACTTAGTAGAAGAATTCATTTTTGCTTCAGAAGCAATGTTTGCTTGTGGAGAAAACAGTTCTTTTAGTAAGAAAACTGGCGGGCAATTTATAGGTCCTTTTAAATCAATCTCTACAAGAAGATGGGCATCTATTGAAATGCATGATTTCTGTGATCCCCAGAGCCCTATTAAACATGTCACATATCATTATGAAAATAACAAACAGTTCAGTTGGCAAATTCTGGGTCCGACTAAAAGTGAAGCTTCCAATCAGCCTGTCACAAAAGCCAGGTAAGTGAAATTTTTCTAGTTTTCTGCCTCAGGCACCACTATGGTGTGGACAACAGCTATAAAGCAAAGGCCGTAAATGGAGGGACAAACGAAGCGCCCTAAGTATGGCGTACCCTTCCCATGACTGACTAAGTGCGCCAGGTACAAGAGAGACGCCTGGGTACGAAGCAAGCTAGTATTATGTGGTGAGATACTCATTATCCTGGAAAGGCTGGCCCTGTTATTATGCATATAATTTTCAGACTAAGGTCCGTTGGAGATTTGATAACTATTGGTAAATGGCTAACGCCTTCGCAACTTGAGTCAAATCTTCGTGTGCAGAGTAAAAGTAGACCCTTTTCCATATTGATAACATCATGCATAGTTTCATCAAAACTCTGGTTGTTGCTGATTTTCCAATCGCAGCCCGTTTTTAGCACTTATTATACATTGTACTTACTAGCTGTGATCTCATTTTTACAGCTAGTTTTGGAAATTAGGGCAACCTACAGATAAATAAGCATAGGTATTTGTTAATAGATAAGTGACTAATCTGTTGGTTGGCGCGCATGATTTCTACTGAGTAATGGCGAACTAAGCCGTCAAACTATGTTCCTTGCGACGTTCCCTTTCGCGTTATTTCTTCCAAACAGCGGTTAATACGACAGTTAAAAGTTTCATTTTTGCCAACGAGCAGCCTAATAGGGCCCTGCACAAAAGTTCTAAGGCACAATGAATCTCGAAGCTATGTTACATAAGTTAGAGTAACTTTTATGACGTAATGCAGAACAGAGAATGCATTGTTTTCAAGCGAACACGTGATACAGAACAGAGCCGCGAGCCGTGCGCGTGTTTGTAAGTCCCGTGCTCATCCCATCTTCAACCAATCGTCGGGTGGATTAATTCGTAACATACACGTATAGCTGTCGCATTTGCCCGCTGGAATTTTTTTCTTACGCTAATTCATGACATTTCTAAACATTTCTAACGTAATCTTCATAAACTGATCGTTTCTCGTTGCACGATGTCTTGACGGTACGACTTGTAATGACACACACACACACACACACACTGAGAGTTTTGGTCTTCTTGGATTACTTTGCCATCACTTGCTGATTAAAGAATTTTCCTTGCTTTCCCTCTTGCTTTATATTAAGGATACTTGCCTTCCAATGTACTGCGAACAATAGTCTTGGAGAACAAAGACAGTCTTGAGAGAAACATAGGAGCTGAAATTGTTACCGTACATGAGGTCACTTGGGACTCACCCAACCTAACCACAGAACGATCCACTATTAAGATAGTCACAGTGTTACCCACTACTCTCCAGGGATCGCTCCAGGAATATTACACCAGTTTTCTTCCCTACGTTCTAGGAGCCTTTTGCCTGACTGCAGCTTTCATCGTAGGTTTCGTGTTTTACAGGTGAGAGTTTTATTTCCCTCAACATACCATTTAAATGTCACTCCTCAGTAAACGACATTCTGGCGACATGCCTACTCTATATAATTCTTTAACCTGTTGACGAAGGCTACCATTCAAATGAAATCTCTCTACCGAAACCTTGTATTACAACAATTTATATCATGAACTTCGCATTTTATAAAGATAAATTTTATTTCTTTATAAGACTTTTACTTAGGATATTGGGTTTTTAAAGGGTCAGGCCATTTTGTGACCCTGCAATAAACATGGATTAAGTTGCTGTTCAGAGCCAGAGAACGGCCGGAGCTCGAATACAGGGTCGTGAACGCCTCTGATAAAGGGTTGGTGATTCTCTATTACCCAACGTTTCACTTTTTCAGCTTTATATTTTAAGTCACCAAATCCCATATTGATTACTCGTTAGTCAGATAATAAACTAGAGGATTCCTTGTTATATAGAGTTAGCACCAACAAGCAAAATCTCTCCGAAATCGTTTTCTTTTTTTAAATTTAAGGAGAACCAAGCTACGCGAGACAAGAATCCAACCTCAAACAACGTCCAACAAATCCGAAGAGGAATTAATTATCTTGTCATCACGGAAGACTTCAACAAGTACTAGGCCTCGCTCAGCTCCAAACGATACTAAGAGAACGGTGAGCTACGGAGCAACTGCATCAGAAATCATTCATTTTTATTTACGAACTGAAAATGAAAACACCTTTTTGTTCTTCCTCCTCCCTCTCTTTGATGCTTTTCTCGTACTCGTCAAAACCGGTCCCGTTGCAGCACTTATGTGCAGAAATGCAAGTTAGCCAACAACGAAAATGGCAACTCTGGCAAATCTCTCCTTAAAAGCCAACACTTCTAAATCCAATTCGATCTGGAACGCACCGCCACGTCTTAACGAGTTCTTAAGAACTCCTAAGTTTTCCGTGGTAAACAAATTACAATTGCAATTACAAATTCAAATGAGATGTAAGAGTAGCCTGAGAAAACAGCCGACATTTCGCGACGCCACCACTGGTATCCTCACGATATGACGTCTGAGAAAAGGGGCTAGAAATTCCAAACTGATGAGGCGTCACTACCTAGATCTGCTTCTGATCGGTGGAAGCAAATCTCCATTCAATCAGAAGCACAAACCAGGGTTCGGCGAATACCAAAAAGACTTCATCTTCTGAATCATTCGAGCCAAATCAGGCCAATCTATGGTCTCTTACTGCACTTAGGTAACACCGAAAGACGCAAAAATCTCGAAAAAAATTTTCTTTCAAATCGGCACCCTGAATTCTCACGAAATCACTGAAGGATTTTAAGTCAACTATTAAATTTATTCTTGTTTTTGTTTATATATAATGTTCCCATTGATAGCGGTACTTCACCTATAGCTTTCGATACATAAACCACACACAACCCTCATCCTTTAAATAGCTCTTACTGGAGGCTAGTTCGTCGAAACTTCAGCTTTTCTATCCCCACATGGTGGCCAGTCTACCTTATCAACTCAGTTGAAAGAAACAGCATCTTGTTACAAGCCAGCCCGTTTGTCAGACGTAATTTAACCCCTGTTAGTAACGTCTGCAAAGCAGCGCCGTGATCCTTGTTATTGTCCCCCCAAAGGAATCAACGAATTACCGGAAGTGCGTTGGCAACTCGACAAGGGCTTTTTAACAGGACAACCATGGTGCGTATCCAGCAAATCCTGGTACACAGGGGGGCCTTGCCTAGTCCCTGGGCCTCATTATTCCGCGCGGCCAATTCGTTTCGGGTCACGTGGTCCAAAGGAAAAAGTGACCTTGGATATGTCGCCGAAGTGAATTGACCGAGAAGGCCTGGGAAAACGCCGTACAGGGACAAGTGGGGGCCCAGAACAAGGATTTGGGCACTGTTTCGCAGACGGACTTACACGAAACCAGAGTTTAGTTTCGCCTGTGATGCAGGCTAGTTACAAGCGTAAAGCTTAATCTGCCTAATTTTATCTTCCACAGGATAGCAATCAGACGGACTTAAAATCACTGGACGACCAACTTGAAAACTATAGAAGAAACAGGTACCGGTTTTCGTCAGAATCCGATCTTCGAGTATTGATTCAACCCGATTCAAAGTTTTGCAACGACGACGAAACCGAGGACACTAGTCCGGGAAACGCCCTCTTTCTAACGAAATCACGTCTCCGAGAACTGACCAAAGTATCAACATGATGGTACTGAATGATTCTGTTTGGTCACGAGCAGGCTGAGTCCGACCATAACAAATCCACGTGGAAAGCAGTCCACGTGACACCTTTTGGTTGGTTGCTATGGATTGGACAGGATCGAAGGATTGGATGTTGTCGTCAACAGACACTTGTACGGTTTTTTCAACTTTTGAGACCAGTTAGCTAAAATCCACTAAAACGGCTGGACCAAACGCCTTAAAGTCAGTCAAAATTGATTTCTTGAAAACTAACGAAGAAATTACTTTGCAAAGTCGCGCAATTTGCAGATCTTAGCTTGGTGGAGGCAAGTCTCTGTAATTCACACCATACAAAAGTCTGTAAAAAAATGCGACTTTGTGCAGCGATATCTTCGCTCGCTTTGGACGTACCACCTTTAAACTTGGTAAGTTTCATAATTGTTAGGTGCTCTTTCTAGCAGTGTCGATGGATATTCGCTTACCGATCTTTATCGAAACTTGAAAAAACCGTGAAAGGGTGTATTCTACGAAAATTTGCCGACGGACAAAGGGGTCACCGATCGACAAAAAAGAGTTCTACCTTAAAGGTGATTAGAAAAAGTGAGGGCTTTTAGACGAGAGAACCTGTGAAGTAGGCACTATAAGGCCTGAGTTCTTAGTGATTTCTTTTTTTAATGAAAATGATCATAAACAAATCAGCTACATTCTAGCTTTCCCTAAAAAATTTTTATTGGGCGACGTACAAGCCAACAAATGCAACATAGGAAAAGAAAAGAAAAGGTTGAAAAAAAGAAAAGAAAGGCGGAAGTTTTCGAGCTGTTTCCAGCTCTTCAAGCCTGTTCAGCGACATCAAAATTTACTACAAATACTTCGGAAGAAAGTGAAGTACAAATCACAATTCAAGATGTTTCAAGACAAAGACATCCAATACTAATTTCTCTTTGCACAATTTCTTTTGTTCTTTTAAGTGGGTGTTCACTTCATTATGAGAGATAATGACTGACAAAAAATAAACCTACTGTTTAGGATTCTGTTAATTACGTAGTTAATCGCTTGTTTGGTAAATACTAAACCAGTTTGTTCTTCACCTCCAAGTCAGTGAATAACTGCAGCGGATTAAGTTCTGGTTCAATTTCATCCATAGAAACAAAGGAACTACATGTAAGGATAAAATTGAGCAACAACATATTAAGACTAGCTTTCAATAACACGTAGGTGAAAAACTTGTTCAGTGGCAAGCCTACTGCTTTAAAATATCCACCACTTCAATGTTAGGCATGTTAGGTACGCCAGATTAAATTGTAAGAAAAGTTAGAAATAATGTCATTAACAATATGTAGCACATTAATAGTTCAGCATTAAACAAGCAAAACAATTAAGCGCTCCATATCCTGTTTACTCATCATTCTGAAAACATTTCTGTGCACAACTTTGCCTATTCCAGTTGCAATTTGTTCACTTCCTACGACATTACCACATATCTAATACTGATGGTGGTTTATGGTTTTTACTTTTGCTTCTTTGCCACCGATCTTGGATGTTTCTTGGTGTTGTGGAAACTGTTGTTGGTTCGCTTTTGTGTTGTGATATGGATATTGTTCAGTGCCTTTTCAGTTTTTGTATTACATCATTAATTTCATGATTGCACCATCTGCAATACCAAGAAACTACCCAGATCT
>OZ037776.1:32123873-32136373 GCA_964035525.1 Porites cylindrica
CCAAGTAATTGGACAATAAGGTCTTGAATGGGTTCTTCTTTCACATCTAGCAAAAACTTCTTAATAATTGGAAGATCTTGTGTTTAAATTTTAAAAAAGTTATTGTCAGTTGTAATTGAAAATAATATTGTTTTAATTCATGTTTAAAAATGTCGTTTGGGAACAGGGTCAGAGTTTAAGGTAATGGTGTTGCAGTCATTCAGAACACAAGTGACGTCAACTTTAAGCATCAGACTACTAGCCATCATGTTCTAAACTTATTGCTTTGGTATTTTATTCCACAGTGCATATACCACTGGATATAGTGAGGAAGGACTGGATGGCTAAAAATGAATTCTCAACAACAACAAAACTTGCCGGACATTATGGTATCTATGAACACATGTTCAAGCAAGAGTTCACACCTTCAGTTAGGATGTTAGTAAAATTTGGTGAAACAGAGCAAGTGCATTTTGGAAACTTTCTAACTCCATCTCAGGTGTGGTATACATTAAAGTTACATTGTACTTAAATAATTGTTTCTAAAAGTAATAGACTCAAATTGTTTGTTAGAATTGAAGATTTTCAATGATTTCCAGTATTGAAACTCATCATAACTGACATGATAATAAGCAATTATTGGATGAGGTTTTTGTGATATCCGGAATAATCAAGGTCGAGGTAAGTGTTATCAGCCAACAAGCCGTAGGCCGAGGCTGATAACACTTACCGAGACCTTGATTATTTAGGATATCACAAAAACCAAATCTAATAATTGTTTTATTATACATTGTTTGGAAGGAAATAATGACAAACACATTGTGGCAACTTGGAACCTGAATTGACATTGTTGTTGGAAATCATGCATTGCATGTGCAGCCCACAGATTAGTCAGTTATCTGCTAGCAGATAACTAATAAATCTGTAGGTTGCGCTGATCTCCAAAATTAGCTGTAGGCTCTTAGCCGATGAGAAGACAGGTAGTGAGTACAATGTATAATAATAATTATAATAATAACAACTATTGCTCAGTGCAAGAACAATACCTTGATTTTTTGGTCATTTTTGAAAGTGCTACAAAGTACTACTTTAACAGAATTTTTCCATGTGACCTTTTGATTTATAGTAGTCAAACACTGTTGTGAACTTTATGTTAGTTTGAGCTTCCTTTTTGGAGAAATAAGGTATGCAAAAAAAAAATGCCTTGGTGTGCTTTATATTTTTTTGTTAAAATCAGAATGTAAGTTTTACTCTTCGTTAACATTTTTCATCATCACATTATACATGAATTTAATTTTCAACAATTCCTGTACATAAAGACACAACACCATAATAAAATTATTATTATGCCTCTGAGCACTCTTTCTGTGCTGTGTGTTTTTCTGGATCAGACTTTTGAATTTTCAATCCACCTGTCATAGATTGCAAAGGCTGATACAGCACAAGTCATTACATACAGTGTACAGTTATGAAGAACTGTTAACAGCATAAAGGCGGGAAGGCTGTAAATTAAAAGAAGTGAAAGATGGCAGAGGTGGACTGGAAGAGAATTGAAAATTTCCTAGAATGTTCATTTGAAAAGAAGACTGATTTTCGGCCCTGCTTTATAATACCTCCACTAGCCTGCATGAAAGGTGCTTTATGGGCCAAGCGAGGCAAACAGAGCATTTTGCGCAAAGTGCAGGATGAGGGATGAGAAAAGAACATAACGTTTTTTCTCTTCTCCTGATCTCACGGTCGATGCAAAATGCCCTTTTCTGATCTCCTCACTTGGCTGCTACAGGTGTATGGCTATTGTGATATTAAAATTCTGTGATTAGTTGATTTAGCTGAGTGCACTTAATATGATTGGTTGACGTCACTGTTCGATTATACAGGTGTCTCAACTTCCACCAGTAGAACTTGCTATTAACTTGATGGCACATGTACAGTACATGTAGTTCTTGTCATAAGTAATAAAGATCTCATCCCTGAATTTGTGGTGGTATGAAATAGCCCATTTCCAAGTTCCAAAACCCCTCACTTTCAAAGGGAGGTTAAAATAATGCAAAACCATTGTTGAGATAAAGTGAGTTTTATTTTGAAATTTGTGAGATAAACAATCAGTTTCATATCAAGGACTTTACATCCACGTTGTAGCCTAATGTTAAAGCAGAGGCTACATATTGTATTATTATTATTGTTATTATTAATTATTATCTTTTCCTTTTTTGTTTTCTTCTTTTATCCTAGGCATTTCATGAACCGATTGTTGATTATGACAGCTCAAATGACATCAAATGGACATTAATTTTTGTTAATCTAGGTATGGCCATCAAGCTATTGAAATTTTCTTTTGTTCGTTGTTTCTTTTTTTCTCACAATAATGGTCATTCATGCTAGTTAATATTGCCCCAACTTCACTCACGTGTAAGCCCTTTTCTTGCGGAAAATAAGTCATTTTTCTGAAGAAGACAAACTATCATGCATGTACTGTACACCCTACATTATGTAACAAAGCTAATGTGAATTTTCAGACCTCAGATACCTTCAGTCTTGCTGGGTCTATATCTTTGAAATTCATAGCCTATGTTGAGACCTATTCTTAACAGTTTATGCTTGTCAATGTAAACTTTGCATAATGCTTGGTTACTGTGTTAAGCTACAAATTAAAATGCTGCAATACACTGCGTTAAAGACAAACATAGTCACTATAAAACCTAAACTAAATCACCTCTCTAACAGTGTTTTGTTGGCTTTTTATTACAGATGGAAACTTCATAGAAAAGAAGAAGGAATTTTTACACTGGATGATGTGAGTAGCAAGATCCCAAATTATAATAATTTATTACATATTAATTGTCATTATACATTGTACTCACTTTCTGTCTTTTCATTGATTCTGTCTTCAGGCCAAAGGGGCAGGTGCACAAATCTTTTCTTTTTTTTATGACTTAAACAGTCTAATAACCATTCTTATTATTATAATTCTCCACTTATTAAACTTTAACTACGTTGAGACCTCAAGAAAATTTATTATTGATGAGCCAGTGGTAACAAAATTAATTCAGATTTCTAACCCTGTAGCTCATTACTGTTAAACTATTTCATGTAAAGTTATAACTATTTTTTATTATACACTGTATACTCTTAACTGACAGTTCTCATGGCAAGTTCATTAGTTATTTTTGCTTTGCTTTCAGAGGCAATATCCCTGGTTCCAGAATATCTGATGGTCAGGTTTTGTGTGAATATCTTCCTCCTGTCCCAATCAAAGGAACGGGATTCCACAGATTTGTCTTCTGCCTTCTTAAACAAAGTGGTGAACTTGATCTTGGCAATTACCTAAACACACAACCAAGGTAGCTACATACCTTAAATACAGTGCATATAGTTGTCAAATTAACATTGTCATAGGCTTATTCCATGCCCTCTGCCATCCTTAATGCATTCCTTGAAGTAAGAATCACCTCTTATTTATTTATATATTTTAATAGATAGATAAATAAATAAGAACTAATATTATTGTATTGATGTGAATGATTTTTGCTTCTAAGAAAATCGGGGTAAAATTATAATGGTTGCGGAGATAATTTTTTTTACAGAATGACCCCCCTCCCCTCCTACTGTAATTCAAACCAGTAGCTCTTTGAATTGTCAGATATTAAAATTTTGTGATTCAATTAAAATTTGATTGAATCACAAAATTTTTATCTTTCTGATCATCAGTTAATGCAATTTACATGTAAAGTCAGCTACATGTACATGTACCATGTAAGTAAAATAGGTAATGGCGTCATTTCATTGGTGTGACAACTCCAATGACATCGAAACCCTGATTATAACAAATTTTCATCTTTATCTAATACAGCTGTGGTGGTAATTTATCCAAATCTTTAATAATGGCGGTGTAGTTTAAGCTCAAACTTGGGAGGTATTGACCCTGAAAAGTGCCCTTCATGTGCCAACCAGAAGTACATTTAAATTTTGGTTCTTGTAACAAAACATTCCTCTGTTTAACTTTTTACACATAAATAACAAAAATAATGTTTGTAAACAGCGATCTCTCCTATTAAAAGAAAGCAATCCATGTTTCTTAGGAACAAAGTCCCAGGAGGTGATTTCTGATAAATTATTTCTAGTAAGATTCTCCTTGAAATTTGTTCTATTTATGCTTTTGAATGAAAGGGAGAATTTTTTATACATCAGGAGTCACTAAGGGCCTTATTCCAAGCACCTCTTCATCATTTTCTTTGTTGTTTCTTTATTTAATGTGATCATTCAGTGACTTATCTGCAACTGCTGGAAATCTTGACTTTTGTGTTTAATCTACAAAATGAATAGTCTTTAAATGATGATGTAATAAAGATGTCATTTCCTCCAGTTGTTTGAGCTCTTGGTGAAGAGATTCAATAGCATCTCAGGCTAATATATTTACATTTGAAAAAAAGCCAAAGATATAGTTAACAAACCAATAATTCTGTGATGCTTGCCTTACTTGACAGAGATATATTCAATAGGACATTCTCCTTGTCTGAGTTCCTCTCCAATCACAGACATGAGTTGATTCCTGCTGGCCTGTGCTTTTTTCAAGCAGCGTGGGATGAAACGGTCACTCGAACATTTAGAGAAACATTAGGTACTAAATTTATGATAACTGAAAAAACATTAGACCTTTTCAATTCAAGTTTTTGTGTTTTGTGTTTTTAAAGTGCTGTAAATAATTAAGGTTGAAATAGTGGTTTAGATAATAGTGTTACACCATACAAGGAATTGTCCAGGCCCCCCCCCCCCCCCCCCCTTCTCATGCCAGCCTCTATTTTACTTGAGTACTCTGCTATTTGCTATAAACATTTTAAATGGTTTTGGGACACTTGAAAAAGTTACACTTGCTGTGGGGCCAATCATGATTTTTCCACTTGCCCCATGAAATTACTGCTACATGCATAAAATGTCAAAAGGCTAATAAAAACTTTCCCTGCCTAAAGGCGGCTGTCATGCTAGTTTATATTCTGCTGCAGCAGACCAAGGTGTTATACGGCTTTGCCGGTTATAAGTTTACTATGTTATTTATTTCTTGCTTTAATTTTCAAATAATTGTACTGTAGGTATCACAGAGCCTGTTTATAAGGAGCAAGAGTTTATAACTCCCACAACAGCCAAGAAAATACTTGTCAGGCAATGGTTTGAGAGCAAATACAGAAATATGTGATCACTTCCTTGTGCAGTTTGGTGGATTTTACAATGACGTGTAGAAATTATAACATTACTGTATCTTACGTCAAGAAATTCAGACCCATTTTCTGTTGAGCATTTCTTTACATTCTATTAATCAATTTTCACCTGTAAATATTATATAACAGAAAATGACTTTAAAGACCTTAAAGCAAAGATTACAGCTGTTCTACTAGTTTACTAAAGTTAATCAGTTATATCGCACATCATAAAAATCCCTAAACCCTTTAAAACAATTCCTTCTTTGAAAATACAATCATGGCTTTCAAAACTATTTATATTTGACCTAATTTGGGCAAATTCGTATATTGCGAAGTAATTAGCCTAAGTGTGGCTGATCAGTGCATACTACACTGTACTTACTGACAATATTAATAAGTTAATACAAACACTGGCAAGTTGTTTAGATGTGAATTCAACTTTATTTGTATCAAACACTAACTCTTCAATTATCACCTGTTTCATCTTTTTGCAGACCAGACATTAATTAATAAATAAGCTCAATTTTGTTGGTTGCCAATGCAGTAATAGCCTTAAATTTGACACTGTCTTGTTTTTCACTAATTCCATATTTTAAAAGTATAAATTTTTTATCATGTACATTGTATTATCTTCTGTTTGCAACTGAGAGTTGCATATTTGGTCTCACTAAGAGTGTTCAGGGTGGAAAGCTACTGTATTTAATTTTTACCAGAAGAGATCAGCTGTAAAGCAAACAAATAATAATAATTGTTTATACTCAAAAATTTTTAAGCTCTCATAATGGGTTAAAGACAACTTCAATATTAACTTTCAACATCTTTTGAGTAACTGAAATAACTACAACTATTCAATGGTAGTCTTCTAAGCAGCCATACTTTTGTGTGTGTGTCGTCATAACAGAATGCTCCATGCTTGATGACACAAAGAATGGCTGCAGAGACAAGGAAATTGGTTGGCTGTATTTAGCAGTCTCTTCCATGGGTTCAATTATGCCTGATTCATGCCCACACTAACCTCTTTTAATTAGGTGTTTAATTCTAATTTTTCTGGCAAGCATCCCCATAATTTTCATACAGGAGTCATCCTATATAGAATGGTAGATTTGAGACTCTGTGAGGCTGCAAGAACCTGCTTTTAAAATCCAAGCCTGAGAATAAAACAACTAAAAATGCCAATGAAAATTAGGCAGAAGCCCACCAATATACTGCTTTAGCTAATGCGACTTGTGTGCCATTGTCTTGTTTTACTGTCTTAATGTGTGCCAGCTCAGTTCAATAAGTACTCTGAAAAATTCAACTCCTGACAACCAAACTAAAAAAAAAAAGGCAACAAATCCAATTCCCCGAGACCTGTTGGCAAAAAAATCGACACTGTGAGTCCAAAAAGAAATGCAAAAATGAGATTTCGAGACCCATCAAAAACACTTCTGAGATTTTGAGACCAGGCCGAAATTTTATATTTATTTTTTCGAGGTACCATCGCCCATCCCTACATATTTACTTCCGCAGAAAATTATTAATTATATCTATAACTAACTACACCTGTTCAGAAGGTATGTCTTTATACCACTGGGAATTGGAAGGCAACTGATCTTACTGGCTGCCACAGAGTGCAAGATGACAACTCGGCATAAGTGTTTTAAATCAAACCTAACAGGCATAGCCCATATTCTTGCCAGTCCATCGCTATAGCCCGCTGCCACATACTGCTGTGATCTAGAGAATGCAATACAATCCACAATAGTGTTTTCATTCCTAGGTCGATAAGGGTCAGGCATCGACTTTGAGTCCAAGCAGAAAAGTGACTCCAAGTTGCCAGAGTCAAGAACTATTATGTTAGCGTCCGATGTTCCCACAGCTAACATCATACCATCGGGTGAGTAACGACAAGAGTACAGCCTCCGAGAAAACGAAACTTTGCGCTGCTTGTCACAAACATATCGCACATCACAGGTGGACAGATGTTCGATTTTTTGCCAGATTTCCACTCGTCCATCTTGTAAACAACACGCAAGTATTTCGCATTTCCACCTTGGATCAAAAACACTCCAACATTTGTTTCCTCGGCATCTCTTTCTCAAAACGGCCACAATGTCGAAGTTCTTGCTCCTTAAAATGCACAGCTGTTCCTGAGAAGTGGACACAGCGATGTACTGTCCATCTGGAGAAAATTCGCAGCTTGTAACGAAACCACAAAAATCTGTAAGATCGCGTAACACGACTTTCTTTACGGTCTGCATAGATTTCACGTTCCATAATCGTAACTCGTTCGTTTCTCGAATACTGTGAAAATCCAGTGACGCCGCGCTAACGATGTGCGAAGCATCTGGAGAAAACTTACAAGAGAGAGTTTGACCCGTGATTCCTGTGCAACAGGGCTGAAATTTCTCAACGCGTTCTGCGATTCCACTTCGAGAATCTCGACTTCGTCTGACCAGTGCAACTTCTCCTCTTCCAGAATTCATAACAAAAGTGATCAAATCACCGTCTGCAGAGATGTCGCATTGTTGAGAGTTATAAGTGAGGATTTCCTTTATACATAATCCCGAAGTGATATCAAACACCCTCAAATGACCAAAACCTTCGCCCGGTCGGTAAGTTGGGCCGCAAGGAGTCGTGCAAGTCACAATCAGCGATTCGTCGTCTGGAGCGAAAGTACAACAGTGAACCTCTTCTTCTGTTTCTTCGGTTAATCCATTGCCGTCTTTGTGGGTAAACTGTGCGATGGTCCGTGGAAAATTCGAAAACTGAATGTTTCGAACTCCGTTTATTGTCCTCTTTAAAGGCTGTAGAGGTCTACGAGGACATATCGCCGCTGGAGGTCTCTCGACCTTCGTTCTGGATTTTACCAGCTTATTACCCATTTGATATCGCCGCTTTACAGTAAATGCCGGTTTTCTTGTCTTTCCATAAACCGGCTTATTATCAAGAAACTCATTTTGGTTAATTAGCCATCGATCAGATGGACTGAAGCTCTTCACACAGATAAAGGAAACAAATATTTAGTTCGTGCTAAGTGTCGTTGATATATAATTTCAGCGGAATGTCCGCTGTACGAAAATCCCCACCATGACAGGATTTCTAACACAGGACACCCACACAACCTTCAAGGCCTTTCAATCGCTCAAGCCGTTTGTATTAAGTCAAAGTATGGTAAATGTAACATTAATAACAGGACAGCAACTACAAAAACGACTTGAGTATTCACGATTTTTGGGACGGACAAAGGCAAGCTCTTCAGGAATAGTTGGATACTTTTGAGAGAATAACCACTGGTAGACCACTCAGCCCAAGGGCAAAATGCTCCCGCTCTCTAGCTCGCTTTTGCCGCAGAAAACATAAAAAATCTACCGCTCACGCTTCGCGCTTGTGGAAAAATTTGAGCTCGACTTGTGGGCAATTCTAAGGGGGAGACCTTATAGCTCATATAGGCTGACCTATAAATAGAGCTAACATGTTCATAGCTCCCCCAGAATAAATCGGTTTGCCCCTTATTAGGTCAAGGAAAAAACAAATGTTGCTCATCCCTTCCGCTTCATTTTTGGACCGTCTGTCTTATTTATTATTGGAAAGGTTGGAAGGAACGAAAACCAACAGATGTTACTTTCAACACCAGTTATTCGAAATCCTACGTAAACAGGCGTTACTTTTCATAAAACAAGGCTGTCACATATGGTTTGACCCAACACGTTAACCAAATTTTCGTTAAATCAATATCTGACATTTCATTTATCAATATCTGACCTTTCATTTATCACTACTTGACCGGGAAAAACTTCAACTTATCCCTGGGGTAGTATAATAATGTGCAAAGAAAGCTTTCAACTGGCTATGACAAAAGGATGAAAACAACGAAAAAAATAGCCCGGAAAAAACCCATGGACTCTTGTAAAAGCCTAAGAACATCTGCGGCCTGGCAGCCGACTGAATGTGGTTTCCATTGAGCATGCGCTTTAGGTGCCTTCAAATTTTAAACCTTTTATACCAGTTCGAAAACTCCTGCGCATTCATTTTTTACTGATTTCCGGTGCAGAAACATTCTCGTCCCCAGAGCCCGTCGTTTCTTGGTCGGTTACAAATTAAGCCGAGTGGCTCTGGGGACGAGAATGGTGCCCGGGAATGGTTCAACAAGGCAGATCAGAGGAACCTTTTTCTCCGATGAAGGCCTCGGCAATTCCTACTTGAGCATGCTCCACATCCAAATGTAAAAGTTGTCACTTCGCAAAAAAGATGACCCTTTGTTCATTAAACAGAAATTTAGAATGGAAATTGTAGTGCTGGATCCAGACCTCGAGATGGTGGGGAGGGGGGGGGGGGGGGGGCGGTCATCCAGACTGTTATATAAGGGGGCGGGGGGCGGTCTCCCAAAAAAATTTTTCGGCCCTTCGGACCTCGGTTTGGTCGAAACCCCCCGGGCCCCTCCCCTGGATCCGCCACTGAAGTGTAAACGAACTTTACAAATTCCCATCATAAATTTAGATCTACTATTATTTCCCAAAGGTTGGGGAGTGCCGGCAAGATCTCCGTGATAGAAGGTCAAAACGCGAGTTGCAGGGTTCGTTCAGATTTTTGGATGCAAAATTTTCGAGACTTTTTCAAAAACAACAATTCCTTTTTCCAGACTCAAGATTACCACATAGGTGATCAATAGAGACCTTTAAAAAAAACGCAGGAACAAAGCTTCTTTTTCATGGTGTGCTGCAAAAGTACCGGCGAGATTGAATAAGATTTGACCAAAACGAAAAAAATTCCACTTATAAAGCACTTACTGTATCAAAAAAAAAAATCAAGACTTTTTATCATATTTCCAGACTATATCTCCATTTTCCAGGTATGGAAAATTACTGGGCAAATTTCAAGAGTTTTTCAAGAATTCAAGACTCTTTACGAACCCTGGAGTTATCAGATTGCGTTCTATGCATTCCATTCATTCGTCGTGGACGTCCAATCGAATGCTGGCTACATACGTACCAAGCATGCGCAAAAGCAACCTGAAGATTAGGATTGCGGCTGTTCTGATCGCACGCAATAACCATTAAAATTTATTTGCAAATAATATTCATTTGCTGCGTATCAAGACTTTTTATCATATTTCCAGACTATATCTCCATTTTCCAGGTATGGAAAATTACTGGGCAAATTTCAAGAGTTTTTCAAGAATTCAAGACTCTTTACGAACGCTGGAGTTATCAGATTGCGTTCTACGCATTCCATTCATTCGTCGTGGACGTCCAATCGAATGCTGGCTACATACGTACCAACCATGCGCAAAAGCAACCTGAAGATTAGGATTGCGGCTGTTTTGATCGCACGCAATAACCATTAAAACTTATTTGCAAATAATATTCATTTGCTGCGTATCAAAAACTGTCCGTAAAATCAAAGTAAAAATTGTCCCCTGATCACCGAAATCATCGCAGAAGTGATGCGTGTGTAATGTGAGAAGCATTAGGTAAATTCAACTTCATAACAGTACCCCAGGGGAGGTACTTAGGCTAATTTTTGTTAGGTATGTGCCGCTGGCCCCACAGGGCCCATACCCCATTAAAGTCTATTCTGTTGCCAATTATAGACCCCATCTTAGTCACTTTTAGGCAAATATAATTTTCGCGATCCCAACTTTAATAGTCACTTTCTGTTTGTGCATCTACCTTAACTAGATCATCCTAAAATGAATCGACATATTTTGTGAATTGAATGAAGAACACTTTGCGTTTCACCTACAGGACGAGCATTCTGGTACGTTTGCTAACCGTAAATATGAAGAACTTTCTCACAACAAAAATCCGAAAATGAACAACCCCATTCTAGTAACTCTATTGAAAATGTCAATCCAGTCGTGAAAATGTGACCCCATCCAGTGGCACATCCCCATTAGCCTCTTATAAGGAAGTCTCCCCTTGTGGGAGTAACACTCAAATCTAAGTTGACAATTTTAAATCATACTCTAGTCTGTGAAACTCAATTATGCTGTCTTGACATGCAAATGACACACAAGTTTCGAGTTTCAAGTACATATGTACAATGATACTATGAAACTAGAAAAATAAGAAATAAGCCATTTATAAATCTGAGCATTTGGCTACACTAACTGAACCTACAAGTCATTTTTGCCCAATGTAAGGTAATCCAAACCAGTTTTGGAGTCTGGCATAGTCTGGATCCCATGCTGTTGATTCTGGATTCCAGGTACAACTAATTAGGTCACTCTGGGATTTCAGGTGATGCTCAATATACCAAGTCAATATATCTACTATTGTGTCGTTCTAATTATATTGTGTGAAGTTTATTATGTTATTGTGTAGGGGCCAAAGATCATTGTTGTGTTCTTTGTGATGTGACTGAAACTTGGTATTCACTGTCTTGATATATCGTGCACCAGGGGTTGCACCAGGTGGGATTTCGGATTCTCAGAGCTGAATTCAGGATTTTACAAGTAAAAATTTTTCAGAATACAGTATCTTGATAACCTTACATGGGCCCAAGTTCTCGCTTATGTCTTTCGTAAGTTTCACTCTTTTAGAGTCTTTTAAATTTGAAGGTGATGCTATCGCTAGTAGACTGATCATGTATTTATTTTAACTAAGCAGCCTACTGGCGCATATCAAACAAGAACTATAGACAACTGTATTACCAGTAACTTCTTGCAAATACCGGTATTATATTCTACAAATTATGTTCTAATATTTCCATAGCTGGTATAGAGGCAACTGAGGTCAGGCAGTTACCTTTGGTAAGAAACTGCAAGTCTTGTGTGTATCTTATAAGGAAAATGCTAACGACTTCGATGCCAGCTACACATCATCATTTTCACCCTCTATTTAATATCGTATCTAAAATAGTTTAGTCTTTTTTTGAACTGCTTGGCAGTGATGTAGTTCTATTTGTTATGCTTGATACTAGAGAAGCTTTCCACTTTTCTTCTGGTATCACTTTAGCCCAATCAGGAATAGCTGAGGTGGGGAGAGTTATACCTGACATCACTTGTCTGATAAGATCCACTTGTTCTGAATAGAAACAAAAACAAAGATTTTTTTATTTCATTTTACGGAGACAAGACTTTCTGACTTCCAGTCTGTATGTAATAACTCAGATAAATAATTGAAATTCTGCACAGGCTGTTTCAGTGGAAAGGTTTCCTTAGCTGACTACCGTGCAAGTGTTGATTTTCAACAAAAGCCTTTTGCTTACCAAAATAATTCAGTTTGTACATGTAACCCTGGGACTAGCCTGTGTACAGACCCCCCTCCCCTCAGGAAAAATTGGGGGATGAGGAGGGGGGAGGGGGGGTCTGTACACATGCTACCCTGGGACGAGGATCCAAAC
>OZ037776.1:32141373-32168873 GCA_964035525.1 Porites cylindrica
GACGTGACAGAGAACATGGAGAAAGTCACACGTTAGAAACAATAGAATTTTGACAGTTGAAAGTAATTTGCATAACCTCAGAGCGCACTTGGAGAAAGTCACGCGTTAAAAACAATAGAATTTTGACAGTTGGAAGTAATTTGCATAACCTCAGAGCGCATGCTCTCCAGCTGACATAGCCCCTTTAATTATCTCCGATGTTTATGATTTTCATATCATAACGAAGAAACCAAAAATAAAAATGCAATCACTATACTAATAAGCAGAGCAATTTTAGAATACTGATGAGCAATAAATTATGGTGAAGCTTAACCTACAATTTGTACGGTTAATTGTTTTTAGCTTAATAAATTAGATGTGCTTAATACATTAATATTAATAAATAAATTAGCTTAATAAATAAGATATGTAAGAACAAATGTTTTACAATTTTCTCTTTTCCTTAGAGTAGCAAAATCATGGAACTCTCTGCCTTTACATTTATGAAAAACTGAAGCTTTAAACTATTTTTAAGATCACCTGAAATTTGTATTGGCAAATTATTAAATTTTTTTTTTTTAATATAAGCTTTAAATATGTGATCTTGTGCACGAGTCTGACGAGTGCCACAGCAGTTTCATCTAAGATAAAACTTCTCTTCTTAAGTAAAGCACAAATAATCACATACTTGAGATAACCAATGATCTGCAGTTTGTTGGCTTTCGCTTTCCTCCTGAGCCGGCAATTGAACATATCCTTGGGTCAAGTTGTCTTCCTCGTCGTCCATGTTGTCCGCTTCTTCGTCACTACTTGATGAATTTTCCAGGATTACTGGCGGTACAGGATCATCTTCTTCCGAATCAGAATTTTCTCCGTCTCTAGGGAGGTCTTTAGGGGAAATTTGTGGCGGCATTACTGGTTTTTCTTCTAGTAAATCGGACATTTAGACCTCGTTACCACAGTAGAAGTCGCATCATAACATTTATATTTTCGGGTCAGCTTGACGGAGAAGCCCTGGGTACAAGTATGAGCATAGGATGACTGGAAGGCCCGCAACGCGTGCTAAGATAAAAAGCGATTTGTACGACTACGATCACATTATTAAGGGCTGAATAATTCTTGTAATTTCTTCAACCACTTAGCCGATAAAGCCTCCCTTCACTTTTTTGCTGAAGAAGATCTAACGATTGAAATACCGGCTTTATTAAGTTTACTAAAAAGAAGCTATGGAAAACAAGTTTGAGTGTTATTCCAAAACCAGGTTCACCATAATAAAAAAGGGACTGTCAACAGATGTACATGTAAAGCCGCCCCTCCCTGCTAAGCTGTTCTCCCTCTTTACCCTTTTCACGCGTTGCTGTGTCAATAATTAACAATTATTCTTTGAAATCGAGGTGGTACGGTCGGCAGAATATTTACCGAGCCGCCGCAATATTCCTAATTCTCTTTCTGTTTACCGAGATTGAAAAAACTAATTGCCATACATACAAAGTTCTCATAACCAAATAAGAGAAGAAACCACAAAAAGATCAAAGTTTTGTTGACTGGTAAATAATGCGTGACAATGCAACTGTATGCGCAAAAGTTAGATCTCTATAATTTTTTTGGTAAGCTTCAGCATCAAAGGTTTTTGTAAAGCAAATCTTCAAAAGTTTAAATCTTCAAAAAAGATCTTCAAAAGTTTAAAAGTTTAAATCCGGGGAAAATGGCTCCGGCGCTAGAGCCCTTCAAAACAAGGATTCCTCTCTTGTCCTTCTTTTATATGGAATAGTAAATGGCGAACTCAAAATCCTTCAAAAAACCCTGAAAAAACCGCTTTTTTAGCAAAAGGACGACAATATACCACAGGTAAGGTAATTCAACGTTTATTTAAGATTGACTTAGCAATATATCGCTATAGGTCAAGCAAACGGTAAATCCAATACATTTACTATAAAATAATAATCGGTTACACACAAAGATTGTGTGGGCCCCCTACGGGGGAACTAGCGGCGGCCTTTTCCCATATTAGGATCTTTACAAAGTGTTACTGTACGTCCATTTAAAATCTTATTGTTAACAGATGAGCTGTAGGTCTGATGAAAAAAATTCAAGAAAATTGTCGATTGAACGACAAAAGTCACGCGGATGTAGACAACTTGCATTCTTGGAGTTCATCCCAACAAACTTGTCGGGTGACGTCACATTCGGACAGAAGACAACTTGGAACAAGGCTGGAAGTGCATAGTATAAGAGAAGTTCCAACAGTTAAAAAAGAAGTGTTCTGTACTCTAGTTTTTTAAAGCTTTAAAAGAAGAACTTCAAAATTAATTCTACTCATTACTTAAAGAAGGGGAATTTAGAAATTTTTACGAAATGTTTTTCCTGTATCCTTCTCCTTCTGGAATTTATTAAATTGTCACCAAAACCCCTCCTACTCCTCCCCGCCCCGCCCCCGCCAAAAAAAAAAACGCGCGTAGTTTGTTTCCATTAGGATGATATTCTTCAGCAACCCGGTGTTAACATCCCGCTGTTTCGGTGTTTGCTAAATTAGACCATCGATCAGTTGAGAAAAAAAATCTAGTACAGCCGTCACTTAACCTCTACCTCTACCTCAATTTTAGTTCCCAATTCGTAATCTTGTCGATCAGCGTCTTACTAAGTCTATCAAACTGACTTGATCTCCGTTTACTGAAGTTGCAGTTGGGAGAAGCTGTATGGAAAACAGCCTACAACGTCACATCAGACACAGTCAAAAAGAAAATAACAGTTGCCGATCCTGAAAGTAGGGAGATGATTTTCCATCAACAATGAAGAAACTTCTGAATTTTTCATTATTCCTGTCCCTTCTTAAAGCTTCCCAAGGTAGGTAAATTGTCATAATATTATTGAAGCTTAATTCTAGCAATCCTTGCCAGCAATTGATTCATTTTATTTATTATGTAAGAGCCATTCTAGATTTAAGGCTCGATGACAGTTAGTAAACTTTAACCTAAAAGCAACTTTTATCATAGTCTGTTTTGAAAAATGAGACTCATTTTATCATGCACTTTCTTGAGTTGAAGTTCTAAGTAAATTTATAATTTTATATCCGTGTCTCGCCCAAAACAACAAAGTCATAAAACAAAGCAAATTTTTTTGTCGTTAGATTTTTTTATGTCATATTCAGGATCTCGATTAGACATGAGCGTTATTTAGTCATTTTTAGACTAGTGATCTCGATTAGATATGAGGTTTATTCATTTTTAGTTCAAAATTCATTCAGTACTTTAAATTACTTTTCGACATTAACTTAGGACAAAAAGTAATACAAACTTTGTTTGTCTTTAGTATATTTTTACCATTCATCAGATTTATATATTTTAAAATTTATTGTGGTACGTTGTAGTAGCAAGAAAAATATAGGGCTTCAATCCCGTTTAGTGTTTAACAACTGTGAAATTATTCGGTTGAACTATTGAATGTTAACATTATAAAATATTTATAAAAATTTTCAAACATCTGTCTTAACAGTCAAAACTTACAAAAGTTATCATTATTGTGAGTCCTGTATAACAAAATAAATGTTACTCTGATATAACGTTTCTTAAACACAACGAAATATTCGGTCAGAGAATGCATATATTTTGGCATTCATGCGTCAAGTTTCTTTAACCAAACTCCATGCATGCGTTCCAGTTCTTAACAACGGACATGATGATAGTTATAACACAAGGCATATAAATATTTAAATGGCAAAAATACTTAACAACTATTGCACAAGGATATGTATGACAAATAATTCGTGCAGATCGAGGAGTTGTTATTACATGGTTATCGGTCTAAGACTTCTGAACTTCCAAAATCTGAAAAATCCTCCATATCAAACGAATTTAATTCATTCAATCATTGCTTTATTATTTTTCACTCAAACAAAATGTTTCTCGCTCAAACCATGTAAAATTTCCGTTCCCTTCTTCTTTTCCTCGGTAGTCATGATATAACGGTTTGTTTTCTATACCCGATAGTCTTCAATAGTTTTTGATCAGTATATTTGCTTTGTTGGACTATTTCGTTTTCGGAAAACGGCTTTTCTTCTATTTTTTTCTTCTACTGCCAAAGAAGGTGAGCCACCCGTCGCTTTTTTAACTGAGTTTTTCTGTGCGTCCCATTATATTTTTAGCTCTTTTTTCAGTCTCATATTTTACTGTTTCTTACATCCACACATACCCTCCTTAACTAAGTCAAAGTAGCTTGTTTGCTTATCTCTTTGAGAAAAATATAAACATCAAACGATAACGGTTGAATTAATTGAACAACAAAACCTACATCATGAATGAAAAAAGTTTTGTTAAATATTTTATATATCGAATCTTGGTATTGAAATCGGTCGCTAATTATATTAAAGTGAGGTAGCTTTCGTTCACGTTTAAAGTCATTCAGAGAAACTATAGACGTCTCGAATATTATTCGGAGGGGAGTTCCATACTCAGAGGTGGGAGGTTGCGGGGGGGGGGGGGGGGGGGGTACGCCGGATTTCAAGAGACAGGGATGATCGAATGGGGGCAAATATAAAAACCCAAAAAAATCCCTAGGGCTTCAAACAAAACCCCCAAAAAACCTTGGACAAAAATTTAACCCCCCGATGTCCGATGTCTGATGTCAGATGTCGGATGTCAGATGTCCAATGTCGATGTCTGATGTCAAATTTCCGATGTCCCATGTCCGATGTCTGATGTCCTGTGTTGGATGTCCCATAACCGACGTCTAATGTCTGATGTCCGATGTCTGATTTACTATGTTTGATCTACGATGTCCGATGTCCGACGTCCTGATGTCTGATTTTCGATGTCCGATGTCTGATTTTCGTTTGCCGATATCCGACGTCCGATGTCAGATTTTTGATGTCGGATGTCGGATGTCTTTTGTCTGATGTCTGAATTGTTTTTGGGTATGGTCATTTATGCTAATGAAGTTGAAACAAAAGTAAAATAAAACTTACCTGAGATAACAAATTGAGTACAACATACATGACATTTTCTTATCTGTTTTTTTTTTTTCCCACAGGCCTCAATTTTTTGACACAACTCATTTTGATTACAATCAACGAGGAGGAACCTGCAGGTAGGTGGATTTTTGTTGCACTATTACTCTTCATTATTCTAAAGTGTCATGGCCAGTTTCTTTTGTTTACTAAAATTTCGTGCTCTTACTTAAGACTCTACAAAGTGTTTCATCGAAAAGTGCGGGGCATATTGTTGCTTTTGATTTCGCTTCGCATGGCTTCCTTGCTTCTCATAGCGTCATAAAAAAGCATTTAAATTCTGTGCTTCAGTTGTCTGACAAAGTGATGAATAAAAAGTCTCACATCCCATTCAGCTATTGAACTAAGGGCCTGTTTACATGGACATAGGCGTACGGGCTATTTTTTGCCAGGGGGGGGGGGGGGGGGGGCGGTAAACCATTTGCCCAAAAAAATTTTGCAAGTTGCCCAAAACAGTCGAACAGAAATTAAGGCAGATGCAACAACATAGGCCGTACTGGCATATGAAAATGGCTCGATACAGTTTTTCACGGTCAATACCTGTCAAGTTTGAGCATAAACTACGTCGCCATGAACAAACATTTGTAAAAATTGCCACCACAGTTGTATTAGATAAAGATGAAATTTGTTGTGATCAGGGTTGCATTGACATCAGAGTTGTCATAGCAACGAAATGAAGGCATTACCTATTATACTTGCAGCAATATTTCTCTGTGGGAACTGTTCTTCTAAAATCGATCACAGGAGCTTTTTCCTCCCATAGACGCCTCAATGTTCGTGAAGTTAAAACGGAATCTGTAAGAGCGTTATCGAGTCTTTTTGGGATAAAGTTTTTTATCGTTGGAAATACGGTACAAAAAAGGAAAATCCTGATGTTTGGCCGTTATCTGTAGAAAACGATGCGCTTTTGACATGCAATTTCACCCCATAGTAGTTTCAATCTTTTTAAAAACGTGGGTGAAAGATCATAGAGATAGCTTCGGCCAATTGCTACAAGGAAGGATTTGATTAGTATGTAGCATGGCGCTCTTGTTAGCGGTTTTGTAAACATTTCAGTCTACTGCTGTAACAAATTAGTGAATAATTTTTAAACCGCTCAATAGAGTTTTTTGAAAAAATTAAGATTCTTCTCGCATTTCAAACTGTGAATTAGTCAGCCACTTCTTCACTTTCGGACCCATTGCTGATGCTATCTGCCATACACTGTTCTACGAGCGGAGATGATTCTAGAAAGTTAGGCGGAAGTTTATTGTAATAAATTCACGCGTGGAAATAGAATTGCAGTACAGTGCCCAACAATAAAAAAAATCAGCATATGATACCTTTCCCTTATAGCCAGAAACTTGTCACCTGCTAGGCCGCCACTGGATTATAACGCCGACTTCAGGTTAAAATAGAAAATATTTATCTCTTCAAAATAATAACAAAAACATGGGGACGTCTTTAAAAACTGGCTTTGCCCAAATTTTCTCGCGTTGCCCAAAAAATCTGAGTTGCCCAAAATTTGGTGGGGCTGCAGTCCCCCTCCCCCCCGGGCCGTACGCCTATGTACATAGAGGTGGGAGACTCCAGGTAGGTGAGGTAACCCGCTTAGGTGGGGTAACCCGCCTGTCCATACAATCTCTCATTTTAATGTGATCACGTTTACATGTTAGGTGGGGTAACCCGCCACATGTTACCTCACCTACCTGGAGTCCCCCACCTTCATGTAAACAGGCCCTAAAGCGTGCCCTGTTCGTGCATTGTTTTATTCGCGCGCGTGCACGTTCTAATCCTCTTCAGCGTAAAGGCGTTTTCGTCATGAAAACTATTGTGTGCCGCAATAAATCTCACTTGTAAATTGATCATGTCTAATAGCAAGACGAGAAAACAGAAAACGTTTACACCTTTTTGTTTTACTTGACAATGCGCGCCTCGTGTCGAAACTTTCCCCTCAGTACCCAGGTTAAAATAGTATCGCGTCAATGCAAAAAAAACCTCTCTCCTCCCCCTTAGTATTACAAATTTGTCAGGCCGAAGATTGAACGATCATGCACAGACTGTTCGGTCTTTTTTCGGCAGCATCACCTAGGACAAAAGGCTATTGTTTTGGTGAATTGGACCCGGTACAATAGACCATTTCTTGATACGTAACATCCTGAATTAATTTTGTAAGGAAAACAAGGTAATTCTGGGAAGTATTCAAATAGAACGGTTCTTTCCCGTGAAATATGGTCCTTAAAGAGGATGTAACTTCTCGATTTTTCCGGAACTCCCGGAAACTACTTCATCTCCATCGTGTGCAATTACTGGTGTCAGGTGCAAGGTGCCTGGTGCCAGGTTCCAGGTGACACTTATGCACGTGCCAGGTTATTTCCAAGAAAAAAAGCAATGCCAAGATGTCGGCCGCGTTTTAAGTCATCAATCTTTGCTGTTCGAAGCCGTTCATACCTGTGACGGCATGTCAGGAATCTTCCGATTGCTTCTAAAACAAGAGATTTTCCCGATAATATTCACGTTAAAACGACCAACAGACTCGAATCACTTCACAATTTAATGTTCACGCTTTGAGGAATCGGTTTACAATCGCCAGATCTCCTTGATTCGCACATGGTTTTGATATCCTAAACTTACATTACGTTATTACAGCTTATCACTAAGCAACTAGATCAAAGGAATAAAGTTCACTTTCACAGCGTGACGGTCACGCAGTCCATTTTTCCAACAGGCAATTCCTTCTCTTCGCCACTGTAGTAGACTGCTATTTGCAACCCAGGAAAGATTTTTAGTTTTTAAAGCACTAGCATCCGAAACTTCTACTTAGTCCGTTCCGTTTTCTTAGTCAGAAAAACTAGAAATTCCATTTTAATTGTAAGCAGTCATCAAGTCAGGTGATCAATGGAGCGACAGATTCCTTTCCTTTTGATTGGCTGTAGAACATGAAAACTAAACTAGACCCAGACTCCTTGTAGTGAAAGCCATTGAGGGCGTGGATGCTAAGCTTGAAAAATGGCGGATGGTCTTCTGTTTTCCTGAAAACATTTGAGTCATTTGTCGCGATATTTTGCCTTTCAGGTTCATTTGTTGCTCAAGCACTAGCGGGACCAGGTCCTGTCAGATATGAGCTCGGCGCTGGAGCAGCGCAGTTGTTCGTTATCAACAATGCTACGGGAAACATTACCATACAGAGTCACATCGATCGAGAGGTTTGTTCTGAAGACGTTGTGGGTTACGGGCTTTGAACCGTAGCCTTCAAGATAACGTACATTACTTTAAGGCTAAGGTTAACCTTGTTTTGATACAAACCTCTATTGTTTTGTGCTGAAAATCATGCTTTAAATATACTGTTACAGGTTAAAATTTTGTAACCTAGGTTGATTCTCAATTTTCTGTGTTTCCTAACCCTAATTCATGAATAATTTGGGTTAGCAGACAAAGGAAAGCGAGAATCAACCTAGGTTAAAAATTTTAACCTACTACAAGTAGTAAGAATGAATCAACAACTTGAAGAAAGCAGGAAGGGTTGTATCAAAGAGAACAAGGTCAACTCCAGCTCCATTTCCATTTATAACTGTTAAGTGGGCTATTCATCGAATCCAGTTCCTTAAGACCTTAAACCTTCATTTATGTTGCCCTGTTTTATAATACTTTATCATTTTTAGACTTTTAAGGCCTAGTCTGGGACCTTAAGTCACCTTAAGTCGCCTAACGTCACCTTTCAAAAATCACCTTAAGTCACCTTAAGTTATGGTGACTTAAGGTCCCATAGTAGCTCCTTTTAAACAAGAGTGCCTCTTTCTTTTGTGCAGTATGTAACAACAGAGAGAAGTGATATAGCTGCTTGTATTTTTTCCATTACGGAATCGCGCTTATTGAAATGTGTTGATGGTCAATGCAAATTTTTCTGTCAATCAAATGTCCTCCTATTATTTGTAACTGAAAATTGGTGAAACATCCAGAGGCGGCAGGGCATGAATGTGGAGGGGGGCTCATCTTCCACTCAGCCATACGCATACCCCTTCTCAAATTTTTCAAAATACCCTTTGCATTATTTGTTGGCACAAGCAATCTTCACAGTGTCTAGTGTGTCCGTTATCGATTTGTGACAATGCATCAGTTGGCAGTTGTTCAGGCGGTCCTGCTTCATTGTGCTTCTTAGGTAGTCCGGTAGTTCTTGAGTTGTCTGAGGGCAGAAAATATGCGCTTATGTCACAGGTATTGTCAAATACATCAGTAAAAGTGTTTTTTGGCACCAAAACCTCTCTGCGCCCCCCCAATTTTTTTTGGGAGGGGGGGCTACGTACCCCTTGCCCCTCCTACCGTGCCGCCTATGACATCTTGATTGTTTTGGAGACAACAGAAGACCATAAAGATCAAGTTATTTATGTTGCCCGGCCTGTTTTATAATACTTTATCATTTTTAGACTTTCTAGGCCTACTCTGGGACCTTAAGTCCCCTTAAGTCGCCTAACGTCACCTTTCAAAAATCACCTTAAGTTATGGTGACTTAAGGGCCCATAGTAGCTCCTTTTAAACAAGACTGCCTCTTTCTTTTATGCAGTTAATGTAACAACAGAAGAACAAAAGATTCCATAAAGATCGAGTCATTTATGTTGCCCTGTTTTATAATGCTTTATCATTTTTAGACTTTTAAGACCTACTCTGGGACCCCCTCCTACTCCGCCACCTATGACATCTTGATTGTTTTGGAGACAACAGAAGAACAAAAGATTCCATAAAGATCGAGTTATGCGGTCTTAAAGTGTGTACTGTGACTTTATTCAGTTACTGCATTTCACATAACTTTCCTGCCTTAAAATGCATTAACCGTATGTTGGAATGAAAAAGTCTGAAGGGAAGCTTAAAATATCTTAGTCCAGGGTAAAGAAATCTTGATAGTCAAAATAAACAGGGTGCCCAAAAAGGCAAGCATCTAAGAAATCAAACAGCGACATGTTGTCTCCACCGAAACCTGTGGAATGAAGGGTAATTGGCATATAAGTGTTAGTGAAGTGAAATAGACATGTCGCCGTGGTTGTAAATGCAACACTTCTTCAAGGTTTTTTTTCCTTCTGAAAACGTAAATTAAAAGAACTATGCTTTTATAAGAAATAATGAAGAAGTGGTGTTCAAGTGTCTTTTTTAAACCACAAAGTGAAAGTTCTATATGATCCTTTCGTAGTATTAATTTCAACATTTTCGGCATTTATCAGGAAAACTCTGGACAGGTCTAATTTGTGTATTTAGGGGGTCTGTAGAAATGTAATTCCCCTAGACCACCTTGGTCAGCCACTGCGTGTACTAGTACTTAAATTGCATTGTTATAAACTGAATCTTTCAGGTGCTGAATGCCACACAGGGATCATTTATGGTATTTGCCTTTGATGATGGGGGCAATAAGGTGAACTAAGAACTACGCTTTACTTATTTTTGTTTCAGTTAGAAAAGTTTAAAGTCATCAAACCCTAGAACTGATTGACCCGTGTAAGTCACTAAATGGCAAGAAGTTACAGTGACAGAGCAGGGGGGGGGGGGGGGTGGGTACTTCCTAGTAATAGGCAAATGTTTATGTGCCGCTTGATGGGGTCACATTTTCAAGGCTGGATTGACTATTATGGGGTTGCATTTTCATAAGAGTTACCACAACGAGATCGCACATTCTCAGGACTTTAACTGGGGGTCAGAAAATTTAGGTACATGTATCTAGGGATACACATACACCACATTAAGTTTAACAAAGTTAATGTGTCAGTTCATTTTGGGATGATCTTGAGTTAAAAGGCTTATTTATACATATAAGGTAGATGCATAAACAGAAAGTGACTAAGATGTGGTTGCAAAAATTTCTTTTTTCAAATCCAAAGTGACTAAGATGGGGTAGATCCCTTTCCAGCAAAAATTAACCCAAGTACCCCCTCCCCCCCACTCCCTGGTAACAGAGTTACAGGGGTTGAATGGAAACAGGATTGGTTGACACCAGCTTATAGACTTAAATGACATACTACACAATTCCTCTTTATGAGTAATGGTTAAGTGCAATGCTTATTGAGTTATTTTATTATTACATACCCCTACAGTATAGTTGCATGTATTTTTGATTAGTGGGTGATTTCCTAGAAAAAGCTGTGTTATTCATGTACTGTTAGAGGATGGCCCTGAAAATGGTTGTTGATGTATATGGGTTTGGCCTGAGTTTTGGGGAGTCTAGAGACCAGTTTGAAGATGGGTTTAAGAGAAATATTGTCTATTTTGTTCTTAAAACTTCCGCAAGGAAAATATTCATTTTCTCTTTATAACATTGGTGATCAGGCTTTAAAAAGTAAAAATAAGACTCAAGCTTCAATTAATTTCCTTTTTTACATGTTTTTGCATACATGTAGTTATCTTATGTATGTGGCTAGCATAATATATGTTCCATGTACTAGCTATTAACATCCCTATACAAACACCCGCCTTCTCTAGAAAATTGAATTTTGTATTTGGAACCACCATATGCTTAATGGTTCCATTTCTCTTTCTCAATTGCTGGCCATTGATGGGTCTAGTGTAGAGGATCAATGGTGCCTCCATACCCAGTTGAACAGAAAGTCAAGCTTAATAACTGGTTATTGTTCCTTCAACAGGCTTCAGCTAGTGTGTATTACTGGATTACAGATATTAATGATCACTATCCTCACTTTTCAAGTCAACACTACAATGCGACGGTTGGGGAAGTAAGTGATAACAACTGCAGCCACACATTAATTTTATCTTTAGATTTTCTTTGAATTAAATTCACATCCAGCACGCAAATTCCCTACCCTTCATTGCACCCTAAGCTTGCTTTTCCTCCCCTTGAAGAGGGTGCTAATTGGGGTACCCAATTCTCAGTTAACTACTATTTTTCGGCCTAATATCAGTTAACTACTATTTTTCCTACAGCGAATATTATTCCGTCATAATGAAAATTTTCCTTCTTTGAGCAACTCTATCACTTTTGGGGGTAGGCCCTAATAAAATCAAGGTATAAATTTACATGAACTCTGCCACTAGTACAATTTATTAGTAACTGAAAATATAGGTCGTATAACCATCAATATGACACCAGCCTCATAGATCCAGACGCACCAGTCATGATCTCGTACTGATCTTCGCGACATGGTCATGCATTTCCTGGTATAAGCTACTTCAAAGTCACCTACCTCGGCACTTTCACTACCTGATCGGAATCAGTCTTGTACTTATCTGGTTGCTGTATGTCCTGTATCTTGTTGTTGGCCTAAGTTTCTATCCCTGATTTTTAATCCTTGCAATCTATTGCAACAGACGACGAGAAACATTATCAATGCCAAAATATAGTCTTAAATAACAAAACTGGACCATTATTTTTGGAATTCAGTTGGTGAATTCAATCACTGTTTGCACCGATGGGAGAGACATAGTTGAGAGTGCTGACAAAGGCGTGAAAGTATTTGACACGGGACATTTGACTTTTATTTCGTGGGTGTAGCCCTCTTCGAATTCGTAGTTCTTTTGAGCGATTCCTTTACTATGGTTCCAAAGTCTTGGGCGTACGTAGTTCAAAGCACTAAATGTTTTGTGTTGAAGTGAGAAACCGCATGTAGGTCTTCCACGTGCGTTGTCAGAAGTTTTTTTTTTTTACCTCGATACAGATTTTGTCGACACCCTCTTCCGTGTCGCGCTATGTTACCTTTTTCGCAGACGTACCTTATTCGCGTATTTCAAAAGCCTCATAAAGGCATCCAAGGGTTTTAAGAAATGAAACTGCCGAAACTGTTTCAGTAAGACCGGTTTAAACACGAGCTTTTCTTTCTATTAAAAAAGTCTCAATAGTTAGAACTCCAAAATCAGTTACAAAAATGATTTCTCGTAAGTACAAATCCCATGTACTTGAAAGAAAGACTGCTGATTTCTTTGAACCCTCAGAAATTCTTTTTAGTCAGAACCAATGCTAAGAGTGACAGCTCTTTTATTTGGGTAACGTTTAACTTGACGATCTTTTGGGTCCGTGAAAACAGTATTTTCTTTTTCCGAACACAGAAATCGTGTTAATATCAGAAGACGAATTACTCGTTGAGTTGTCTACAACCTGCTCTTTGACTTACGCTTTCTGTTTGCACATAGTAATATCAGTTAATGTGTCACCTGGTCATCAGCGGGACAGACAAATATCAGAAAATAGCATTTCTGTTTGCAGAACTTTGTTGCTTTCGTTAACATTAATATAACATCACTTAACTGTTAACTTTTCATTTATCGCACCCTCCTTGAAGAGAGTTCGTTTCCTTTAGAGTTCTCTGTCCTTCAATTTACCTTTTTCTTCCAACAATTCGGTACATAATTTCCCTCCAGGCTACTGATGTAAATCAGCAGATATTCACTGTAACTGCCCAGGATGAGGACATTGAGGCAAATGCTGAAATTCTCTATGAGATTGTTGCTGGAAATGAGGTAGGAATTTGTAAGTAATGGTTGCCTTAACCAAGATACATGTAAACCATTCTGAAGTCTTCACAAATATTTATTACCCAGGATGATGTAGTCAGCCAGCGTCCTTAATTCAGTAGCGCATTCCTTTCGTATTTTTAATTTCTTGGGAGTGAAAAATCACCTCGTTTTCTTAACTTTCCCCTATCCCATGCCCGTCCCGAAAATTTGCTTGATTTTTATTGGCTGCAACTTTGAATCACGTGCAAGTCAGGTTGGATTGCACAAGCAGAAAAAAGATACTGCGTCAGCGAAGGAGGGAAAAGTAAGCTTACTGCGTAGAGGAGGACAAAGTTAAGGCTTTGCTTTAACGTACGGCGCCCTGTCGCCTGAGACGACTTAGACTTGGCGTCGGGCGACTGAAAATATTGTCTAGGGGTTCTTACCATTTGACAGAAAATTACGGAAATTCCGGATGGAAGGTAAATGGTAAGGTCACTTTTCAGAAATTCCAACCGAAAATTGAGGAGAGCGTTTTGAGATAGTCCGTTCATTTCCGTTGGTACAAACCAAACGGAATGTTGCTTACCATTTACCAATTTCTCGGTTCCTTCTCGGTTCCAGACTTGGTCTACATAAATTCGCCCCTTTTTTGCATTCAAACCGTAATTCAATTCCGCTCGCTAAGAAACTCGTGAGGTCAACTTGTATGTAGCATGTCCATCAAAAAGCTTGTTAAATGTCCCCCTTTTCCCCTGTGTCCCCTTGTGTCTCCTGTCCCTTTTGTGTCTTGTGTTCCATATCCCCTCTGTCTCCTGTGCCCTCTGCATCCCCTTGTGTCCCTTGTGTTTATTGTGTCCCTTGTGTCCCCTGTGTCTCTTGTGTCCCCTTGTGCCCCATGTGTCCTTTTTTCCCCCTATGTCCCTTGTGTGCGCTGTGTCCCTTGTGTTCCCTGTGTCCTGTTGTGCTCTCTTTTTCCCTTGTGTCCCCTTGTGCCCCTTGTGTCCCCTGTGACCCCTTGTGGCCCCTGTGTCCCCTTGAGTCCTTTGTGTCCCCTGTGTCCCCTTGTGTCCCTTGTGGCCCCTGTGTCCCCTGTTTGGGAACCTGAGGGGCTGCCCAAAAATTTTATTTTGGTAACCATCTTTTAGGCCTGGGCACCCCAGCTAAAAATTAGAGCATTAGAGCATGTCATTCAACATAATTCTTACTTACGCCAACACATCGCGCGTAAACGACATTAGAGCACGGCCTTGTGCCCTGTAGTTATTACATGGTATTGTTGAAAGTGGAAGTGCATTTATTGAGGGAAATGGTAGTGAACTACCCTATGCTCTTAAGATATATGGTGGTAATATTGATGTAGGTTTTGTTTTGAGGAGCAAAGGAACCCTTGTGTGTAAGTCATCTTCTAGTGTATTTACCGGAACATCTCCGTCTCTCCTGCACTCATTTGTTGTTGATACACTACTCAACTTTCCAATGCCATTCAACATAATTCTTACTTACGCCAACACATCGCGCGTAAACGACATTAGGCGTCTTCTTGTTCGAAATAGTTCATCTTTGCTTTTAGTTGATGGGAAAGGTTTTATGTTGCAAGTTTTTTGGGACAACCTCAATTACAGATATTTTTTGTGATATTGCTCTTTTGTCAGGATGGGATGTTCAAATTGAAGGATTCTTACCAGTGCAGTGTGTTGGTGGCAAAGGCTCTGGACTTTGAGTCAAAATCCTCATACTTCCTGAACATCACAGCATCAAATGTAAGTTTTGCATCAGTTTTGCAATATCTGCAGTCTATGGTATGCACGCTACTGTTTTACAGTGACCTAGTCAAAGTAAACGAATGACAGATACCGTACAATTCCGAAAATAAGCCCCTCCATGTATAAGCCCCTCCAAATATAAGCCCCCCAAACCGGTAACGCAAAAAACCCTCCGTTAAATCACCCGTCCAAATATAAGCCCCCAGGGCCTTGTACTTGGAAAATTGCCCTCAAATACAAAGCAAAACAAAGCAAAAACAGTAAATCTACTTCCCACTATAAGGCTAGTCCAATCGATTTTGAAACGCAAATTTCCGTCCGTAGATAAGCCCCTCCAAAAATAAGCCCCTCAAAAAGGGTCTTTGAAAAATATAAGCCCCGGAGCTTATTTTCGGAATTTTACGGTATGTGCTACTTTTTAGAGGTGTGGAGCAGCTAGGAGTATTACTCCTCTTTCTGGATGGAGCCTTTAATATTACCCCTAACAGTATGTCACTGGTATCCATTTATGCAACTGGGTTAAGAGAGACACCATGCCTCCACATGAGTACACTGTACGTGTGTACTGATTTATATTCCAGCCAGTGACATTGCAAAAAGAAATCTTTTTCTTCTGCAGTATCAAAGTGGCTTCTCTAACTGGACAACTCTTACAATATCAGTCAGGGATGAAGACGACCTTCCTGCGCGGTTTTCCAGTTTAGATTACACTGGATTTGTTACAGAAGATGCAGTTGTGGTAAGAAATAAATGGATAATACAGAGGGTTACATGGTTTTACAAGGGGCTGCAGTAGGCTACAAAGGATTACAAGGAGTTACAGAGGGTTAGAAGAGGTTATAGGGGGTTACAAGAGTTTGAAGGGAGTTACAGGGGGTTGCAAGGGGTTACAGCTGGTTATAAGGGATTTCATGGGGTTACAAGAGGGTACAAGGGGTTTCAAGAGGTTGCAAGAGGTTACAAGAGGTTACCAGTGGTAATACAAGAGGTTGAGAAGGGGTAACAGGGGGTTACAAGTGGTTATAGTGGGTTACAAGAGTGAACAGGGGGTTTCTCGGGGTTGCAAGGGGTTATAAGGGGTTACAAGATGTTACAGGGGCTTACAGTGGGTTACAAAGGGCGACAAGGGGTTACTGGGAGTACAATGGGGCTACATTATTGTTGCTGGGGATTATTAGTGGTTTGTCGGGCGTGGTGTGATCGTTCATATGACGTGGCCGCCTATTAATTTTATTTTGGAACCATCCTGGTCGCTTGTCTCGCATTTCACGGCAGCCTTGCTCTTCCTTTTTACCCACCTTTAAATCGGAAGAGATAACGCCTGTTTTGCAGTCAAATTAAAACGCTAGAAGTGAAAGGTTTTTAGGTTATCTAACCTTTGAACTTCCAGAAGTGATTTTTATGTAACGTCTCTTTGTAATGTCAGTACATCGCGTCCAACTCACAGATGGATCAACTAGACAGTGATAGGTTGATATAACCCAGAATCTTCTTACGTAATGCACAAGAACATGTATAACAGCCAGAAAGGAGAATTACTAATAAGATCTTGGGAGTTTTAAAAGGGCTTTAAACAGGGAATATCATGACCCTACTGCTTGATGTGCAGTCCTTGTTTCTAATATTGCGTTGTGCTGTCTTAGGGCGGTACCATTCAGTAATAAGTTCTTATGAGATACTTTATTTCAACAGGGGACCTCTGTTCTTCAAGTGACTGCAAGTGACCAAGACAAACTGAATGCTTCAGTCACATACGAAATAGTTAAATGTAAGTACCAGTGCAACGTACAAGTACACGGCAAAACAAACAGACTTCGATACAAAACTAAGTAAAATAATGAACACATAAAAACCATATGTTTTAACTGCGAAATGTAAACCCTGAAAAAAGTGAGACTGTGGGGATTCGAATTTGACCTCTGCGTAACAAGGGTTCGAATCCAGTAAATTCACTCCCGATCAGACTTTCTTTTCACAAATGGAAAGTTGCGATGTTGTTCTTTACATGTAAAATTACGAAGGACAGTTAGAAACTTACATATCAGTATGGATAGCACTGTACTTTGAACAGCGAAAGATTTTTGTCACGTCCCTGGTCAGCAGCGATCATCACCATCACTGTCTTTAATCCTAGTTTCTTTCTCCTTTGGTTTCTCTTGAATTGCTCAATTACAGGCACAAACACAGCTTACCTGTACTTACCCCCTTATCACGTCTTGCCACTGATCGTCCTTATTTCTCTCTACTCGTATGATGTCCATAATTGTCTTTGTGTGAGAGGTTCTGTACAGTTATGCCATTAGTTTCCCGAAAATACGATTTAAATTTAACTTCTCTCAAATTGTCTCTTTTTAGCGACCAATGAGCAAGGGCTTTTCATCATCAATGCATCAAGTGGAGTTGTCTCCCTGAATGGAACATTAGACAGGGAAAGTAAACAGGAATACAGGCTGAAAGTTCTGGTATGTGACAGCAGTTTTACGCACATTCACTGTATCGCAAGAAGAGCGGAAATATAGCGACTGCAATGAAGCGATTTCGGTAGGGTAATCATGAAGCAGCAACCTTCATCTTGGTAGGGCAATCGGGATCTGAAAAGTCGGAGTAATCGCGGTAAAACAGTCGTGATCACGATAAAGTAGTCACGAGCGGGATAGATAGATAGGGATAGATAGAGCGTTAGAGTAATCGCCATACATTGTACATGTCGCAATACAACCATCGCAATACATTAAACCCTATCAGGATAGGTATAGTCTAAATATTGTTTACCAATAAAACTGTCCTATAAGTTGGCTGTAGAGAGACTTCATAAGTTGGCAATTCTAGCCTTAGAGATGAAATTAAGGGCTGAGTCATGGTAGACGAACTAGTCTATTTCCGAAGAATAAGTGCAATCTGCGCTATGAAATGACTAAAACTTCACAACATGGTCCATTTCAATCGTGTTCTCCTCTCCAGGCTCGCTCCACTTTTCACCTTCCTGATCATGCCACAGCTGTAATCCACGTCAATGATACCAATGACAATCGGCCAGTGTTTATGGACTATTCATACTCATTTTTGATTGGAGAGAATGCTGGGGTTGGAGCCATTGTTGGTCTAGTGACAGCTGCTGATGCTGACAAGGTAGAGTAGTGATACGACTTAAGTCATAACTCTTTGAATGCCTCCTTCCCAGGCGCTTCGTTTTCCGCTCTTTGGTCGCGTTAAAAAAGGCGAGCACGAAACACAAGTGACTGGTAACGAAGCGCAAGATACCATGGATGGGAAGAAAAGAAAAATAGAGAGGCGAGGACGTGTCGCCCGTTTTCTCCTGGCCGTCTACCTTTGCGCTCAGATCTACATCGAGAAAGAGAGAGAGAGACGTCTAAGAAAGAAGCAGCTCCTGGAACCTATAACGCGATGTTAGACGAGACGATTTGCAACGACTACTTTCAGGGCTACAAACTTGAAGAAATGTTGTAACAATTCCGAATAATGCCGCAACAATGTTGCAAAGCTATGTTTCGCTGAAAACAAATCGACGTTTCGAAGCGTTCCGTGTAACATCACCTATAGCCTGAACAGTGCACGAATGAGCACAAGATAATGCAGGTCTAAATACGTAGCGTTGTGCACACTTGCGAAGATAATAAACATGTGTTGACAAAACAATTTAAGAAGACGCTAACTTCACAGGGCAGGTAAAAATGGTTGTGTGACTAGTGTGACTTATTTTTCTTGTGTGGACCGGGAATAAGTGCGAGTATCAACTCAGAGGAAGATAAATAAGAGACTGAAAGAAATAAATGAAAGTATGAAAACAAATTGCGAGGCTAGTTTGGCTGAACAGTCATTAGAACAATTGTCTGTTACCCTCAAACAACTCACATACAAGTTTGACTCTTACAAAACAGTAAATTACTTTTGGGCTTTTTGTTATATTTTATGTTTTGTTTTATGAATGTTGATCTTGATGTACCTATACATTGCCCTCCGTTATTTCCTGCAGGGAGACAACGCAGCATTTTCGTATTCTCTAAGATGTGGTGAAGATCGCTTTATTGTTGATCCACATACTGGTGTAATCGCTGTGAATGGAACGCTGGATCGAGAGAAGCAAGAAAACTTTTCCTTTTTCGTAAGAACAATTTGTTACAATGATAATATACATTTTCCAATGTTTTGAATCGGCTGTTCTGATAGGCATCTTGATGGCATTTTAACCCTATCCCTGAGCGTGAGTCATTGTTGTGTCCAACTGGAAAATGTGACTAGAGTCTACATTCAAGAGGAGGTAGGATACCTAATGAGCCCTACAGACCCAGAAAACCTTACCTTGAATTTTAAGTACTGTTTAAAAAAGGAGCAGGAGTCTATTATCAGGTTTAAAACTTCGAGGCAAACCAAGAGTTTTCAAACCTGATAATACACGACTGCGAGTTTTTTGAACGGCTTCAAAATCTCTAGTATAGATCAACTCATTCTTGCACTAATATTTAGATTTGGGGTTATTTTAGTCTAAGAAGTTGGACGTAAAGTTTAGCCGCCTGAAATTTTATCAAATACAAAGACACTCATTAAACATTAAAATATCTTTTGTTTTTTCTTTACAAATTATTAATGAGTTTTTGAAATTAAAAAAGAAGAAAGACCAAAGTAAATACAGTCAGAGAGCGAGGAAGAAATGTATTATTCATCCAGGAATATCTAGGCGATTTCTTTTGTTTCTCCCAGGCCTCGGAGCCAAGTATGAATTTTTTGAAATTCATAATTCATAATTCGACTTATTAGGCTTCGGTTCTATCTGATTAATTGTTATCCGAATTTCGCGTTGTCCAATTCTGACCATTATATACTCGTGATTATCAAATCATACTTTTGCTAGGCGTTCGTTCAATTTTGGTTCATCAGTCGTATGACTGCAGACCGAGTTTTACTCTGCCATTTTCAATGTCTTTTCAGGTTATTGCCAAAGAAACGCTATCGTCTGAAAAGTACAGTAGCAATGTAACTGTGGTCGTCAATTTGAAAGACAGAAATGATAACTCACCTCTCTTCGTTAAGCCGTTCTACAATGTTACACTAAAAGAAGAGCTACCCCCTGGAACACCAGTTGTACAGGTATAATGTGTATATTTTCTCTTAACTTTTACTTCTGCCACTGTTATTAATATTATAAAGGAAATAAAGGGAGATGTAAAGAATCAACCATAAGAGGACACAGAAAAAATCTGAGCCCCAGATGGGATTCGAACCCACGACCCTCCGTGTTCTAGATCGGATGCTCTAACCTCTGAGCTATGAGGACTCGTTGGCGAGCAAGGGTCATTTTTATGGGTTGGACTTGCGAACCACATCTCGCAGTCACACAGTCCATCACAAGCAACACATTAAGGCTTAACTGTATCACACAGTCACATTAATAGTAAAAAATGGTTGATTCTTTACATCTCCCTTTATTTCCTTTAAAATATTAATATCAGTGGCATAGGTTGGTTGGTTGGAGGCTCCTTCATGAGTGAGACATTTGTTACTATTAATGTGACTGTGTGATACAGTTAAGCCTTAATGTGTTGCTTGTGATGGACTGTGCGACTGCGAGATGCGGTTCGCAAGTCCAACCCACAAAAATGACCCTTGCTCGCCAACGAGTCCTCAGTAGCTCAGAGGTTAGAGCATCCGATCTAGAACTTTTACTTCATACAAGTAAAAACTAGACATAAAAACTGAGGTTCTGGTACCATCACGACGCCATTTTCAAGTTAACTAGAAAACACTGAAACCAATTGTGCCTGATTAGTATGGTTTATTATCAATAGTAGTTCAGTAATGATCGTAACTAATGAAACAATTGCACAAACCTATTTGCCGGTATTTGCTCAGCCAGCTGCCATAAGTATTTTTCCGTTTTACTATACTGTCCTTCTGCAGTTAAGGGTGGGTAATGTTGTTTGTATTTTGCCGGAATACGAGGAGCGGAATTCCCTTCCGGTCTGAAATTTGGTTAATCCATTGCACTGTAGGTTATTGTTTTGTTTAAAGATGTTTATAACTTTTTGCCAAAAACGTCTTTCTGCTTCAAAAAGAAGCAGGTAAGCGTGTCTCTTTTCTCATTTGACGACAATGGCTCGATTACTTTGTCGCTGATTGAAGCGCGAAGAACTTACTGGAAACAAGTCGCATCTTCGTTTTTAAAAGTAGAGGTACGCGAAGGTTTGCGGGGCAAAGACAGCAACTTCCTTAGTTTTTTGAGCCCTTTTCTAGTCCCCGGAATGGAACCTGCGGCCATCCCGTTTGCAGATGCGCGATCAATACACGTAACTCGTTTAAATTGCCGTGTTGATGTTCGGTAGCGTAACCCGGGTAAATACAAGGTTTACCCAGAATAACGAAATGTCCCCTTTTCTTGGCCCTTAGAACAAGAGCTGGTGCCGCAAAGTTTGTTTACAGACGAGAGTGGATTTTGGTTACTTTATAGTGTCTACTTTGATGTGGTTAAGTTTTTTAATTATTTATGTTTGACCTATTTGTATTCGAATTTCAGGTTTTGGCTAATGATAGTGACATTTTGGGAAACGCTGTCATTGTTTACACTTTGGTACCAGATGTCAATAACCATTACCTCGCTTTTGATATTAATAAGGACAACGGATCAATAACAACCGCAAAACAGCTCGATCGAGAGGATATCAGTGAATATTTATTGATGGTAAAAGCCGAGGACAGTGCATCTCAGGATCAAACGAGGTACGTTTATTGTAAAGGCGTTTGTCGTACGAAATCAGTTTAAAAGAGTCCAGTATGCAGCTTTGAGTGTCATCCGTGCTCTATAGATGCATTAATAATTAAACACGACAAAACTGACGAAACCGAAAGCCAGTGGAAAACAAAAAATAGGGCGAAACGGGAAGTTCACTATCTAAGCGCACACATGCCAATGGATGGGAGGAAGATTAAGTCTCTTTCAGCGAATTGTGTTGACGCCAACTGCGCCCCGCACTACACTGACTAGACCAACTGAACTGATCAGACCGGCTACAACAACTCCAACTACACCGATTGTAATGGCTACTCTAACTTAAACGATTACTCTGACTAAGTTGACCGGCTTCACAAACGATCCTGGCTTCATAAAACTACACAGACTACTTGGACTCCGTCGAATATTGGATACATCAACTCACTGAACACACCAACTAGACCAACGTGACTGTAAACAAACCACTCTGATTACACCAACTACATTGTCTTCACTGACTACACTATTCACCAAATACACGTTCAGCTTTACTGACTGGCAGTGGCTACACTACTTGCAACAACTTGAATAGCTGTGTGAGAAGTGGTTTATATTGGTGAAGGTAGCGTGTATTTGTTAGCCGTTCTGTTGCCGCTTTCCCTGGCGTTTAATTGGTGACCATGACTCTTAACAACGGCAAGAGGAACTTCGAAGCTAACATGAACATCTCCGACTACCTCGGAAGAGACACACTCGGGGAGATCTCTATGGCGTTCATTACTGCGCAAAATGCTTTGAGCACATTTTGAGGAAAGAAATGGATAGGAATGTTAATTCAGTTAAATCGGTGTGCCCACAAATCAATATATTTTATTAAATATTTGATTTTCGTTGTTGGACTTATTTTGTTTCAAAGTTGAAGTCACATAGAGAGTTATTTTGTATACTACAGGCGTTTTGGTGCAATATAGCACAAGCAACGCGTGTTTGGTAACAATTCTGTTTTGTTTTGCTTAGGTCGAGTACCGTTTCAGTGAAAGTTTCCTTAAAAGACATTAACGACAATGATCCGACATTTGATAGACCGTCTTATACGGTCACTATTTCAGAAGCTACTGATATGAATAGAACAATTTTAACAGTGAAGGTAAGCGCACACAGTGTTTCAAAACATCAATCATCAGGGGCACCCAACGTCAATTTTGGGAAAATACCTGTTCGGAAGACGATTTGAAATCTAGAATTTTCGAAACATTTGTTGTAAAATTCCTTGCTTGCCTCGGCCTCTCCTTTCCAGCTTTGACGGATTTTTACCCTAAAAAGCTCACCTAGACTTTTCGGGAGCCTTTTTTCTGGCTGAAATTTTCGAAAAGGTAAGTTTTGATCCCTATAATTTTCGGATCACTAGACTTTCAGCAAGAAAATCCGAACAGACGAAAATTTTTTAGGGGATAGAAATATGCCTATATCTACCGTTTAAATACTAAAATACGTTCAACAATGCTATGTTTAAGTGGTTTTGAACTATATTCTCGTTGGGTGCCCCTGAATCATCTTTGGACCTTAGAACAAAGCATTGGTTTAGGCAGTAAGAATCGCACCGCGTGCGAGTCCAGTCATTTCTGAATGCCTGCGGGAGAATGCTAAGCACGAAAGAAGTCTAAGGCTGCGTGCAAACGGACGCAACAACTCCCAACATTGTTGCGCCAACAATGTTTGGAGTTGTTGCGTACATGTTGGCAGTGGTGTGCAAACGGATGCAACAACTCCCATCAACGTTGGGACCTGCAGTGCATCGTGGAAAGGATACAACCCATGAGTCTTTGTAAACCATGCGTAATGAGCGTGCTTGGCCCCAAATATGTTCAAAGAGCTGTGCAAACGGATCCAACATTGTTGCGCTAAGCTTCGGCGATCACGGAACAAAAGAAATGTTGGGAGTTGTTGGGCTTTAGAGTAAGCTTCTTGGATGCGTAGCAAACCTTCTAAGAGCATAGGCTGATTTTACTTGAACCGTGAAACAGATACTTACAAATAGTGCAAAATAGCGAGAGGTAAACAAAAGAAGACAATAGAATTAGTGCATAATAGTGCGTAGTGTTCCACTACCTATTTCATGTTTCAAATAAAATCATTCTAATTCCATGACTACACAGCTGCGGCGTTTGCCAATTCTCTGATGAAATAATCAAAAGAGAAAAAAAAATTCAATTTGATGATTACGGATAGTAGGGGACTTTCGAATGTGTTCGAGTGGAGTTGTGGCATGTCTGTGGGAAATTTTTAGAGAGATTACTGCAAACGTGAAATTGTACCTCGAAATCCAGTTTTCCCTTTACTTTCGTCCCCCCTTTTTTATCTACACAGAAATTACTAGTTTTAAGTCAATTTCATCCATAACAATTATTTTCGACAGTTTTTATCAGTTCATCCCTTAATTGGGAAATTATTAACTTCAATCTGCGGTTTGCCGTTTGCCGTATACTCTAAATTTCTCTATTTATGACGATGATCGTTTTTTTTAGCTCATGCAGGGCCTTATCTTACCTTACAATACGAACTTCAGAGGTTGATACTCAAGATAACTTTCTCGTGCTACCCCACACAGTAATAAACGTCAGTTTAGCGGCCAAATTAATTACATATGTGACTCCGTGATTTAGTGAATCCTGGCTGCGTGCAGTTTACTTTTATTTTTTTGTAAAATGTATTCTTCAAATAAATTTCATTTTCCAGGCTACTGATAGAGATGTTGGAAAAAAAAGCAAGATATGTTTTACATTGACTGACGGAAACGTCGGAAATGTCTTTAGCATTAACCATTCAAGGTATTTATCTTTCAAAATACATTCACATGATAACCTGAAAGACTTAATCGGTTTTTACCTTATTCTATCAATAAGCAGACAATTACCCTTAAATCCTCCATTAAGCCCCCCCTCTGAAATAAACCTTCTCCCTGTAATAAACCCCCCTGTTCAGGGGAAGAAAGTTAATAAGCTCTCCCTCTCTATTAAGCCCCCTCCCCTAATTATTGTTTACTAATAAATGAGAGACTGAATTAATCAATCACGACTCTAAAACTTCGTGTGGACTGATCCAGGATGGTTTATTTACCAACTTGAAGTTCGGATTTGATTCTGATCTTCGGCTGCGTGGCCTAAAACTTCTTGACTTGAGCTTTTCCACTTTGTATTCTTTATGGAGAACTGATACCATCGTCGTTTCTAAATTTAAGGAGCCCCCCTTTCTCAAATAAGCCCCCCCCCCCTCAAATGAGCTTGAAATAAAGAACCCACTGGGGGGCTTAATAGAGAATTTATGGTACTCATTTCATCACACACTATCAATTTCTTTTCTGACTTGAATTGTATTGTAATTTGTTAAGTATTTGTAATAATTTTAAACTTGAATATAAGAATAGCACCGGAGACATTTAAGTAACAAAATGAAATGAAACCGCCAGTAAGCCGGATTTTTTTTAGCTATTTTGAAAAAATAGCTCATGTGTCATTGTTGTGAGCGTATGTATCTTTGTGGCTTTGTGGATTTGTGGCCTTGTGTGTTTGGATGTGTGTTGCAGGGGCCAATAAGAGGTACTATGAGTTGATGCTCAGGAACCAATGAGATTCTGGCATCTAAACATGACATTGCTGCGATAAAGGTCAAACAAGGGCACTTTGAGACCGCCATTTTGGTTTTTCACAATTTGCCGTCTTCTATTACAGCTAAAAGTGAATAGTGAATTATGTTTCACCTGCTTCAAAGTGAAGCGTAATATTTTAGAAATTGGTATTTAGATATTGACTTTAACTTGGAAATATGCGCCGTAATTGTGTTTTTAGAAGATTGAACAAGAGCTGATTTTTTTAAAGCTGTACAGAGTAAATTAATTCCGTAAACATACCTTAATATTCTCTCTCGTGCAAAGTTCAACAGACCTTTAAATTCACGTTGCGGCAACCTAAGTGCAACCGTATCTGATACATGTTTGCTGTCATAAAAGTAATTAAAACGTATTTAATTTACTCAGTGACTAAGTTTTGCGTTATCGAATAAACTTCTAAGTAGCCAGTTGGCGAAATAATTAGAGATTGTTTGATTGAGTGGAATAACATGGAATGAGTAGAAATCAGTATTTCGGCAATATGACTGTTCCGATAGAAGTAAAGTATGATGTTAAGGTATCAGTCTTCGCTATTCGGTATTCGACGACCTTCATTACTTTAAGAAACCATGAAGAAACCTTGAAGCCTTCGAGTCTTCCGTTTAAGCAACTTTTGGTGAGTTGATATTCATAGTACTTTAACAATTTGTTTATTTTGCACCAGACTTCTGAAGGAAAGACAAAGAAAAGTGAATTTATTAGATCGAATCAGCTATGCGCTGCGGTTCTCGTTTTTATTAATGTACAGCAATACCCAATTTTGTACAAAACATAGCCTTAATTTAGCATTAAGACAGTAGATAGCCGATACCGTTACACTGAAGCATTCCAAATAGCTCATGCACGTAAAACGTGCCTATGTTGTGAATGGCTTTGGAAAGTTGAGCAGTGTATCAACAACAAATATGTGCAGTAGAGACGGAGATGTTCTGTTAAATACACTAGAAGATGAGTTACACACAAGGGTTCCTTTGCTCCGCAAAGAAAAACTTACATCAATATTACTACCATATATGTTAAGAGTATGGGGTAGTTTACTAACAATTACATTCCGGCTTTACTAATATCCTCAATAAATGCACTTCCACTTTCAACAATAGCATGTAATGTATCAGACTTCTAATAACTACAGGGCGCAAGGCTGTGCTCTAAAGGAAATTTCCAGGGAGCCCTTTTTTGCTCCCAAGCATTTCAGATGGGGTGCCCAGGCCTAAAAGATGGTCGCCCACATAAACGTTTCGAGGACTCACTGCCCTTCGGAGTAACACAGGTTAACACGGGCTAACACAGGGTAACACAGGTTAACACAGGGTAACACATGGTAAAACCGGGTAACACGCTGTAACACAGGGTAATACGGGGTAACATAAGGTAACAGGGGGTAACACAGGGTAACACGGGATAAGACAGGGTAACACAGGATTACACAGAGTAACACTGGGTAACGAAGGTTAACAAGGGGTAACATAGGGTAACACGGGGTAACACAGGGGAAAACAGTGTAGCACAGGGTAACACGGGCTAACACTGGGTAACACATAGTAACACAGGGTAACACATCGTAACACCAGGAACAGAGGGTAACAGAGAGTAACACAGGGTAACACAGAGTAAGACATTGTAACACAGGGTAACATAAGGTAACACGGGGTAACACAGGGTAACACAGAGTAACACAACGTAACACAGAGCATCACAGGGTAACACAATGTAACACAGTGAGGGTAACAGTGGGTAACACAAGGGAACAGTGTAACACAGAGGAAGACAGGGTAACAGAGTGTAACACAGGGTAACACAGAGCAACACAGGGTAACACAGAGCAACACAGGGTAACACAGGGTATGCCAGGGTAACATTGGGTAACACACTGTGACACGGGGTTATACGGGGTAACACTTGGTAACACAGGGTAACACAGGGTAATACAGATAACACAGGGTAAGACAGAGTAAC
>OZ037776.1:32176373-32306373 GCA_964035525.1 Porites cylindrica
TACCGCTGGATTGCTTGTGGGCTCGGTTAAGGTAATTATCGTGAGTACACAGGTGTTTGTTTTCGACGCTGGTGTGCCTTCATATTTTAACATTAATTCCATAACCTGAATGATCAAACGTGCCCTTGTTTGTACGGGAGACGCATTATCCCTCATAGACGAACTTGGGTGGGAGTTGGATCATTTGTCTGAAAGTTCTTCTGAAATAAAGACGTGCCCAAGACTCATGGTGCGTGTAGTATAAAACAATCTTTAGTAGCTCGCCCAAAGACACATAATAAGAGATAGTCTGACCTGTATTATCCGTTTGTGTTTATAGAGACCGAAGACAAAGGTAATTTGTGTTCGTTTGATCATGCGTCTCGGTAAAAGTAAGAACCATCTAAACTGGATCATTTGTCCAGAAGAACTCTCGGCTTTTGTGTATTTGAAATGAAAAGTGGTGAGTTGCCTGCGCCTGTCTTATCTCAAAACAAGCCCTAAAAGGAAACAGCAGGTGCTAACCTCGTTTACACGGATTTTAAGTCTTCTTTAAGTCTTCTCCTGGTTAGCTCAGTTGGGAGAGCGCCGGTCTGCTGAGTGGGAGGTCACTGGTTCGAACCCTGGCCGGACCAACACTCAGGGTCTTTAAATAACTGAGAAGAAAGTGCTGCCTTTGTAATGACATCTGCAAACAGTTAGACTTTCTAGTCTTCTCGGATAAGGACGAAAAACCGTAGGTCCCGTCTCACAGCACTTACACTTACCTGGTTCTTGTGGGACGTAAAAGAACCCACACCACTGTTCGGAAAGAGTAGGAGACGTAGACCCCGGTGTTGTGGTCAACCTTCACTCATTACATCATTCACATCATGGGTTGGGTGGGTACAGTAAGCTCATAATTGGACTGAGAGCAGCTGCCAGTGCCGCCTTTGTATGCTGAGGTCCGAGCTTACTGTTCACATGTTAAAATGTATTATAAGCGGGCACGTCTGTTGTCCTCTCATCCACGACTCTTCACTCTCTTCATTTTATTTCATATAACCGCCAAAAAATGGATAATTTAACATAAATCGTAATTAACAATTGGATTTGAATTTTTGGCCTTTTTTGTTTCAGGCTAACGATAGTGACAGCGGCGATAATGCTCAGATAGTGTACTCACTGGTGTCAACACCGACATCGAATAGGTAGGGTGTTGCTATTAACCTTTACAAGTTCAAAATGACTGCAAAAGTGAAATATATGTATAGTTTTATTTTGCATATTTATCAGCTTTGCCAATTCTTGGCTGGGTTATTACAACAGCCTGAAACCAGTTATTGTGGGCCCGTAACCTTCCCCTATCCCCTTGTGAGCTATCTTCATTACGCTAAGCAAATTTGATAGTGTCTGAGATTCGCAGTCAGTAGACATATTACTCTTTCCTAGTTTCAGAATTAATTCTTCCACTGGTGAAATCTTTACCAATGAAGCGTTAGATCGTGAAGTTGTAAACACCCACTTGCTGATCGTTCAAGCTCGGGATATGGGCGTCCCACAACTGCAAAGTACAGCGGTTCGAGTGTCAATCACAGTCACTGATGTCAACGACAACGTACCAAGATTTTTCGAGGCTCAACCCAAGCTAAACACAGTAAAAAATGATTTATTGTGTGGAAAGTATAACAGAACGGTTAGTATCTTTGCATTATCCTTTATGACCGTACCTGAAAAGAAAAGTGTATTTAAAATTTTAAACAACCCTCATGTTACCAATAAAAAAAGTGCGTCAACGTAGAATGACATGCATTTATTAAATGATTTGCGCTAGAATTTGAGTTTCATCGAAATAGACTCAGACGTTGTTCTGTTGTACCTCTCCGCGCGTCAAGATCAAACTATTTCAAAAGAGCCCAAGTTTTTAGTTTCAATAGTGCTCTATCTAGCCTTAGAATATGTTTAACTTTTTGGAAACTGTTGTTTTGCGGTTTTTGTTGGCTTGTAAATGTTACCTTGAGATAGGTGTACGTAATAGAGAAATTTATTGGCGATAGTGAACTGTAAGTGTGCCTATCATTGCAATTTATGTCGTGAAAATTTGAGCATTGCTTTATAGAATTTTCAATTTTCTTATAGCATTACTACGAGTTTCGTGTTGAAGATTTGACTCCAGCTAACACCGAAATTGGCAGAGTGAAGTCGGTTGACAAAGACGAGGATTTGAACGCCAAAACATTTTATCGCATTCAAGGTAATTTGGAGTCTCGTCAATTAATTTCGAATACAGTAATTAGAAATTCTCCATACCAAATTCCACAGAAACAACTGTTCCTTTTTACAAAATGCAAATGTACATAAAATATTAAACTGTGTATATATAGCTTAGTAAAACTGATAAAAAAAATTGGTTAAATAAAATGAAAAGACACCTATTTATAAAGCCATATTTCAACAAGATTTGTTGGATTGGTTGGAACAGTGAAAGGATAACTTCTTATTCGCAGCAATATAAATCCCGTTGATGCCAAAAGGTTAACACTTTTTCGTATTTTAATATCTGATGTTTCCGACAGTTTTTGAGCTGGTTTGGACTCCTTTAGGAAAGCGAAACGGGACTTTCTTTTTTTTTTGATTTGTCAATTATAATAATATGTTATCCCCTGTTAAAAAGGTAGTAATAAACAGGTTTTTTGTTAGTGTGGTCCCTAACAATTAAACGTTTGGACAATTCACCCACAGTGGTAGTTTGCGTAAATATATTACAGTCGAAAATTAACTCTTCATGAAATCAAGATATTGGATATTAATGCGACTTAAACTGACCCAAATGTGATAGGAGACAACTTTCAAATAAAGGAAATTACAGCGAAGGAGAAAAATAAAAATAGGAAGTTATTAACGCAACGTTCATAGAGAAGCAAAATTTGCTGAGATAATAGGTACAAAGTCAAAGGTATAATTAGGAATGGAAACTTAGTTCGTTGTATACTTTCCCTAAACGTACATTTCACTGATACTGGCGGATCTCCACCCTTATAAAATACTCCTCCTTCTTATGTGTCAAGAATGTCAAAAGTGTATCGAAAAGTTGGAATCGAAATAGTGGAAATTAAGACGGCGGAATTAAACCCTCCACTCGATTAATGGCCTGAAAATTAACGCTTACAAAAAAATTGAAAAAGTTAAATTCATGAAGTGTTTTAAAATTCCCTTTAATAATGTAATTTTACGTACAATGATAACGATGATGGTAAGGAGCCATGGTAATTTGTAAAAACTTAGAAAGGAGTAATAAGGTAGTAACTGTTTGCTGCTATATCATGACAGGTAATTATTCAGAGGTTTTTTCCATTGGACGCGAGACAGGAGTAATTCGCACCAATCGACAGCTGGTAAGTGTTGTTAAGAGCCGTAGTTTCTTCAGACAGAAAGGCTACAGACGTACATGTAGTGTGGTGTTCTGTAACTCTCAGCCGCTAAAATCCGTACGAGCAAGAAAAGCCTACATGCACTTGGGCTATTAATAGAGGGTGTTTAAAAATGTTGCCGTAAATATTTTTGGTTAGCTATTGTTTTTAATATATATGTCCCTTGTAAAAATCTTTTGTGTTGGGTCATTTAATAACCGCAGAATCCTAAACACCTCCATACTGCCACTGTAGATTATTTACATTTGTCTTATGACCAGCCGCTCTTAATCTTTAGATCCGCCTTGTATTTGCAGCATTGCAACCTTTCATGGAAAAATGCTAGCAAATGCCTAGGGTATGAGAGGTGGGGTTTGGGGCAAGCGATCATACGAGGAATTGACTAGGCTATTTAAATAGCAAACAAATATTGTTACAACTATTCTTAATACAAGACTGAAAGAAAACTGAGGGGAGGGGGTTCTGTGCAACTCTAGTCCTGGCGCAAGTTGTTTAAAACTGTTGCCGTAAATATTTTTGGTTGTTCAAAAGTTGGATAACCTTATTATATCTACCGCGTGAATTGCTTTTCAGTGGATACCTTGTAAAGAAACCCATCGCGTTATCCATTCGAGTCAGTGGATGACACTATCCACCTCCTGAATTACACGTTGAATGGGAGTGTTGAAGACAATACATTGTAGCTTAGTCAGTGTAGTCCAACCATCATATTCAACCTTCTTATGATATGACTTCTGCAGCTGTTAAGTGACCAGTTTTGCTTCAGTCCTTCTTTTTTTTCTCTCAGAGACGTGCTGAAAATGCGACCTACATTTTGACTGTGGTGGCCGAAAACTCCCTGGCTTCTCCTCAATTGTCGTCTAACGTGACAGTATATGTTTTCGTATATGACGTGAGTGATCAAACACCACAATTCACCCAAAGCGAATATAAAGCCATGGTTGCTGAGTCTGTGACAGCCGGAACAACAGTTATTAAAATAAATGTGACCAAGAACGATAAGGTAAAATACATCATTATCCCTCGTATCATAAATATTTAATCTATGCATACATGTGTACAGTGATGAGGACGGCTTTTCTTAGAGTTATTTTTATAGTGTTATGTCTTTGAATTAGAGTAAAGCTTCCAAAATCCTGAATTCAAGATTTTCCAAGGCTACAAACTCCTGAATTCAAGCTTTTTAAGGGCACAAATCCTGGACTTAACATTTTGTAAAGCGAAAATCGTAGAAAGCAATTAGGGTGATTGGTTCTTTAAGTTTGACTACACTAGAGGTTATCACCATGTGAAAACTTTTCCAGAGCACACTAATTTCCTTGCTGGCTCTCGAATGGTTAATATGGTTCCCTCACGTACTTCAAGTTACTTTACTGTTCTTCCTTTTGGTCTTAAGTAGATTCCTTGGTCTTTACGAAAATCTAGAAAGCCCTAACAAAGCACTGGAGTAGTCAGGAAATTCGTACGTTTACTTATTTGCATGATGGTGCAGATGCGGATTCTGATTTTTATGAAGCAAAGAGGGTTTCAAATTTAGTAAGGAAGCATGTGCAGCGAAGTGGTTTTGTGGCAAATGGTGAGAAAGGCCAATGGGTGCCAGTCCGTTCAGGGAAATTCCGGGGTTATGTTTTGACTTTAAAAATAGGGAATGTCCAATGTTTAGCGTGATAAGGTGAGAATTCTAACGTTTGGAAAGATAAGGTAACAATTCACATGTTTGGAAGAATAAGGTCAGAATTCCAATGTTTGAAAGAAGATCGTCAGAATTCCAATATTTGGAAGGATATGGTCAAAATTCCAATGTTTGGAAGAATAAGGTTAGAATTTTAATGTTTGGAAGGTTAAGTTGGGAATTCCAATGTTTGGATGAATCAGGTTAGATTTCCAAAGTTTGGAAGGATAAGGTGAGAACTCCAAGGTTTGGAAGAATAAGGTTAGTATTCCAACGTTTGGAAGAATAAGGTTAGAATTTCCATGTTTGGAAGGATAAGGAGGGAATTCCAATGTTTGGAAGGATAAGGTGGGAATTCCAGTGATTGAAGGATAAGGAGGGAATTCCGATGTTTGGAAGGATAAGGTGAGAATTCCAATGTTTGGAAGGATAAGGGGGGAATTCCAATGTTTACAAGGATAAGGCTGGAATTTTAATGTTTTGAAGGATAAATGTTGAATTCCAATATTTGGAAGGATAAGGTGGGAATTCCAATGTTTGGAAGTATATGGTCAGAATTGCAATGTTTGGAAGGATATGGTCAGATTTCCAATGTTTGGAAGGATATGGTTACCACCTTTCAAAGTGTTAAATTTCCCGGATAGCAGAAACGTCCCCTCACTGTTACCTCCAGAAATGTGATATTGATCAGCCGCATTAAGAAATATATTTACATTACACAGAAATAAATTTCATGCTTTTACGTAACTGTTGGTATGCACTTGATAAATATCTGTGAATATTTTTCTTTGCAGGCAGCCTTGAAGTTTATATTTAAGATATTGCACGATCAAAGTAGTGCGGGGTCAAGAAAGTTTGCGATAGAACCTGAAACAGGAGTGATCACTGTCCAAGGAGAACTTGATAGAGAAACAATTGCAAATTACACAGTATGTATTACAAACCTGCTCACCCCCTTACGTTGTATTCTCTGTAACTTACATGGAATCTCTCTAGGAAACTGCTAATATATGGAGAAGTTTTAATTGATATAAAATCTTTCTACGGACTGGCTCTAGCTTTTGGAAGGTGTATAGCGGTATCCACCATGTTTTCATCTGGTGGATAAGACAACCATCTTTTTAACAACTGGGCCAATAAAGATTTATTATATTTAGAATTCAGGCCAGGTACACTCCAGCTCGCTATCTTTCACCTATCGCGACGGCTTAAGCTTGCTATCTAAATGTACCATTTAACTATGTGGCTTGACTGGACCCTTTTAGCGGGAAAATTTAGTTCGAGTAAACAAAGTTAAAGGGTTGTTTCTCTGACCGCCGCCTAGTTTGCTCAGTTGGAAGAGCGCCGTCCTACTGAACGGGATGTCGCTTGTTAAGACCCCGGTCTGCCGGACCAATACTCAGGGTGTTTAAATATTGAGAAGAAAGTGTTTTCTTCTGCTGACATCTGCAAACGGTTAGAATTTCTTTTCTTCACGGATAAGGACGGAAAAAAGTAGGTTTCGTCTCACAGTGTATGTACAGTTATGAATGTGTGTGTAAGCAAACAGTCACTTGTCAGTGATTTTTTATCAGATAACATATCAGGCCCAATTTTTGACAAAATTGTCGATCTAAAAGTATCCAGACAATGTCGTTCAATGTAGTTAGATATCTTAACTGAACTCTTTTTTAAATTCATATTGCAGTTGAAGGTCCAAGCGAAGGTGCTGAACACAGATCTTCCAGGCGTGTTCTCTAACATCGTTCCCGTATTTATAAATATAATTGACGTGGATGATAACGTTCCTCGCTTTGTCAACCGAAGTTATAGGTATAATTTTCCTTATAAAATTCACAATTTACTGTCAAGGGCCAGAGGGTAGACTCCTTGGGTTAACAAGACGTTCTTTAGCAAGATAATTTACATTAGTATTTACCAAATCAGTGAATAGCAATTTTCGCGTGTTTCGATTGGCTCCCGTAACTTGGAATATCCTTGACTATTCACTGTTTTGCGACAGGACCCATTGATGGCGTCTCGTTTCGAGACATTTTCGGAAGACGAAATTTGTATGATAAATGAAGCATTCGTACAAACAAATACCAAGAAAGCGACGAACTTGGTTTGTCGGTGTTCACTGGTAGGTAGAAAATTATTTTCATACTGAATTTGCAACAAAATCGTAAAATGCACTGGACAAAATCTCCGAAATGTTCGTAAATTGTGAACAAAATCCCTACCGAGTGACGTCTGTAATTTACAGAATTTACTTTTTTTCAGTTTTATTCAACTGGTTTGGTAAATACTAAAACAACTATCCCCCTCAGAGTCGGTGAACAGCGCTAGATATATACCTTTATTACCACCCTTATTCACCTCCCCTTCGGAGGATAGTTGTATCGGATACATGTGTCCCCAAAGTTCAATTTTTAACCGCACCGACCTAGAGTAATACCTAATAGTAAGGCAAGGAAACGTCTTTACTTGAGAATAACTGCCTTATCGAGTTAGAGCTTAACCTACGTTTCTGTAACATGGCGACTAGGAATCAGAACTATTTCCATTTCGCCTTTGACTAAAACCAGTGCATCGCAGGAATACCCCCCACCCGTTACCCATTTATACACCTGGGTGGAGTGAGGCACTTTGCGAGTGAGAGAGGACACGTCTTTCTTTTGTTTGGATCCGCTCAAACATGTCCTGTTTCAGGTTTATCGCGCGTGAGCTGTCACGTGTTGGTGATGTCATTGGACAAGTGAAAGCTGTGGACAAGGATAGCGTTAAACAAACTAAAGCGTCATATGTGATAGCTCGTGGTAACGAGAAAGGTATGAACAATCTTGCTATCTTTTCCTGCATGATTTTGTCGTAAAGGTCAAAACATCAAGGGCAATATCCTTGGCGTTTTAAAAGTGATAATTTAAAAAACATTATATATGAAACGTTAGTATCACTATCACCCATTTCAGAACACGTGCCATTTCAGATTCACTAAGAAAGTTCGCTTTTAACTGCTGCGGTTATTCATTCTCTTTATGTCTCGTTGACAATTCTTTTTAGGTCTTTTTAATATCAGCGAGGACCTGGGAACTCTTCAAGTCTTTCAAACTTTGGAACGTGACGCAAATTCAACCTTTCATCTGATCATACAGGCACGTGACGCACACGTGGGTAATGAACTCACGAAACGAAGAGGTATAATTATGTACTTGACTAGTGACGGCAAGTCTTGAGAACAGTCTGCTAACAGAATGAAGCTCCCCGCAATGATAATGACGTAATTTCATCATTAACCTTGAGAACCAAAACAGCCACAAAATCAAGTCGGCCAAGTACAATGGCAATGATATAACTTTTATAGCGGAGCTCCACGCGCGCGCGAAGCGCGCGCGTGGGCGGAGCCCCATTGCTAAGTAAATCTACCCATCCCAGAAAATTTGGTAATCACGTGACCGTACAGCGACCGACCGCCCGCCGTCCGTCCGCACCACAGGAAAACCAATGTTTACTCTCACACTTTTAGCTAGTTTGGGAACCCAAGAGAAAACTAATTGCACAGGCTGCACATCAATGTTGTGATCAATTGACAGCTATCAAAACAGGGCATCCGCTGACCAGTATCACCTGACCGTACCGCGGGCTCAAGTGTCGACCCATCGAGGTCGAGTATTTTTTAAAGTTATCCGCTGACAAAATACCAGTTTCAAATGATCGCAGGCTCAAGTTTATTTTTTCCAAGGATTCATATCAAATATGTTGTGTTTATGTCACTATGGTCCCGCACTATTGGGATTTTGATTTCAAACTGACCTCGGAAGCGAAAATTCATCAAGTTTTTTTAAAAATACAGGCGGGGAAGACCTTTTATTATATAAACTGCAGTGTTTTACAAGGATTTCTACCACCGAGAAATGTGGTATCTGAACACACGTAAAAATACGATATTTTTACATGTGAAGATATCGATAATTTCACTGACATCAGGTTTGTCTCTTAAATTGTACTTAAATTCGTTGGTGTATCATCGAAACATCTTCGGGTCTTCCTCGAAAGTGCTCGGCAATCTTCGTAAATCTTCGGACATCTTCGGAAATTTTCGGAGATTCTCGGAAAATGTTCGGGAACGTTCGTCTGGTCTTCGGGACAATTTGAAAAATCTTCGGAAATCTTCGGAAGGTGGTCGGAAATCTTCGGAAAATCATCAAAAACGCCGTCATCAGTATGTTTATATAATAAAAAGAATATTACACGTTAGCTCGAAGATATGAATTTTATGTTCTCGTGGCAAGAGCAATATCTCACTCGTTCGCTGCGCTCACTCGTGAGATATTGTTCTTGCCACTCGAACATAAAATTCATATCTTCTCGCCACCGTGTAATATTCTCTATATCTTACCATGGTCACGCGTTGGTCACGCTCTACGCCCAATTTTTATACTCTGATTGGTCAAAATTTGACAGGTGAGTTTATGCGGAAAAATTATTCAGCATCTTGAAAGTAGTTTACTTTGACAGCTGAAGCTGACAGAGTTTTGTGTCAACTTGTGATGTTTTTAACTGTCTTTTTCCTCTGGAGGTACAAAATGAAATACAGCTGCTATCAAGAGTCTTCTGTTATTCATGGCTGGTTTGTTTACTGGGTTTTGGTTGAGAAATGCGTCGCTTGTCAAAATTCGGTAATTCGATTTCGGAGGGCATCGTTTTCGTTTTCCACCTTGCTTTTATGCGTAAGAGGGTTTAAAAGTCTCAAGCAACTGTGGCCTCCCTTGCTAGCTTCCAGGAACTGAATCTCGAATGGTAGGCCTAAGTAATTATTGTATTTGATGTTTGTGTTTCATGAAGTCTTGCACAGTTCACGCTGACAGTTTATGCGGCAAGTTTATGCACGTTTGCAGGATTTGAGTCAATGATCTGACCTAGTATCAGGTTTGATATAAGCTTACAGAACTTTAAAAAGCCTTCAGATATATTTGCTCACCACAAATAGAAAGAAAACGTTCCGAAGAATATTTAGTTATAAATTTGGCTGTAGAAAGAAAACTTTGAGCGATTTTCTTGCTTCGAGGAGTTCACCTTCAAAAACAGTAAACACCGCGCCGGGAAACCGGCTAAAACATAAACTTAAGCTTTACGCTTAAAGACTCAGGATTTTTAGAGACACTTTAATACTTGTCTTCGTGAATGAAAATTGTTGTCTCTGTAAATGTTTCACGGAATTATATCTCTTTTTTTGATTGTTAGTAGTCTCTCTTGCAATTTTAATCGCTTGTCCGTGCCGTTTGTTTTCATCGTTCATGACCATCGCTTGCAGGAGTACTCAAAAATGTCGCGCGTATCAAACGCTTTATAAGATTACACATCGTTATAACTGAAACCATTAAATAACAAAACAAATAATAATAAATTCGCTATTATGTTGAAGCGTAACTCTGTTAAAGTTCATTCAAACACTCGACCACACTGACAGCTCGCACTATAGAAACGAGAACCAGCTGGCCGTATGGGTGATTTTGGAAATTTTCTGAAATTTTTGAACGGTTTGGCTCGTCCTGAATATTGACTGAGTGCAATTTGTCTTGAAAAATTGTGAAATACCGCATTCTTTCCGAGCTCTGTATGATAAATAGTACTGTTTCACCTCAAATGTGGTGTATAAAAATTATAAAAGGTTGGTTTAAACACCCCCAGATTTGTTGGCAAGAATTTGTAAAGTAAACCTGTCGAACGCAAAAAAAATTTGGCGTGATTTGTTTTCCAAGAATTTGTTTTCGAGGCCTAATCTACTGTGATCTTGAATGTGATCGAAGATGTTTGCTATTTTTTGGGTGTACATATAAGGTTATCAATTCGATGTAAGATGTTTCACTCTAAAATAACTTAGCCTTTCCCTCAAAAGTCACATGAATGTGCCCTTAAGTTAAATTATTTGTGGATTAAAAGTTTATTGTTTGATTTAAATTATAAATTTATTAAAATTGGAGCTTCGCTTTTAGCCCTGGCTAAATCTATATATTATGGGTAATTGCTTTGTGCCTCTAGAAGAGAGAATAATTGGACTCTCTTGGCCTCTTTTAAGCGTCGTTATATGTCGAATTGCACCTTATCATTATTTGGAGGACGTCAGCGCTTCCCTTCCTGGCGTTGAAGTTTGGGTCAAAACGGTCGTTCTTCAAAACAGTTCCCTTGTGCCGGCAATTTAATACACACCTTTATTTTTGGGCAACCTAAAAATGACCAATTGAGAAATCTGTGGTTGTTGTGTGAAACTATGCGTTCTGCATTCTGCCCGCTGTATGTTACAATTGATATACGGAGCTAAGAAAGGTCTTAAATTTTATTCTCGTTGATGAAGTGATAAATATGTCTCGTATCAAACATAGCACCATTGTTTCGAACGCGAGACAGGGGAACAAATCATGTCCTCCCCTTGTGAACGAGCTACCTGCTTGTACATGTCGACTGGAAGCCTGTTTTGCCATCAAATGTACTAGATCAGCATCCATTTGTTGCAACTTTTATGTCAATGTCTCGTTCTTCTCCTATTTCTGTTTAGATCAGGGCGATGTTTTTGATGAGGTTACCACGACAATTGAAGTTCAGGATGAAAATAACAACAGACCTGTCTTCACTCAAAATATTTTCATCGGAGGTGAGGATATTGCGGTATCTCGTCCACTTCAGTCAACGGAAAGGTTTTTGATCCGTCTCCTTTACTGAATAGGGACCCTTAAGCGACGTTTTCTCTGCCGTCGCCGTCCTCGGATCTTAAGGTCCCTAATGACCAAAGAAATACCGCTTCATCCTCGTGACCAGTCGTCTCCTCCAGGAGGAACGTGACATGGCTTGATTAAGTGATTTTGTCGGTTCAATGTTACGGCTTTTAGCAGAGTGTAGGGGTATTTTTTTCATTGGAGCTTTTCTGCTGGTTTCTTCTGTCTTTGCGTAGTACTATCAGCTTTGCAGATTTTGTCTTCGGTTAGTAGGGAAGCCACGTTGTTCGTTGCGATTGTCGGGAGAATTCGCCTATCATGCTATCACGCTCAGTTCTAAGCCTCCTCCGCTCACGGAGTTATTACGATTTGGCTAGTAAACAAGGCTGATCCCCTGTATTGAGTACTCAAAAGTTACCAAAGCCAGGAACTGAATCTTCATGATGGTAACTCAACCTGTAACAATTATACCCGTAAATGGCCCGTCCGAAAAACTGTCTCCCTCTGGGAGGTTATAACATTTATTTTATATTCTATTTTAGGTTTTTTGGAGAGAGAAGCTTCTGAGAACCAAATCGTGGCAAATGTTAAGGTACTTTTTTTTTTCTGTTTCGTCATCTTACTATAGCGTAGCAAAAATAAATAGATAAATCGATCAGCCAATCCATCGTTTGTCTATTTACAGTCGACTTTCTCTTAACGGACACCTCTATAAGACAGACACCTCTGTAAAACGGACACCTAGAGTTGGTTTCTGCCTTTCTTTACTCTCCTTATTTGACTCTCTATAAGGCGGACGTCTCTCTAAGACGGACACTTAGTACCGGTCCCAAAGGCTTCCGTCTTAGAGAGAATTGACTTCAGACGAGACAAATTTGCTTGTTTGATGATCACTCCTCGCGTCAGGTTTTCCCAGCACGAATGTGCAATTAATACAGTAACAGTAAAAGTAAGAGGAACTATGAATGAATTTGTAGTTTCAACGATCAATTGAAGTCCCTGTAAATCATCCTTGAACAAATGAACTGTCAATTCTTTATTCCACTCCAATGAACTTCAATTTACTGTTTACTCGAACAGAGGTTTCTAATGACAATAATTAAACCCAAAGTAAGCTATACATAATCAGACCAAAAAATAAATAGAGAAATTAACTAAAGGAAATAAAAGAGCACACTCCTGACGGTGAAGATATATCCGAACATTGAACGACGATACGTGAACTACGATAACCGTATACAAACGATACTAGAATAACGGTCACAAGCGTTTAACTAAACAGACAAAACCGGTGCTGGTCCTAAATACGTGGAGACAATCGCCATCCCTCAGTTACCAGACAGACCTTTATCTTGCCCAGTTACTGTGATTCAGAAAAAGTGCTTGAAAAATTGTCATGTTTAAAAAATACTTAACTTCTACATCGCAGAGACTACGTGTAGGTTACACCATTGTTCAAAACCATACGCAGACCTCATGTGTTTATTAGTGGGTTATTTTAGCAACGCACTCGCCAAGAAATCGAATATACTGCAAGAGTCTTCAATATCTTTTTTCTTTATGTCTTTAACTTCTACTGCTAACAGCAAGCTCCTTCTAATCACTAATAACATCTATTAAAAAGCGAATAGCTGCTTGATGGGACTCAAAACGCAGGGTCACCGCCCCTAACATCCCCCAAACAAGTCCACCTGTGTGAATCACACCTCAGGCAAGGCCAAGACAAGATTGTTGAAAGTGAAAAGTAAATTGGCGAGCTAAGCAACTTACATAAGGAAGATATTAAAGAATAACCCATAAAACTCTTAAAAACAAAAGAATCGTTTCTTTGCTAATTCGTACTGCATCATAAAAGGCCTTCTTGCCGCAGGAAATGAGGCTTAAATTTGCTTTTTTCAGATTGAAAAGCAGTTCTCTGGAACGTTATCTGTGTCCGCCATTTACTTTCTTATGATGAGGCCCAGCCCAGAAAAAAATAACTGACCGATAAATCTCCACATGTCTGACTGTTTCTCTTTTTACTTTGCGCAGGCTCTTGACAACGACTTTGGCGTTTATGGCTCCATAAAGTACTCTATTGTGTATGAACAGGATCCTGGAATATTTTCCCTTTCCCCGCTCACTGGTGAGGTCACGCTGACCAATCCTTCATCCTTAGTCGCTGGGAAAGAACAGTACGCTCTGGCAATTTCGGCCGCAGACAACCTGGCAATAGTTCCATATAATAGTGTCAAACAAAATGCTTCTGTTCGTGTAAGTCTTAAACAGTAAACATGTGATAGTTCCTTCCCTCTTTGACGTTTTAGTTAGTCAAAAACAATATTGCTGGGTTTTACTGTCACGCAATCAAAAATCCAACTTAAAACCGTCCAACAGATTAAATCCAGAATCTGGAATATGAAAGAAGGTGAATATGCAAAGATCGTCGCAAGCGTTCAGGCCAGTGCAGTTTTTCATTTGCGAGATATTCGCAGAAATTATTGACCCGCATTATAGAACATTGTAAAGACAAGCCATGTTGGTTACCATGCACAGAAAAGATCTGTCGCTGGGTTTTGCTAAAATATCTACGAAAACTAGATCCCTAAATGTAGAACCCCTAGTTGTAAGAAGGATGGATGTAAGACCCCTAGATGTAAGAACCTTGGCCGTAATATCGCTGGACGTAAGAGTCCAGTGGATGAAAGATCAATTCATGTAAAAGCCCCTGGGTGTAAAACCCCTTGACGTCAAACTCCAGGATGTTAGATCACTGGATTTAAGATCACTGGATATAAGACCACTGGACTTAAGACCCCTGGATGTAGTACCCCTGGATATAAAATCCCTGGACGTAACATCCCTGAATGTTACACCCCTGGGCCCAGTTCCTCGAAGGCCGATTAGCGCTCAACCCTGGGATAAATTTAACCTGGGTTTCTTTTTCTTGTGTTCTCGGATAATTTTCTGTCTTATTTTCAGAGCTTCCATTCATCAACTTGTAGACAGAAAGAGTTAAAACTTAAATGCTTTTTAAGCTTTCAATTCTTAATTCAAATCTCACACTAACCCTGGGTTATTTTAACCCAGAACAACCCAGCCCTGGTCGTAAGACCACTGGACGTAAGACCCCTCGATATAAGACACCTGGATGTAAGACGCGTGGATACTTAAACGTTATAAGACACTTGGACGTAAAACCGCTGAATGTAAGAACCCTGGATTTAAGACCCGTGGTCGTAGTTCTTTTCAGTAAACATCCATTTATTATCTGTAAAATTGTTATGGTAACGACTGAATCGATCAGTGCCAGGCATTATCATATTAAAGAAAGGCACACTTAAGGAAAACAAAAATCATAATAATAGTTATTATTATCTGCAATCTTTCTTCCTTTTTATTTATGTATCATATATGAAAACAACAAATGCCTCATAAGGAACATTCTGTTTATGTTACGTTACAACAAAAGACAGGTACATCAAAATCACAGTAAAAAGATCAGTTAACTTTTGACAAATTCTAAGTCTTTTTGCTGGTTTGATAATACTCAAAACAAAAAAAAAATGTAACGAACACAAACGAACTAGAGAGTTAAAGCAAGATACAATTGCGCTGTGTACTGTGTTAAGTCCAAATGCTCTACTTGTAGCTTGGTTCAGAAAAGGAAGGTTTTCGAAAACGCACCAGTGATCATAAACAATGAACCATAAATATAAGAAAATCACGGCCTACTCTTGAAGGTTACCTACAAACAAAAGGACATTAGTTGAACTTCACACCATCATCAGGGTTTGAAACATCCAGGGGTTGTAAAGTCTTACATCCATGGGTATTTTATCCAGGGTCTGAAACGTCTTGCATCCAGGGAAGGGTTGTAAAGTCTAACATCCAGGGGTTGTAAAGTCTTACATCCAGCGGTCTTACATCCAGGTGTTGTATCCCTTACATAAAGGGTCGTTACATCCGAAGGATGTAAATCCTTACATCTAGTGGTTGTCAAGTCTTACAAACCGGAGGTTTGTAAAAATTGGTTATTTAACAGAGGTGATTTATATAAGGGGGTTATTCTTCTAACCTTGGCTCATTTTTATGTACGGGGGTTTGCCCAGCTGTTGATAATGATCCCAGGGGTCTTACGACAAGAGGTCTTGCTACCGGGGGTCCTACAAGCAGGAGTCTTTGCACCAGACGTTTTACCACAGGGGGTCTTACAACCAGCTGTCTTAGGACCAGGGTGTCTTACAACCGTGGATCTTACGACCAGGTGTCTTACGACAAGGGGTCTTACATTCAGGTTTCTTACGACCAGGTTTCTTACGACCAGGGCCCTTACATCCAAGGGTTTTTCCACCAGTAGTCTTATCACCAGGGGTCTTACGATTAGGGGTCTTACAACCAGTGGTCTTGCCACTAGGGGTCTTACAACCAGGAGTCTTACAATTAGCAGTCTTACAACCAGTGGTCTTACGTCTAGGGGTCTTACGACCAGGGCTCTTATTACCACGGGTCTTACAACCGGTGGTCTTTCCACCAGGGTTCTTACGAGCAGTAGATTTACATCCAGGGTTCTTGCCTCTAGGCGTCGTACGACCCAGATCTTACGTCCAGTCGTCTTGCCACCAGTTGCCTTACAACCAGGGGTCTTAAAACCAATGTTCTTACGTACAGGGGTCTTACGACAAGGGGTTTTACATCCAGGGGTCTTAAAACCAGCGGTCTTTCCAACAGTCGTCTTACCACCAGGGCTTTACGAACACTGGTCTTATATCCAGAGGTCTTACCTCCAGGGTCTTACATCCGGGATCTTACATCCAGCGGTCTTACAACCAAGGGTTTTACATCCATGGTTCTGACAATCAGGGGTCTTACAACAAGGGATCTGACGACCAGTTATGTTACAACCAGCCTCCTTACCACCAAGGCTCTTACGACCAGTGGATTTACATCCAGCGATCTTACCTCCACAGGTCATATAACCAGGATCGTACATCCAATCGTCTTACCACCAGGGGTCTTACGTTCAGGGGTCTTACGACCAGGGGTTTTACATCCAAGGGTCTTACAACCAGGGGTCTTTTCACCAGTCGTCTTACCACCAGGGTTCTTACGACCAGGGATCTTACATCCAAGGGCCTTACGACCAGGCGTTTTGAACGCAAGGGTCTTTCAACCAGGTATCTTACGACAAGGCGTCTTACAACCAGGGGTCTTACATCCAGTGGTCTTACGACCACGGATCTTACGCTTCTTGCATCCAAGACTCTTATGACCAGGGGTCTTAAATCCAGGGGTCTTACAACCAGGGGCCTTACATCCAGGGGTCTCACAACCAAGGGTCTTACATCCATGGTTCTGACAATCATGGGTCTTACAACAAGGGATCTGACAACCAGTTATGTTACAACCAAGAGTCCTACGACCAGGGGTCTTACTATCAGGGGTCTTACAACCAAAGGTCTTACAATTAGGGGTCTTTCCACCAATCGTCTTACCACCAGGGCTCTTACGACCAGGGTGCTTACATCCATGGGTCTTACGCCCAGGGGTCTTACATCCAGGGGTCTTACGACCAGGGGTCTCACAACCAGGGTTCTTGCATCCAAGACTCTGACCACCAGAGGTCCTTGCTACCCAGGGGTCTTACAACCAGGGGTCTTACATCTAGGGGTATTTCAACCATGGCTCTTTACACCAGTCGTCTTACGACCCGGGGTCTTACAACCAGGGTTCTTACATCCAGGAGTCTTAAGGCCAAGGGTGTTACATCCATGAGTTGTACAACCAGGGTTTCTAAGGATAAGGGGTTTTACGACAAGGGATCTTACAACCAAGGATCTGATGACCAGGGGTCTTACCATCAGGCGTGTTACATGCAGGAGTCTTACGACCAGGGGTGTTACATCCAGGGGTCTAACAACCCTTTGGTCTTTACACCAGTCGTCTTGCCACCAGGGGTCTTACGACCAGGGGTCTTTCAACCAAGGGTCTTACAACCAGGGGTCCTACGACCATGGGTCTTACATCCATGGGTTATACCACCAGGGGTCGCACAACCAACGGTCTTACATCCAGGGGTCTTGCAGCCAATGCTCTTACAACCAGGGATCTTTCGACCGGGGGTTTTACAACCAGGGGTTTTACATGCAGGAGTCTTACGACCAGGCGTCTTACGACTAGAGGTCTTACAACCAAGGGTCTTACAGCCAGGAATGAACCTTTGGAATTAAACCCGTTAGATGCAATATGCTTGGACTATTGAACGTAGGAACCTTGCATGTAAGAAGCCCTGGTGCAAAACCTTCGGTCGTAAAATCCCTGGATGTAAAACCCCTGTTAGTAAGACCACTGGACATAAGACGCCTGGACGTAAGACCTCTGGACGTAATACCCCTGAATGTAACCAAGACTCCTGGATATAAAACCTTCGGTCGTAAGACCCCTGGTTGTCAGACCCCTGGTCATAAGACCATTGGATGTAAAACCCCTGGATATGAGACCCCTGGACGTAAAACTCCTGGATGTGAGGCCGATGAATGTAACACACCTGGATGTAAGACCCCTGGTTGTCAGACCCCTGGTCATAAGATCATTGGACGTAAACCCCTGGATAAGAGATCCCTGGACGTAAAACTCATGGATGTAAGGCCGATGAATGTAACACACCTGGATGTAAGACTCCTGCTTGTAAGACCACTTGAATTAAGACTTCTCGGTGTACGACCGTTGGATTTAAGATCCCTGAACGTAATACACCTGGATGTAATATCCCTCAGGTGGATGTAAGATTCCTGGACGTAGGACCCATCGATATAAGACCCCTATTAGAAAGACAACTAGATGTTAAACCCCTGGATGAAATGCAGCGGAATGTAAGACCACTGGACGTAAGACCGCTAGACGCAAGACCCCTGGGTACGACCCCTGGTCGTACGATTACTGGACCTAAGACCCCTGGATGAAATACCCGTGTTCGTAATACCTCTTGATGTAATAACCCTGGACATAAGCCCCTGGTCGTAAGACCCCTAGATATAAGATCCCTTGAGGTAAGACACCTGGATGTAAGACCCCAGATGCTACGAAAGCGTGAAGTAATCACTTTTCAGATAACAAAATCCCCGCTAACAGCTCTCTCGGTTTCCATGAAAATGTCGTGTCACCCAAAGGTTTAGAAATTCCAGCATACTGTACAGCAAGACGATGAGCCCTTTCGAAGGGAAAATTTGTCAAAATATTTGTCCGCCTTTAGCCGCCCTAATACTTCATGAAATTAAAACTGAGGAGGATCGATAATTTTTTGTTTTAAATTTTGATAACGTTGTCTGAAGACCAGTAATAAAGATCAGTCTCAAACATTGTTCAAGAACTGCATCCCCTTCTCTAGCCTAGCTGTCGTCATGACCACTCCAAAGAGTGAAAGAGCAAAAAAAGTTGTGTCCTTTACGGGCTTTCTTATTGATGGAATCTTAATATTTGGGAAATTGTATCGGTGTTTTTGCTTGGTACTTAATTTTTTCAGATTTTCGTTCTCACCAATTCCAAAGAACTATCTCTTGAGATAGGAATTCATCCTGAATTCGCCAAGGAGAAAATTGACGAGATGAAAAGGTATGTTTTGATTGATTTAGGATTGTCATTTTTTATTCCTTCTCGTCACGTATATTTATCCAAGATGAAGGTTTTATTTTGAAATGATAACGACACCTTTCTGAAAAGTCCCTGGAATGCATGAGTTTAGTCGTTGAAAATATTCATTTGAGCCCGTTTTTGCTAGATTATATAAAAACCTCGCTCAAGGAATCTCCATCAACTCTCGTAAATCCTTCTTGTATGGCAGCTCAGCAATAGATTTATACTGTGAATCTTAATGACCAACTCGGCGCTTAAGGAACGAGAAGGGAACTGGGCCGAGTTAACCTTCTCAAAGACTTCTGGGGCTGTTACTTGGGACAGGGGAAAAACTGACCAATAGCAGACCGGCGCATCCCCAATAACGATCCCAGAAACACGTGCGGGACAAATTTCTGCTCCATTTCCCGTTTCGTTTCTAAGGTGGCGAATGGCACAGGTACTTAATTTGAGTTTGATCTTTTCTTTTTTTTTTTTTAAGTATGCTGCAGAATCTTACTGGAGCGATAGTGATAATTAATGACATTCTAGAGACTGGTGGTGGAAAGTGAGTATTCGGCTTTGCTTGTAATTTTTTTGTTTACTCTCACGATGTATCTTTACATATGACGATTTCTTTAGTTTAGAAATTGCTGAAAATCGTGTTCATAACTCACTGTCACTTTGCTTTTGCAGTGAAACTCTTTTTTTCTCTAAATTACCTTTCAGATCGATCGTCTATTTTCATGCTATCGACGACTCTTCGTTGTATGTCTTAGACCAAAACGGTTTTATGAGGTAAATGAAAAAAATGTATTTTTTTATTATAAAGAAAGCTTTCATGCGTGATAATTAAGAATTTCATTTTCTTAGTTTGAGCCGAGAGGTTGCGTCAAATGACATTTCCGTGATTATATTTGACATGTTCGTCGAAACGTGGTTGTAGTTTCGAATTAAAACAAACTTTCAGACGTTCTGTTTTTGCCGTCTAATCCAAACTCGTGACCAGTCTTTCTCCTGGCTTTTCCCTCATTTTTACCCACCGCATACTCATCAGTATTCTAGTGGATGTCAGTAGCTTCGTCGAGGCATCGGGATGAGGTTGATCTCAAACCCCCTTGTCGTTTGCTTTACTGGTTTGTTATGTCCAACATCTATGTACATTCTTCAAGTATTTTCTTCTGCACTCGCATTTGTTTGTCTTCATACCTCTTTGTTAATTGCAGCCGCCTGCTTAACAACAGAAACTTGATCAACGGTATGTTTAAAAAGTGGAATATTCACATACCATCTGACGGGTCAGCGGAAATGTCCACAGGCACAAGGAAGGAGTTCAGTGCTGTGATCGCTGCCATGCTTGTTTTGTCGATCGGTATCGGAGTGGCGGGAATCATTGGCATTGTAATCGCATGCCGCAAGAAAAAACGGTATGCTAAACGTTTGACTAGATCTATGTAATCTTATTTTTTTTTAATCTCAGCACATTATTCGAACTTTATGATTCCCAGTCAGCTACCAAGCGGTAGCCAACAGTTACCGACACTGTACAAACGACTTACTGATAAAATCAAGCAAAACTAACTACGAGAGAACGACTGGACAACTGAAAAATTGACTTACAACAGACGACTGTTTAACTGTGATAACAGACGGATCGAAACGCACCAATTACATTACGAGTCTTCATAGCCAATAACGTCACGGCTTAGCTGACAGACGACCAATAGCATCTCGACTTAATTGACCAATCAGGTCAATAACCAGAGTATAATACCATCAACTGACGTGATACAACTCACTTTGACTCTGAAAATGACTACCAAACAGGTAGTCGAAACGTCAGTCACGGTCAACAAGAGTCCTATTCAGGACTTCGTTCAACCGGCCAGACGATCAAACTCAACCTACTTTTGGAATGACTCATGGGTTCAAAACTTTCATAGTGGTATGCAGTAAGTAACGTAGCTGCGTAGACGTGCGCCAAATCTTTTCTTTGTTGTCTGCTGCAAAGGAGATGTTTTGGTGACCAGGGGCAAAAGGTTGTTTTGACCACTTTAGGGAGCGCAAACCGCCCCATGGAGGCTTCCTCACGCTTCTTTAAACTTTGTTTTGGTCATAACTCATTAAAACTATGCCCATGACAATACGCAACCAAACCTGTAAGAGCTCTTAGAGACATTTCTTTCCTCATCCAATTTGCAGCGAAAAGACAATCTACAAGACCAGTCACACCAGACAGTTGTCATTCCCACTTGCAACAGCATGGCAGTAAGTACACAGATTGCTATAACGTGCTTCTTTCCTTTATCTGCAAATCTGTGATATCCCTTTATAGTCAAATCACCGTAAATTAACTATTCCTTTTGTTGGGGTATCGAATTTAACGTGGTTATTTCTTCGAGTTCAGCAAGGCGGTAAGTTAGCAGTGGTGAGTTAATGGTGGTGAGTTAACTCGTGTGAGTTTCAAGATCTTGAATTTTTCAAATCTTGCCGGAAGGAATTTGAACATTCCAAATCTTGCCGGCAAGATCTTGAATTTTTCACATCTTGTCGACACGATTTTGAATTTTCTAAATCTTGCCTGCATGATCCTGAATATCCCAGTTTTGCCAGCACGATTTTGAACGTTCCAAATCTTGATGGCAAGATCTTGATTATTAAAAATTTTGCCAACAAGATCATGAATTTTCAACATCTTGCCAGCAAGATATTAAATGTCCAAATTTACCGGCAAGATCTTGAATTTTCGAAATCTTGTAGGCAAGGTTTTCAATTTTCCAGTCTTGCCGGACACGAGTAAATCTGGTAATTTTCAAGACATTTATTGCTATGGCAAAATTTCAGAGAAATTTTACAAGAGCTGAGGAGAACTCCTTCGTCTGGCACAAATTTTTTTCTAACCAAAAAACTAGACTTGAATCAACACCAACCGTTTAACCGCTTAAAATGGATCAAGAGCCCTGGTTTAAAAAAGCCCTGGATGTAAGACCCATGGTTCTAAGAACCCCTAAATTCAAGACCTTGCTTGTAAGACCCCTAGTTCTAAGAAGCCCTGGTTGTAAGAACCCTTGGTTGTAAGAACCCCTGGTCGTACGACCCCTGCTTGTAAGAACCCCTGGTTGTTAGACCCCTGGTTAAAAGAACCTCTGGTTGTAACAACACCTGGTTGCAATGACCCCTGGTTGTAACAACCTCTGGTTGTACGAACCCCTGGTTGTAAGACCCCTGGTTGTAAGAACCCCTGGTTGTAAGAACCCCTGGTTGTAAGAACCCTTGGTTGTTAAGAATCCCTCGATGTAAGACCCCTGGTTGTAAGAACCCGTGGTTATAAGATCCCCAATTGTAAGAACCCCTAGTTGTAAGTCCCCTGCTTGTAAGAACCCTGGTTGTAAGACCCCTGGTTTTAAGAACACCTGGTTGTAAGACCCCTGGTTGTAAAAACACCTGGTTGTAAAAACCCTGGTTGTAAGAATCCCTGGTTGTAAGAACCCCTAGTGGTTAGACTCCTGGTTGTAAGAACCTCTGGTTGTAAGAACCCCTGGTTGTAAGACCCCTGGTTGTAAGAACACCTGTTTGTAAGACCCCTGGTTGTAAGAACCCCTGGTTGTAAAAACCCCTGGTTGTAGGAACCTCTGGTTGTAAGAACCCCTGTTTGTAAAAACCCCTGGTTGTAAGACCCTTGATTGTTAGACCCCTGGTTAAAAGAACCTCTGGTTGTAAGAACACCTGGTTGTAAGGACCCTTGGTTGTAAGAACCTCTGGTTGTAAGAACCCCTGGTTGTTAGACCCCTGGTTAAAAGAACCTCTGGTTGTAAGAACACCTGGTTGTAAGGACCCCCTGGTTGTAAGAACCTCTGGTTGTAAGAACCCCTGGTTGTAAGACCCCTGGTTGTAAGAACCCCTGGTTGTAAGACCCCTGGTTGTAACAACCCTAGTTGTAAAAACCCCTGGTTGTAAGAAGCCCTTGTTGTAAAAACCCTGGTTAAAAGAACCCCTGGTTGTAAGAACCCTTGGTTGTAAGAACCCCTGGTTGTAAGACCCCTGGTTGTAAGAACCCCTGGTTGTAAGACCCCTGGTTGTAAGAACCCTTGGTTGTTAAGAATCCCTTGATGTAAGACCCCTGCTTCTAAGAACCCGTGGTTGTAAGAACCCCTGGTTGTAAGACCCCTGCTTGTAAGAACCCTGGTTGTAAGAACCTCTGCTTGTAAGAAACCCTGGTTGTAAGACCCCTGGTTTTAAAAACACCTGGTTGTAAGAACCCTGGTTGTAAGAATCCCTAGTTGTAAGAAGCCCTAGTGGTTAGACCCCTGGTTGTAAGAACCTCTGGTTGTAAGAACCCCTGGTTGTAAGACCCCTGGTTGTAAGACCCCTGGTTTTAAGAACACCTGGTTGTAAGACCCCTGGCTGTAAAAACCCCTGGTTGTTAGACCCCTGGTTGTAAGAACCTCTGGTTGTAAGAACCCCTGTTTGTAAGACCCTTGATTGTAAGAACCCCTGGTTGTTAGACCCCTCGTTGGAAGACCCCTGGTTGTAAGAACCCCTGGTTGTAAGACCCCTGGTTGTAAGAACCCCTGGTTGTAAGAACCCCTGGTTGTTAGACCCCTGGTTGTAAGAACCTCTGGTTGTAAGAAACCCTGGTTGTAAAGACCCCTGGTGGTAAGAACCCGTGGTTGTAAGACCCCTGGTTGTAAGACCCCTGGTTGTTAGAACCCCTGGTTGTAAGACCCCTCGTTGTAAGAACCCCTGGTTGTAAGAACTCCTTGATATAAGACCCCTGGTTGTAAGAACCTCTGGTTGAAAGACCCGTGGTTGTAAGAACCTGTGGTTGTAAGACCCTTGATTGTTAGACCCCTGGTTAAAAGAACCTCTGGTTGTAAGAACACCTGGTTGTAAGGACCCTTGGTTGTAAGAACCTCTGGTTGTAAGAACCCCTGGTTGTTAGACCCCTGGTTAAAAGAACCTCTGGTTGTAAGAACACCTGGTTGTAAGGACCCCCTGGTTGTAAGAACCTCTGGTTGTAAGAACCCCTGGTTGTAAGACCCCTGGTTGTAAGAACCCCTGGTTGTAAGACCCCTGGTTGTAACAACCCTAGTTGTAAAAACCCCTGGTTGTAAGAAGCCCTTGTTGTAAAAACCCTGGTTGAAAGAACCCCTGGTTGTAAGAACCCTTGGTTGTAAGAACCCCTGGTTGTAAGACCCCTGGTTGTAAGAACCCCTGGTTGTAAGACCCCTGGTTGTAAGAACCCTTGGTTGTTAAGAATCCCTTGATGTAAGACCCCTGCTTCTAAGAACCCGTGGTTGTAAGAACCCCTGGTTGTAAGACCCCTGCTTGTAAGAACCCTGGTTGTAAGAACCTCTGCTTGTAAGAAACCCTGGTTGTAAGACCCCTGGTTTTAAAAACACCTGGTTGTAAGAACCCTGGTTGTAAGAATCCCTAGTTGTAAGAAGCCCTAGTGGTTAGACCCCTGGTTGTAAGAACCTCTGGTTGTAAGAACCCCTGGTTGTAAGACCCCTGGTTTTAAGAACACCTGGTTGTAAGACCCCTGGCTGTAAAAACCCCTGGTTGTTAGACCCCTGGTTGTAAGAACCCTGGTTGCAAGAACACCTGGTTGTAAGACCCCTGGTCGTAAAAACCCCTGTTCGTGAGAACCCCTGATTGTAAGAACCCCTGGTTGTAAGAACCCTGGTTGTAAAAACCCCTGGTTTTAAGGAGCCCTGGTTGTAAAAACCCCTGGTTGAAAGAACCCCTATTTGTATGAACCCTTGGTTGTTAAGAACTCCTGGATTTAAGAACCCTGGTTGTAAGAACACCTTGTTTTAAGACCCCTGGTCGTAAAAACCCCTGTTGGTGAGAACCCCTGATTGTAAAAACCCCTGCTTGTAAGACTCCTGGTTCTAAGAACCCCTGGTTGTAAGACACCTTGTTGTAAGAACCCCTGGTTTTAAGACCCCTTGTTGTAAGAACCACTGGTTGTAAGAACTCCTGGTTATAAGAAACCCACAAGAAACCCTGGTTGTAAGACCCCTAGTTGTAAGAACCCCTGGTTGTAAGAACCCCTGGTTGTAAGATTCCTGGTTGTAAGAACTCCTGGTTGTAAGACTTCTGGTTGTAAGAACCCTGGTTGTAAACACCCCTGGTTTTAAGAACCTTTGGTTCTTAAGAACCCCTGATGTAAGATTCCTGGTTGTAGGAACCCCTGGTTGTAAGAACCCCTAGTTGTAAACCCTTGCTTGTAAGAACACCTGGTTGTAAGACCCCTGGTTGTAAGAACCTCTTTTTGTAAGACCATTGGTTGTAAGACTCTGGTTGTGAGAACCCTTGGTTGTTAGACCCGTTCTTGTAAGAACCCCTGGTTGTAAGAACTCCTGGTTATAAGACCCCTCGTTGTAAAAACCCCTGGTTGTAAGATCCTTGGTTGTAAGAGCCTCTGGTTGTAAGAACCCCTGGGTCTTTAGACCCCTCGTTGTAAGAACCTCTAGTTGTAAAAACCCCTGGTTGTAAGAACCCCGGGTTGTAAGACCCCTGCTTGTAAAAACCCCTGGTTGTAAGAACCCCTGGTTGTAAGGCCCCTGGTTGTAAGAACCCTTGGCTCTAAGAACCCCTTGGTTGTTAAGAACCCTTAATGTAAGACCCCTGCTTGTAGGAACCCCGGGTTGTAAGATCCCTGCTGGTGAAAACCCCTGGTTGTAAGAACCCCTGGTTGTAAGGCCCATGGTTGTAAGAACCCCTGGTTGTAAGACGCCTGGTCGTAAGAACCCTTGGTTGTAAGAACCTCTTGTTGTAAGACCCCTTGTTGAAAGAACCCCTGGTTGTAAGTCCTCTGGTCGTAAGAACCCTTGGTTGTTAATAACCCCTGGTTTTAAGAACCCGTGGTTGTAAGACCCCTGGTTGTAAGAATACCTTGTTGTAAGACCCCTTGTTGTAAGAACCCCTGGCTGTAAGAAGCCCTGGTTGTAAGACGGCTGGTCGTAAGAACCCCTGGTTTTAAGACCCCTTGTTGAAAGAACCCCTGGTTGTAAGACCTCTGGTCGTAAGGGCCCATGGTTGTTAAGAACCCCTGGTTGTAAGAACCCGTGGTTGTAAGACTCCTGGTTGTAAGAATACCTTGTTGTAAGACTCCTTGTTGTAAGAACCCCTTGTTTAAAGAACCCCTGGTTGGAAGAACCCCTGGTTGTTATAACCCCTGTTTGAAAGAACCCCTTGTTGTAAGAACCCCTGGTTGTAAGACCCGTGGTTGTAAGAACCCCTGGTTGCAAGACCCCTGGTTGTTAGATTCTCTGGTTTTACGAGCTCTGGTTGGAAGAACCCCTGGTTGTATGTCCCCTGGTTGGAAGAACCCCTGTTTGTAACACCCCTGGTAGTATGAACCCTTGGTAGTTTAGAACCCTTGGATGTAAGACCCCTGGTTGTAGGAATCCTTGGTTGAAAGAACATTTGGTTGAAAGAACCCCTGTTTGTAAGAACCCCTGTTTGTAAGAACCCCTGGTTGTAAGACCCCTCGTTGTAAGAACCCCTGGTTATAAGACCCCTGGTATTAAGAGCCCCTGGTTTTAAGACCCCTGGTTGTTAGAACCCTTGGTTGTTAAGTAACCCTGGATGTAAGACCGCTGGTTGTAAGAATCCCTGGTTGTAAGACCCCCTGTTTGTAAGAACCCCCTTTTTGCAAGAACCCCTGGTTGTAAGACCCTTCGTTGTATGAACCCCTGGTTATAAGAACCTCGGGTTGGAGGAACCCCTGTTTGTAAGAACCTTTGGTTGTAGAGCCCCTGGTTTTAAGACCCCTGGTTGTTAGAACCCTTGTTGTTAAGTAACCCTGGATGTAAGACCACTGGTTGTAAGAATCCCTGGTTGTAAGACCCCTGGTCGTAGGAACCCCTTTTTGCGAGAACCCCTGGTTGTAAGACCCTTCGTTGTATGAACCCCTGGTTATAAGAACCTCGGGTTGGAGGAACCCCTGTTTGTAAGAACCCCTGGTTTTAAGACCCCTGGTGGTAAGAACCCCTGGTTTTAAGAACCCTTTGTTGTTAAGAACCCCTGGATGTAAGACCCCTGGTTGTAAGAACCCCTGGTTTTAAGATCCCTGGTGGTAAGAACTCCTGGTTGAAAGAACTCCTGCTCTTAAGACCCCTGGTTGTAAGAGCCCCTGGTTTTAAGACCCCTGGTTGTTAGAACCCTTGGTTGTTAAGTAACCCTGGATGTAAGACCACTGGTTGTAAGAATCCCTGGTTGTAAGACCCCTGGTCGTAAGAACCCCTTTTTGCAAGAACCCCTGGTTGTAAGACCCTTCGTTGTATGAACCCCTGGTTATAAGAACCTCAGGTTGGAGGAACCCCTGTTTGTAAGAACCTTTGGTTGTAGAGCCCCTGGTTTTAAGACCCCTGGTTGTTAGAACCCTTGTTGTTAAGTAACCCTGGATGTAAGACCACTGGTTGTAAGAATCCCTGGTTGTAAGACCCCTGGTCGTAGGAACCCCTTTTTGCGAGAACTCCTGGTTGTAAGACCCTTCGTTGTATGAACCCCTGGTTATAAGAACCTCGGGTTGGAGGAACCCCTGTTTGTAAGAACCCCTGGTTTTAAGACCCCTGGTGGTAAGAACCCCTGGTTTTAAGAACCCTTTGTTGTTAAGAACCCCTGGATGTAAGACCCCTGGTTGTAAGAACCCCTGGTTTTAAGATCCCTGGTGGTAAGAACTCCTGGTTGAAAGAACTCCTGCTCTTAAGACCCCTGGTTGTAAGAGCCCCTGGTTTTAAGACCCCTGGTTGTTAGAACCCTTGGTTGTTAAGTAACCCTGGATGTAAGACCACTGGTTGTAAGAATCCCTGGTTGTAAGACCCCTGGTCGTAAGAACCCCTTTTTGCAAGAACCCCTGGTTGTAAGACCCTTCGTTGTATGAACCCCTGGTTATAAGAACCTCGGGTTGGAGGAACCCCTGTTTGTAAGAACCTTTGGTTGTAGAGCCCCTGGTTTTAAGACCCCTGGTTGTTAGAACCCTTGGTTGTTAAGTAACCCTGGATGTAAGACCACTGGTTGTAAGACCCCTGGTTGTAAGAACTCTTGGTTCTTAAGAACCCCTGGTTATAAGAACCCGTGGTTGTACGACCCCTGGAGGTTTGGATACTCTACATCTTGCCAGCAAGATTTGAAAAATTCTTAATCTTGTCAGCAAGATTTGTGGAAAATTCAAAAACTTGCCGGCAACATTTGGAAAATTCAAAATCCTTCTTGCAAGACTCGGAAAATTCAAGATCTTGCCGGCAAGATCTTGAATTTTCAATTTTTGTTCTCTAAGTCATTAATTATTCATATGCTGGTGACCCAATCAGCTTGCATCAATGGAGTCAGGTGCATGTATTTTGATACCCAATGAACATACCGATTAAGGCACATTTCATTAGTTAAAAAACTGATCAAGACACTGATCAAGAAACTTGAATTTTAATCAGTCTTAATACTAAATACAGTATATTTGCCGCTTCAATCGTTACTTACAACAACAATAGGGCAACATATTATTCTTTCAACTTTTCCGTTGTAGAAATAGATCGTGTTCAATAACGACTTAGCTGATGTAGTTCCCAGCAATTTCTTCTCCCAGAATGTTGCTTCTTCTTGCTCGCTCACAAACTCCTTCTCCTCCTTCTTGCACTTAATGTGAAGCCCTTCTCGAACGCCATCCTTCATCTCGGCATCTAAGCAACGTTGGAACAGGACAAACCTTCGAAAAACAACACACCAAATTCAGTTCCCAAAACAGTGCATTTTAAAATTCTGAACAATGTGGTCTAAAAGATGTCAATTACCTGTTGTCACTAGCGTCCAGAGGATTCAAAGCTTCGGATCCATTTTTCTCCTCCAAATAACGTTTGAGGGCACAAATGATACCATAGACATTCTTGGGAGGGCATCTTCCACCGGACTTTTTAGCCACCTCCATCACGAATTTTGACAGCCAATAGTCAGCGACAGAGCATCCATTCCGGCAATATCTGCACTCAGAGCGGTAACCTTGTGCAAATCGTAGTCCTTGAAGAGACCACCACAATCTATTACTGGAACTTGAACCTCTCTTAACCTCTGCCATTGGGCGAAAATGCTCACAGCCCACTTGTTTTTATACTTAGCTGAAGCTGGAACGGCGTCATTCACCAGAACATTTTCTTGAAAAGAAGTTTTAGGAAGGCGAAATCGTTCTGATCCGGACTCGACCTCCGTCACGCGCCGTAATAGTAATCTACTAAAAAACCCACCAGCATGGCCGCATATTAAATATTCATTTCATTTACCACGAATAAGAAACAAACAACAGCCTATTGAGCACGTCTTCTAATTACCTATTCTTCGGAAATAATTCCACTAAATTCTCATACTAGTTTGAGAAGCCAGCTCAAAAACGCGTGCTTCGGTTTTCATCAGGGGTTCCAAACACCTCGAAACAATAAAAGCACTCCGCCTTCGGCGTCGTGCTTTCACCCGTTTCTCGGTGTTTGGAACCCCTGATGAAAACCTTGCACTCGTTTTTGATCTATTACGTAACTCACCACTCGCTAACTCGCCCTAATAACTAACGACGGATGACTCACCAACTTGCCAGTCCCAATGTCTTTTGGTTATTATGTTTTGTTGTTTAGCTCCGGGGATATTCCTGGCATCGAAGCATTTATTGACGCTAAGGCTGAAGAAACTCCCCGATCTTTGTAAGTCAATAATTTGACCTTTTTCTTGGATAACTCACTCTCCAGCAATGAAGTTATATCGCAGCGAGGTTTGCGTTTAGCTTCTCCGTTTCTTTAGCAAGAAGAAATTTATGTAAGGAATTATCTGAACATTGCTGGTCTCACTTGATATGATTTTTCCACATACACCTTGTATACAATTAAGCTTAAAGCTCAGCAGACACTTACGGTGTATAACGCGGCGAGAAACGGGGTAGAAAGGTAGTGATACTGATTGAAAAATGGGTGGGCGACGAATTTACAACCGAGCGCAAAATCTACATATTTTTCTGTTGTTTACTCTTCATTGCTGTCACAGGCGAGCGCCGAACAAGTATACCGTTCAGAGGGAACAAGCTGTACCTGGGCGCTCGGTATGTCATACTGCTTCATCTGATTTATACCCATCTGTATTAATTTTGTAAACGAAAGCTGAGCGGCTGACAGACAGACTCCAGGGATGATTACGGATTTTGAGGTGTCACTACGGGGAAGGCAATATATTCCTTTGCTGTAACAATACGACGACGAGCTAAAATTGCCCAAATTCAAGTTTTTTGGAGAACATTAACAAACGGCGACCAATTTCTCTTACTCTCTCTGAACTTGGATATGATCCATCCTTAGGAATTCAACTTCAGTAGAGATTGCCTACAATATACAAAATGAGCAAGTTCAAAATAATCGCTATGAACACAGCGTTTGGTTTTCTGTTAATTTGGACATAGGACTCTACTACTACTGAAAATATATTTTTGACTAGGTTTCGCATCAATCCCTTGATCCCCCTCCCCACTCCCCCCCCCCCCCAATCAAATTTGTGCCAGAAAAAAATCTCATTTTGCTTGAAATGCAACATTGTTTGGGGTGGAAGGTGGGAGGGAGCCATGGTTTTACCATCATTTAAGCACATAAATTCTCTATATCTTTGTTTCAGAGTCAGTCATTGCTTCGCACGCCACTGTAAGTGTATTTCTTTTTACAAAAACCTTTGACGCAATCGGTTGAACAAGTCGGTTTGTAACATCTCGTGTGGTGTAACTGTATGCATTAACGCTCCTTTTTTTCCATGCTTGTAACAGGCGATCGAGTAAAACGTACAAAATGGAAGCGGATCTGAAGAACGACGAGGAGGTATAATTATCACTCAAGCATACCTTACTATGACTCCCCTTTTGTTAGGGCTTGCACCCCACTAGATACATCCACCTAAACTGAAAGCAACGTAAAGTCGATATCTTCCAGTATCTCAGATGGTAATGAATGATTTTCCAGTAATCGGAGACCCATGTTTTGCGCACAGGATTATGGGATCGCCAGGGGGCAAACATTGCGAGTCGCTACAATGAAATGTATGGCGTTGAGTTGTTTCTCCGTTAAAAGCAGTGTCTTTGGACATAGAATGCCGCATTTTGCCGTGATTTTATGAGAAGCGGAGGTGACTAATGTTGGTGTGTTGAAATTTCAAGTTTCTGTGTGATTAATGAGATAAATTTTATCGATAAACACTCCTTGCGTGAGGTTGAGTGTGAAATTTATGTTTACTGAATTTACGCAGTGATCTACATGAAGAAAAGGTCTCGAGATATGTAGTGCAAATTTAGGTATACATGTAGGGAGATTGGCTCATTTAAGCGTATAAGTTATAATTACGTGTGGTGATATTTACGACGAGTATAACTACGCTCGGCCGCGATCAGCACTGTGCGGCGCTGTGCGGTTATGACAAGACAACAATGGTAGGTATGTTCGTGGCCATGAAAGTAAAAAATCCTCCTTTACTTTGGTATAAACAAGGTAACAGCTACGAAATATTTCATGGAAAGTACATGGTATTTAACCATTAGTAGGTGAGGCAGAAATCGTACGAACGATTAAGTTTTCCGATACAAAAGCAGTCAGAGTGTGTCAAAAAAAATACCAAGTTGATGTGCGAAATTCAGAGATTCTATATCTTCCCCACTGAAAATGATTGGAAAAGGCATTCGAACTCATTGGTGCTCTGGATCATGACAAAACATTTCGCTTGTGGTTTTTTTGGCGAGAAGAAATCAATATACTAATGTGGGGAAGATGTTTTTGTTTTTAAAGTTAATACATATCAAATTGTCCATACATAAGCTCACCTTCGATAGTTGTCACAAACCGGTACAGCATAGTGATCGCCGCCGAGCGGAGCGTAATTACACTCGTTGTAAATATGAGCACATGTAAGTACAACTGGAAAGGCTTAAATCTGTCCGCATTCCGCGCTCATTTATACCTAAGTTAGTACATATTTTGTAAGTTTGTACCTAAGGTAGTATATATTTCGAGACCATTCAGTAAATTTCACAGTCGACCTTACGCAAGGAGTGTTTATCGATACATTTCATCACATTGATCCCACAAAATCTTACAATTTCAAAGCACCAACATTAGTCGCCTCCGCTTCTCATAAAATCACGGCAAAATGTAGCATTCTCTGTCCAAAGACACTGTTTTAACGGAGAAACAGCTCCACACCATACATTTCTTTGTAGCGACTTGCAATGTTTGCCCCCTAACGATCCCACAATCCTGTGCGCATAACTAAGTCTCAAGTTACTGGAAAATCATTCATTTGCGTAGAGAATTCCAACGCCTTGGAAGCTTAAGATAGCTCCGTTGACACATCCGAGTGGATGAACAAGGCTGCCTGAAGCTTCGTGGATAAAGCTTGCTATTTCGCAAAGAACTGATAATGGTAGCATTAAACGTTTATAAAGAGGAGAAAGGGCATCATTGTTGCAATGGGCAACAATATGGAGATTATTGCTGCCGAGGGTTAGCAAGACAGTGTACAAAAAAAAAATATATGAGGAAAAGTCCGAAATTTTTGGAATGTCAGATAGCAGGCATGCACACTTTGTTATCGTCATCTAGGAAGGTCTTACATAAAGTAGTACCCGCGCACAGCTAGCGATCAAATAGTCTAGGTTTCTGATAAGGGATCAGTTTGGTCAGTTTCGCTTGGTTATAAACATCTTGGCTCAAGAATTTTTCCTTTTCCTCAACTGTCAGAGAATATAATAACTGAAAGACTTGTATTATACCCCGATAATGTGCAAGCAATGCATTTACAGTCAATTGTTTTGCCTCATGGGTCGTAGCACGTCTTAATTTGATGAGTGATTGATTGCATCAATCGATACGACTACAATTTTAGCGGAGACCCTTCTTTGCGCTCCTTTTCACTTAAATATCATTGCAGCCTCATAAATTCTCTTTCGAGGTTCAGGTGTAGTTCTTTACAATTACCTGTAGCATTTTACAGTTTCACGGGAGCCTTCTTTCATTCACATCAAAACTCCTAGTTTAGTTTCCATTCATTTTTATTTACAGAAGGGGCAGGCAGTGGCTTTGAATCATTACGGATCGTCACCAAGCCTACCACGTCCAGATCACGAAGAATCCAGTGAGGTTAAAATTTCGGTAAGCAGTGAGTAAATTGAATGTGATGGTTGAGAAAACGTGCAAAGATCATCGTACGGTTTCTTAACAAAACCCAAGATTATCCACCCTTCAAAGTAGTGATGCTAGAGTGATTTTAGCCTTGATATTCTTTATTATTTTAGTTGTTAAGAGATGAAATTCAGTGTTGAATAACCCGTCCTCAGCTGGGTCAGCCTAGAACTGTCTACGCCCAAAACTAATGGCAGAAATTATTTTGCTTCCATGTAAACAGACCCCAGAAATTTTCGGACCATTATACGTTTCTGGGAAACTGCCCACTTACCCCTTCCCTAAGCCAACAGTTTGTCCTGAGTGAGAAGTAAGTGTTAATGTTGGCTTAGTGGAGGGGTAGGTGGGCAGTTTCCCAGAAACGTATAACCGTACTTCTGGCCAAGGAACTAATAATCGAGCGTTCTTTTTTCAGACTCCTTCCTTGATGCGAACTCCATTGTAAGTAGTTTAATGTGAAATTCTCTTTTTGTCGGAGGTTTTGACAGTTTATCTCTGAGATAATGGATTTTTCACTTCAAACAGGAGATCAAGCAAAACTTACCAGGTGAATAAGGAACTAAAGAAGGATGAAGAGGTTAGTTAATCTTACTGTTGACATGATCCTAACCTTTACAGTGGCTGACACGAAGCCTAAAACATGCACTGGACAGTGATCATTTGTTATTGCAACAAGGGGTCGAGCCACCGACACTACTGCTATCATTCAGATATCTGCATGTCCACCGCTTAGGCAGCCGAGAGATGTGCTTCCTACATTAAGCGCGAAACCGCTATTTTAAACACACTAAGCTGAAAACGTTTTAATCTAGCTTCCGTTGGTGAGATAAACAGTCGACAAATTAGCCAACCAGCTTTGACGTTCTGCTCTTTAAGTCACGGGGACAAGCCAAGCCGCGCAGAAGATCAAGAAACACACGATGAATCTTCGCACTCAAGGTTTTTTTTCTTTCACATGTTGCACTAATTTTTTGCACTTGGGTTCAGTTATTGATTGAATTTTACCACTGACGTTTTTACTTTTTTCCTTCTTTCGCAGAAGCAGCGAACAGCCGCTATGAATCATTACGAATCGGCGGAGAATCCATCCAATGTCTTTAGGAAGTGTCAAGAGGTTTTCGAAACAGTGTACAGTGAGGTGGGTGATCCTACGATGACTGCAGGCGACGTTGAAAGTTATAACAACGTGGGATTTGAACCAGAAAATGGTACGGTTAAAGAGCAACGTGGCGGAAGACCACTGGAAATTTCTGTCGAAGAGAAACCGGAGAAAGAATACGAGAACGCAGACAAGAGGGAGGGAAGTGGCAAGGATAGGAGGGTAAGGTTTGATTTGCGCGGCCTCAAGGAGAAGAAGCAACAGAAAAAGAGACGGCTACCTATGGGGCAAATTCCCGACATTATCGTTATCAGTGAAGAGGGACGTCGAGGCGGTAATTCTAAAATGGAAAACAATGACGAGAGAAGAGCAGTCGACAATGAGAGTGATGACGATAACCTCCCAGCGGATATAACGTCCGTTTTTAATGATCCAAGTGCAATTGGAAAAGAAATAAGCAGCCTTGCGGAGAATCCCGTCTCTGCGCATTCGTCTGTCATAAGCGATGAAGAAGGGACGGTAGTGGAAATTTGAAGTACTTTTTCAGAGAAAAAGGTTCATTGTAATGGAAGGACCATTTTTACAATGTATTTGTTGTCGCACCGTTCCTTGTTACATTTCTCTTTTCAGACTGGTATGTACTTTCAGTTGTTCCTTTGTTTTGGCATATGTGTACCGTTTTGTGATCTTCTTTGCACTTTCAGAGCAGAGATTTGGAAATTAACCTAAATTCCGTGTTCGTAAAAACCATTTTACGCGGTCAAACTTATGAGAGTATTAGGCTCGGTTCTTATATATTTGTTAGTCGCTTTGTTGTAGTACTTAGTTTTTCGGCAAAAAAAGCACGTGCAGCTGTAGGCTGGCTTACATTTCACAGGATATCAAAAACTAATCTAAGCATTTTTACGGTATTTCGGTTTACCATGAGCAAAATACCGTCTATAGAGCATTTTCACATAACGTCACGGCGGCCATATTGGTGTTCCAAAACAATCAAACGGCGGCCATTTTAACCAGTCTTGTTGCATATGAACTCTTTTCTTATGAAAACGTTTTCTTTTGGTCAAATACATTTACCTCTTATTTTAGTTTTCCCTAGGGGTTTCAGTAGCACTAACTTCAGCCAGAAAAGTGGTTCGTTCTTGGATTATTGAAGAGATCGGTTATGATTGTGTCGTTTATTCTGCGAAGCCGGTCGCATGATAACATTTATTTATCTATTTGCCACCGAAAGGTATTTACCTTTAAACTTTATTCCGATTTAGTTACCTATTCTTTGAACAGTGTACGTCTTTTGGAAGAGTATTGACAAATGGTATTCTAATTCTTATACGTATTTCAGCTTGCTGGTCACAAAAGTGTGGGATCCTGTATGGCAAAAAAAAAGAAAAAGAAATAGGCCTCTGGGGGCAAATTGGTTAACGCAAATAAAAAACTATAGGCTATTGTGGAATAGAGACACCGCGGAAAGGAATTTCCAGGTTCTTTGTTAGCAAGCTTTGTTCATTGCTAGGAAGTTCGTCGCACATACTCATTTAAAACAACATGGTCATTTTCTTGGAAACTTTTTATTCTAGGAAATGTTGTTAAAAACACCCTACACGTATAAACGTCCCTATTTATACAATAACTACACGATACTTCTTGTCTATAATAAGTGCACTGTGAGAAATGCATTTTTTTTAGACATCTGTTTGTTCAGTTACCACAAGGGTGACACGTCTTCATTATTTACAATGCTTATGATTTTCCTCTCTGACTATCTTGGTCTTAAATACAAAATAATCACCGTATTATACACACGAGTTGTTTTTTCTATTATGTTTTCCTGCAAAGAAATCGTTGATGAGTTCCCTGTAGGAGATTCTGTCGGGAAAATTCCCTTTTTTATTTCTCGTATTTTCTAATACAAATGTCACCTGTTTTCCTAGCGGCGGATTTCTTTGCCGCTGCATTCAACACATAGCTCTGTTACATAAGAATGTACACGAGTTTAACTTGGTCCCACAGACCCGCTAAAACTTAGCCCACAGGGTCTTCTCTGCGTCATTATATCGAACTGGAGAGAGCCCTACTTCATGCTCTAATATACTCTGTGTTAAAGGAACAGTTAAGCCAACGGGGACCCAAATGACCGTCGGTAGTAATTCTTTCTGTAGAGTGAAGCAATTAGGAGTAATGTTACATCTCTATGGAAGGATTCTTGTTCCATTTCGGTGCCCATATTCCGTTTGTGCAAGCGCAAATGTGAGCAAAAGTTGTTGTTTCAATGAAACTAATCGTTTATATGGGCGACATACGAACATCAGCCTAATCGTCAGGGCCCAGTTGTTGAAAAGGTGAATAACGCCAACCACTGGATAAATCCCTATCCAACAGAAAACGCAATTAGTTTTCTTTATACTTATCCACTGGATAGTGTTTTATCCAGTGGATATTGCTATCCAACTTTTGAACAATTACGGCCAGAGCTGAGTCGTTCCATTAATTTAACACTAGTCTACCACGACTATACGAATAAATATATGAACCATATACTATTTTTCACCTTCAACGTGCACGTGAGAAAACTGCGAAATTCTTGGATTTTTTCGGCAAAAATGTTAAGCATTCTGCCCGTCGCTATATCGAGCAGGAAGGTCGCCGCTCAACGTTGGTCAAAACTTCTATGCCGTTGTCGTATTATAGTCTCTGAGGCCTGAAACACAACTTCAGTTGATATATCGATAAAAATCAAAAATTTTCCTTGCGTGGTATTTGATTTATTGCCCTGAAACTCGAGAGATTCCTATTATCAATCCCTAATAAGTAACGTAATTGCGAGTCTAGCAGGATTGCTTTTCTCCCTCATAAGACCAACTCGCACCTTGCGAAAAAGGGTGAATATTTACAGAAATCTTAATTATGATTATGTCCTAATTATTAAAGCATCTGTTCACGCAACTGTCGCGTGGAACGGATGTTCCCACAGTTCATTCAAAAGTTTTTGTTTGGATTTTTCTCTACGTCGTCTAAGCAAATCCTCTAGACGAGTCCCTCTCTTTCGCCTTTTTCCCTGATCGAGCAATACATCAGTCGCATGAACCTCGTCAGGGATACATTCGTAACAGAGCTTCAGATATTTGAACGTGTTCTTGCACGTTGGATCGTCGAAAAACGTATTAGAAGCAACCACTTCGCATGCTTGGTTATGTCGGCATTGGCTTTCGACCTTCTTAAATGTATTTTCTGGGTCGGTCTCACATGGTTTGTCTGTAACGAGGCCTACAGGAGCTTCAGGGCAGAACTCGTTTTCTTCTCGTCCCCAGAAAGCGCGGTTTACTTTGATGGTTTCATACTGTTTGCATTGGAGCCACGTCTTCTCTCCTTCGCAAATATACGAGCAGTTCTGACAAAATTGTAAAAAAAAGAAACATTTCAACTGTAAGAAGCCAAATGTTCACTGAAAAGAAAGGTTAGACAATTTAAACTTCTGTAACATTATACAAGGGTAATTTATGCTTATGCATGGTGTAAACGTCAACGAAAGATACATTGTAGCACACTTTGACTCTTTAAAACCTCTTTCAACAATTCTTTTTACGAAATAAGCTACAGCTAACTCTCTTCTAACGGACACATTTCTAAAACTGAAACATAAACCTGGTCGATACCCTTTTTAAATCCTTTCGGTTTCCTCTTTAGAGAGAGTTACCTGTATACAAAGCTGAGACTGTTTACACATGGAAAATCAAAAAATAATTCTCGAAATGGTTATCACGATCGAGCACAAGGATAAGTACTCAACTACTTACTGGCATTACAGCTTCCGGACCAGAAGGTCCTTCATCACCCAATGGTCCTGGAAGACCTGGTGCTCCAGGTTCACCAGCTAATCCCATGAGACCGGGTGCGCCTTGTTCTCCTTTAGCACCAGGCATACCAGGGAGTCCAGGGGGACCAATCGGACCGGATTCACCATCGGCACCAGGGGCTCCTACATCACCAAGAGGACCAGCAGGACCAGGAGCTCCTGTCATACCTCGCGCTCCCCTTGGACCCGAGGGACCTTCGGGACCCGTCTTTCCGGGGCGTCCAGCTAGGCCGCCGTAAAATAGCGTAAGATTTTGCTCTAAGATTTGACTGATCATAAAGCGGTCCAACAGCTGTTGATCAACTGTGTCTCCTGGCTTGGGAAGGTCGTATTCAACCTAGAAACGTATATTTATTTACCAATATAATTTCTTGATAATATTTTTGGAACACCTCTGCAGCCTTTCACCGCTTTCTGCTCCCACCAAAAAAAAAACATAGGCTAACTGAAACTGAAAGGTAAGTGACTGACATCATAGCCAGTTCAGGGATGCTCTTTATTGAAACCTGTAGCACAACAAGGATACTCATAAGAATGGCTTTGGAAGATCAAGTTCGAATATAAACTGGAAATCGTTTCTCCATACTTACCAAGAGTAATTAGTACATTAAAGTTTTCCTTTAAAGGCTTACCTGCTCTTTTTCTTCACTGGCTTCAGAAGGATGATTGTCGTCAGCAAACTTGTCAGTGATCGGAATTCTGTGCCTACTTTTTCCCCCTTTGTGATGAGAAGTAGCGGATCCTCCGCTAAGAGAGGAACTGCTGCTTGACTCGCCATCTTTCTCCTTTTCGTTGTTACTTATCGCGTTGCCAAACAGGTCAACAATTGCTTCCGAAGGATTAGTTGCTGGTGTTAACTCCAGGGTGCCACTTCCTCCCGAACCCGAAAGGAAATCCGAGGCAGAGCCATAATCTATCCCAGTGCCGGACCCTAGGCCATAATTGCTACCAGATCCGACTTCCAAATTGAAGGGAATCCTTGCAAAATTGTCAGGAGTAGCACTAGCTTGTATTCCAGAATTTGAGGTAAAGCTAAAGGGATTTATTTTTCCAGTGTGTGAGCGTTGGCTCGATTCTTCTATACCGACATCACCAGATGAAAACGCACTTGATCCCTCCCCAGCTCCGGACTCGACTGCGTTTATCATCTCTGCACCCGAGGAAGAGCTTTCTTCATTGGCGATAAAATCTTCCGGAAACTCCGCTATGTTGTTTGAGCCAGAGCCTGAACCTTCGTTTATCGAAGTAGAGGTATCGAAAATTGCAGACCCTGAGGAGGAAAAAGATGCTTCAAAGCCCACGCTACCTGGGAGGGTACTTGCTCCGGAGTCTGACTGTCCAGAAGAAGCTCCAGCGGCAGATGAAGCCAACGTGGCCGATGAAATGCCTGTGCCGACCCTTTTTGGTGTTGGTAGATAGGCGTGCTTGGCAACTGGAAGTGCATGGGAGCCAGATCCAGAACTAGATCCACTATCGTGCTCTGCACTTGCTGATGATGCTGACGCTGATGCTGATGCCAATGCTGATGCTGTAGGCGCATAGTCCTTCTTCGCAAAGGTTTCAAATGATAATCTGCCGCTTCCACTGTCGCCATTTCCTGATTCAGACAGCTGGTCTTCGTATGCTGATCCTGATGCCGACTCGCTAATGTCCATGACGTGAGGTCCAGTCCCGGACAGTAATGAAGTTCCTGATGCATCCTCGCTTCCGGATCCGGCCAAAGACTGAAGGTCAGTGCTATCACTAAATCCGAATCCACCTGGTAGCGGCTCATCCGCCTGACCAGATCCTGTGGATGATGCCAACGTATCGAGTCCAAACCCAAATTCCCCGCTAGTTTCAGCTTCTTGATCACCTGTGGATGTCGGTTTCGTCTGTGAAGGAATGGTTGTCTCATTAGACTTCTCGTTTGTTTCGTTTTTATTAGAGAGTGCCTTGACCGGTTTGGCAATTTTCTTCTGCACAGTTTGCTTTTTTGTCGCATATACAACGCCTTCGTCTTGTCCCGAACCAGATCCAGAGATGTCTGTTAGCTCAGCTGATTTCATCAAATTTGCGTCCGCTTGCATCCCAGAACCAATTCCAGACCCTGCTCCAGATTGGTCTGTCATTCCGGACCCCAGTTTGTTTTCTGGAGAGGCCATGGTCATGAGATTAGGGCCCACTGCTCCAACACTACCAGGCAGAGTCTCGTCTTCTGAGGGTGGTATTTGTATTGACTGAAAATCTTCAGTATTTCCAGAGGCGCTTTGCTGTTCCTCACTTCCTGAACCGGAAGCATCAGATGACTGTAAGACAGATGCAAGCGAAACGTCAGCACCTGTTGCGTGTTCTTCTCCCGAACCAGAAGCATCTTGTCTTACACTGACCGTGGGCTTTACTATCTGCACCGCCTCTTCTCCCGAACGCGACTTGGAAGAGGCTTGTAATTCGTCCAAGTTTAACTTGCCTCCAATACTACCAGGGAGGCTTTCTCTTTTTTCATCTGAAAAGCCAGATCCTGAAGATGTATCCGGCAGGATCTGTTCTAGCAATGATTGCTCTGGGGCTATTTGACTGTTTGATGTGGATGCTTGAGCGGATTCACCTGAACCAGAAAATGAATTGCCAGATGCATCTGCATTTACATTGGCTTCGGTTTCTAGTTGGCTAAGGTCAGCAATGCTGCCAACACTACCTGGAAGCTCTTCCTCTCCCGACCTTGAGGTTTGCTTTGCTTTTGTTTGATCTTGAACGGACTGCACAATAGAATTTCCAATTCCTTGAACATGTCCAGAGCCTGACGCAACTGCATCCTCGACGCTGCTCTGCAAAGGGGTTCCAGACCCGGACGAGAAGGTAAAACCAGTTGCAGTAGCTGGCTCTGCTTGTGTTTTCTCAATTTTTTCAATGTCGCTCACTTGACCCATGCTACCTGGCATGGGTTCTTGAGGTTCATCATCCTCACCAGAACTATCTGCAGATGCATCATCACTTTCTGACTGGCTAAACCCCGAGATAAAGCTAACTCCGGAGCCACTCGCAACGTCAATTATCGTATCTCTCCTTTGTTCCTCGTCAGCACTGGATTCTCCTGAATCATCTTCATTGTCTTCGTCATCTGCCGAGCCCGAACCCGATTCCTCGTCATCATCATCGACATCGTCATCGTCATCGTCATCGTCATCCTCTTTCCCCGATGTTTCCTCTTGCTCAGATGAATTCACCTGAGATCTCCGTTGATATTTATCAACCTGACTTTCAGCTGAGCCAGATGTTGTTTCTTCGTCCTCCTCGTCCTCCCCACTTCCACTTGCACTAGCATCGGATTGCTCTCCGCTTTCGTCACCGCTCTCGTTATCATTATCATCAACACCTTCATCATCTTCGTCGTTACCCACACTTCCTGGCAACGTCGCTTTCTTCTGTGTGTGACCCTCACTGCTCTGTTCTGTCTTCGCCTTTTGAAGACCAGCGATAAAGGCAAGCTCGTCTGCGTTCAATCCACTACCACTGGCCTCTAATTCAGACGCTAGCTTTTGCTGGTTGGTATCAGCAGAGGTTAAAGGAGGGGCTCCTCCCCCTAATCCACTAGCTTCGGGAAACCCTTGAGAAGAGGAACTTGCTTTTCTACTGTCTTCTGTTGGAGCAACCTCTTTGCTTTCATTGATTGTTCTGTTAGAGGCATTTATGGCTTCCTCAGGCTCTGCAGCGTTAAAGGATACAGTCTTTGGGTCCGTGGAAGTTTCCTTGTTAACCGAATTTTGTGAAAGAGGGACTGGGGGTGGTTGGGAGACGGGCCTGAAGCTTTGCGTTGCAGCATCAGATACATCTGTCAGGGATCCCGAACTCTCTTCCGCGCTGCCGACTGTGGACCCAAAATCCTGTTCTGTGGGTTTCACTACAACTGGTTTTTCTTGTTCCTGTTCTGCGTCCTCCAGGGTATTCCCAGAACCGAGGGTATCTTCACCAACTATGATGTCCTTTTTTGTTTTCGACGATGCAGCATGCCCGCTGTCCCATTCTCCATCCCCAGAAGGCGAAGTTCCACTTTCAGTTAATTGTTTTTGGCTGAAGATGGAGTTATTCTGTTGAGGTTGCGGGAGAACTGGAAGAGAGGAAGTCCCACCAGCAGGCTCTACTCTTCGCCTGAATCTCTCTATACCCTCCCCTTTGGGTTTTACTGCCACCACCTCCTCACTTGGAATCGGCGCAAGGCTCTCTAATACTTCCATTAGGTTGATATCTGAATCCTTTTGTAGTTGGACATTGTCAGGGACATCACTTAGCTGGATAATAGAAACAATAGTCGTAAGCGTTTCGAAGTAAAACCCTTTTTTCCTGCCAAAGCACTCTGTAGCTCTTCTCAAAATAGGGAAAGACAGGCTCGCAAGCGGCCGAATCGTTTCTAAGCTTCAAGCAATTGGAAGTATTATCAGATTGTTTTTGACCAGTGCCCAGTGATCATTTACACACCAAGTTCAAGAGAGACATTGTTATTCAGTTTTCACTTAATTTTCTGTATTATTCTGTAGCTGATAAAAAAAGCTAACCATTAAGGGACGCTTTATGGGAAAGTTAAAATCAGTGAAACAGTGAAACCACTGCCTTCATATTATTCGCCTAAATGAACAAATCACGAAAGACTCCATTAATTCTACAAAACTGTTAGTGCTAGTTATTGTGTTTTAGGATTTTACAGTTATTTTCGTACTGCCTTTTCCTGTTAGTATCGCCTTCGATGTATGCGTAATGAAGTCGATGTGAAACACGGAGAATCCATTTTGACAAAACTCTTTTGTTTTTGGATTTTTTTCGGTCGCCTTGAGACTTGTTCAAACACATCGAGCCGAAAGCAAAAACAACAACTGGTTCTGGCTTGCGTTTTTTGTTTCACATTGACTACATGTATCTGCTTCAAATTCTGGCTGGTTCATAAAAATGCTTGCGTCCTGATAGGATGGAGGGGAACACCTGCGGCGAAGCCAGTTTCTTGCCCCTTCATCACGATCGGTAGAATTAATTAGGTGTTAATCGCGTCCTTTGTTGCGCGTCTTCTGCAGGTTTTCTGGTGCTCTATTTTTACCTTCCTCGTGGCTTTCGAAAGACCTGCCGCTTGACTAGCATTAGTTAGTCCCAGTGGACATTAACTAATTTACTGCATGATAACAACTTAAACGATAACTCTATGCCGGGTTAATCACCTCGGTACACGCTCCAAAAGCGACAAGTAAAGTTGTTATCAAAGTCTGTAGGATGAGCGCCATATTTTCCTGAAAAAAAAAGACATACTAAATTTTAGTAATGTGGCATTTACATTTCCTGGCATCTTTGGATATTTTATTACTTAGGTATAATTCCTTTCAGAATAGAGTTACATTTGCATCCACTCTGCATAACAAATTTCCTTTTTGCTGAAACTTTTGAACAAAGTCATCCATAATGCCCGTCTAAGGAAAGGTGTTGAACAGTACTATTCCGGTTCAAATTTATGAAGCCATCCTAAGCTTAATTTCTCCATTATTGTTCTTACTACATTTTCAGGTCTTTTTGTCCTCTGGGTAAGGATGAAATAGCAATATACTGATATTTAGTGGCGTCCTATACCGTGTATAGCCTCTCTTCTTGCCGCAAAAGAGCACGTTAAGTGTCCTTTATTATTTTGTTGCATTTTATTAATTATCACTGATCTGAATCCTTTCCAGCGGTATGATAAAATACGTATTGGATATTGATATTATCTATATGTACAGGATAATATACCTGTGTGCGGGTAGTAAGACCCTCGGCACTCCTCGCCGTTTGCCTACTGCTCTTTGGCCAGCTTCGATGAATGACTGCGAAAAATATGATAAGCTGACCAATTAACTTCACAGGTCTATTCAAAGTACTGCGAAAATATGGGAAGCCATGCAGAAAACTAAGTCGGGTTGAGAAGGAATTAAGGAAAACACCCTGTGGTATCATTCTACGTGTTCAAAATTGTGGTAGGGGAATGGGAAGTAATTTCAAGCAAGACCTCTTCCAACAGATGTGAGGGCCTGCAATAGCCTAGTTTAACGAAAGGGCGCATTAAATGTAATCATACTACAAATATAATTATATAAATTCACTTATATATTTTACTGTATACCCATTGGCTACTCCTTTATCGTATTTTTTCTTTCAAGAAATTTCAATAACCTTTTGATCAGACAAGTGTGTCTAGTGAACAAAAGTCAAAACAGTCTTTGACAGAGAGGTGAATGTTGGTCTAAAACGAAGGCAATTAGCCGCGTCTAAACAGCGTAATAGTGCCAACGGCTACACCAAAATCTTAGGTCCCGTTTTAGCATAAATATAGACAAGAATTTTCGTACTTACGTTGTATAATCAAGTCACCAGTAGGTTGCTCGGTTGGCCAGCAATTCAAGCAGATTAACTAGCCCTACGAGAAAGAAATACGGACTCTTTAACTATGCATTTAGAGTAAAGAAATTTCAGTGAAATCTAAAATCCGTACGCTTGAAAAAATAATCAAAATAAACCTTGGAAGGCAGAAATTTCCCGATTTTTTCTCAGAATTATGACAGACCGTCCGTGCTTGCAAATGCTATTTCCATAAAGTCATTCTTTCCATTGCGTATTATCTCATCTCCATGGTATGCGAACCTCCAAAGGCACATGCGCGTTGATCGTTGATGACCCCAAGTTAACATATGGGAATCGATTAAAACCAATCGCGCTGTGAAAAAATGTAGTTCAATGAATTTTCTACAACATTATTTATTGCTAAGAGCGATAAATTTTATCCCATTCTGTGAGGAAATCTCAATTATCGCTTCAGGTTCGCGACGGTTGTTTTGGCCACCTGCATGTTTGTGATCAGGTCATCCGGGTGTTCTAAAAACACCGCTTGCTCTGTCACTTTTACTTCTGGAATGGAACGCGGACCTCCGATATTTTTTGTCGCTTTGCTTTCAGATTTAGATGGGTCTTCGTGGAGTCATCTTATGAAAAATACTAGAATGGACAACACCACTACACAGTACAGTGTAATATCTTTTAATTGGTTGATCGCACTAACCGGCTCACAGATTTTATGTACCGGTTACGGGGAACTAATTCTTAAACCGTAATTGGTTTAGTTTGATCATCCTCATAAACACTTAGCCGTCAGGTTTATTACTCAGTGGCTAAAGATCATTGTTGCCGTTAGCAGTAGTTACTATTAAGAGAGACTGAAATTTTAAAATTGTGTCAGTGAATATCCTTCGCACAAATAACATGGGTTTGGAATAACTGACACTTCGTTTGTCAGGTTAAACGTCACGATAATCAGCCGACTGAACGGTTTTGCTGAAGCTCAACTCCACCGGATGATAGCAGTAGTAGATATTTAACTACCTTGATTCGAAAAAAACGTCATATCGTTCTACCAGAATTGGTTAATAATTTCGTTGTTGGAGTGAACTCCCTAACTACGGTGATTTACACAACGCATCTTATAGTTAAATACACCGGTACAATTATTCTATTCAGTATGTACAGTATTAAATACCTTTGTAAATACAACAAACAATTTTAAGACAGATATAAAATAAGAGGTTTATCAGTTTGAAATTGTTATAAATTGAGGAGCCGTTTGCTGCTTTAGTAGAATTCTGTGTCGTAAAGTACTTTGTCCTTTTGACGTTGACATCAGAAATCTGTTCCATCGATGGATCAGATATAAACCCGTTATAATTATTTGTTTTGGTTTTGGCTGTGTGTATTTCAGGTTGGTTACTCACTGCTGGCCAAATCAAAATATCCTCTGATAAGCAATTGAACAAGAAACTCGAACTTAAGATACGATCTACTAATCTATTACTGGTGGCCTGTCACAAACGCTAATTGGCGTGTGTGCAAAACGTAATTAATTATGCAACGCCCTATATATAATCTGACAGGTTGTTTGAGAAACAAATGTTCCATTGGTAAGTTGAGGGCGTTAAGAATTATTCCCCTGATAGATTCGCTTCTCGCGTAGTATGCGTCAGTTGTTTCACTTGTTTCTTTATTGCTGTTTTATGAAAGCGTCTGGTCGACCTTTTGAAAGCACACTTACCAACTGGGTAAGACTAGCCAACGCCACCGCATTGGGGTGCGACGGAAACATGCTCTCGCTGTCCTGCGGGGGACAGGAAGAAGGACTTAAAATTAATTCTGCATTCTGGGGAAGGGACGATCTCAAGACTTGTCTTCCTGACAAACCTTCGGCGATGAATTTCAAGTTATGTGCACCGACTCAGCCTTATTATGCTCTGGCGAAATTGCAGTCTTCGTGTGAGAAGCAGCCATTTTGTAATATACCCGTGTCCGACCTGTTTTTTGAGCGCTCATTTTGCCCGGGTGTGGCGAAGTTTCTAAAAGTTGTGTATGACTGTAGGGTGATGAGTGGAATGGGCGCAAGATAGTTCAAAAGTTAAAGGGAAATCTCAACACTTGTCTCCAAAGAAAAATATCTTCACAGAATACATGAGTGCCTGCTGGTTGGCTGCTTTTCTAAGAAATTGAGGGGGAAGAAGTCTTTGTTTTAGAAAGACTGTTACACTTGACTATTTGAGGCTATTTGGTGCCTAATCAACCTTGGAAGATTTTACCCAAGAAAAGAGCTAGTGTTAGTACGGTCGTATTAGTTTTGAAGAACCTTCTCTACCAACATACCAAATCATGATAGATGTAATGTAGAAAGACTAGCCTGTGTTTCACGGACGCTGAAAGTTGAGCCATGTATCACAAAAAGCCACGTATGCGGGCAGAGTTGAAGCTTATGTACGCCGGGAAAGTGCCCTACACCGGCATTGTCAAATAACGCGGATAAAAACCGATTTGAAACTTATTTAACGAGGGGTAGATACTTTGACAAGCAGTAGGCTTTCTTTACTTCAGTGACTGTGTTTTTATTCAAGCCAATCTTCAAATAAACGTTCGTTTGATGTTATATCAGGATTCGTAACATCCATGGCCAGTTCAACTGTTTGTGACCCAGGCGAAATAAGTGGAATCTTGGTATATTATTATTCCGTGATTATTGGACATATTCAAGCACTAACCATCCCAATCACCTCTCCGCTGTGTTTTGTCAGAGCGTGTACATTTAGATAGTGTTTACTAGATGATGATTGAAAGATAAGGAGGGGTACTTTCTGACTCGCTTCTTAGCTGCATATCGACCAGATATCGTAGAGGAGACAATGGATCAGTGTTCATCAATAACGTATTAACCGACTATCAGAGTGTTTATGTTGAACCTCATTGCAGTGCTTGATAAGGACTTAGAATAAGCAATAGGAATGTCGCGATTTATATCTCGAGTGATTATCGTGAAACAAGCATTACTATTTAAAACTGAATCATAAATAATGAAATTCCAGAGCTCTGAAGGGCTTGGCCATGATCATGGTTTATGAGCCATTCTACCATGCTCTCCAAATATGGTAACTGTACGAGTTTCCTCAAAATTAGAAACAAGCTGAGAATCGGTTGTTTTTACAAATAAAGTCGGGAAGAATTCTCGATATTTTGTGGGCGTGTTTAATAAAACAATTATTCCACTCGCGCTTGTTGGATATGAGATGATTATAGGCAACTCATATCCAACGCTCACTCGTGGAATAATTGTTAATTATATTTTATTAAATCTCTTGTCCGGGCCTCTTGTTATTTTTTATGGATATTATCCTCAATTCTTTTTCTTTCTTCATATGCTTAATATGCGGCTAGGCCCTCAAGGCTGGGTATGCCTCTCCCAAGTCATGATGTCAATAGTGTGATTTGCCCCTATAATTTATCATTTTTCATTTCATGTTTCTCTTTTTACCCAACTTATATATTGTTTATTGTGAATTTTGTTTTGTTACTTCAAAAAGCTAACAATACAGAGTGTGAAGAGAGTATACTACGCATGGCCCTTCCTTTCTATAAGTTTTAATTTTGTACCCTTTTCCCTACGGAACATGAGATACCCTGTTTCTGTCTACGATACGGTAGTAAAACAGGTCTACCTTGTGTTGTTATAAAAGGGGACCATGGTTTCCCAGATGTGATATTGGCATTATCACTCTACCCGGTATCCAAGGTAAGGGGCAGACTTCTGTATATAACTCAAAAGTGATGTTAAGATACACCGTTTCTGTCAACAGGTACGAGTAGGTTAGCATGTTCGCCACGTAGTTATACAAAAGGCGACCATGATTTCCCAGATGCGATAATGGCATCAACGTTCTACCTGGTAGCCTAGCCGTTTCTCCGGGATAAGAGGCAATCTACCCGTAATTACGGCTACGCGCACGGGTATTTACCCGTACCCCTACACGGAAACGGTGTATCTTAAGGTCCCTAATTACTCATAAGTACTCATACACCGGTAGACACACAAAGTGCAAAGTCGCATATTTTGGCCATGTTGATGGAGCATCTTGCTGCCATCTGAACAGATCTGTTTTAAGGCAAGAGAAAGGAGGACACTCTGGATTGAATTATGTGGACAATATTGCAAAATGGTGTTATTGGCCCACTGGCCGTGGGTATAGTGTTTTAAAGCGAAAAAACGATTCCAAGTGAAAAAGCTAATCAAGAGTGCCACTAGGGCAGCGCGGCTCAAGATATTAGATTAGGAGATTGTGATGATGAGACATTGAGACAAACGGCATACTTCTAAATCCCCTATCTCGGAGTGACCGCTGATGCCTTTAAGAATCACCAACTAACTCAACTCCGTTGTGCACCAATACTCTTATTAAGTTACACACGGTAAGTTTGAAAAGACCATAAAACTTTACTGTCACAAACGTAAGACGTTGCGTTTATGGTACTAGGTCACCTACATTGACAAATGCTACTAACACGGGCATACCGTACTTCATTTACATTAGCATCTGTAAGACCCCTTAAATAGTTTGACATGAAAGTTAACTTTTTGAGTCAAGAGATTACTAAAAAACAGCGTGCACTCAGTAATCCTTGTAATTACTGGTGGTTTTTACAAGAGCTTTTTCTCAAAATAAGGGAAACACTTTAGAAATATTACTATTTACACCTTCGAAGTAAATAACAAAGTGTAGCATGAAAGACCATGAAATGAATCTTCCTAGATTAATAAAATGCTCTAACTGTTGTTTTCCTTGGAATTGTGAACAGAATGGTCAAATACAGAGTTTGTTCCTTCCCAAATTGTATTTCACCGACTAACATGACTTCTTTTTCCTGCTTCGAAATTTTCCAAGCCCTGCTTCAGAAATTTGCTACACATTATACAATCTGTAACTGGCATTGAGAGTGCTGAACAGTATTAGCCGGTGAAAAACGTTGATATTGTGTTCTCGTCATGCTGATCGATCCAGTTAATAGCTAATAAGATTAGCCGCTGATTTTTGATCTTTGAATGGCTGCTTTGACTCGTGATTCACTAGGTAGGCACTCGTAGTTCACTCGTAGATACTTGTAGACCTGCCCACAGTCAGTCTTGTCAAAGAAGGTCGAGGTGGCAGCTAGTTCACAAGCTTGTTCGTCTTTACACTGTCCTTCCACTTTGGTCATTGTGTTGGACTCGTCTTGAGGGCACATTTCTGCGGTGCTGAGTCCGTGTTGGACGCCATTTGTGTTACAGGTGGCGGCGTCATCACGGCCCCAAAAGGCAGAATTAATTTTGATGACTCTATATTGTGGACATTCGATCCATTCCTTCTCTCCTTCACACGTGATGGTTTCCTGAGCCCCCTGGAATAAACAAAAATACGTCGTTTTTTGCGCTTATATAGGAAAGCAGAGTTTAAAGCCAAAATACAGCGAAAAACCGGCACTTATTATATGTACTGTGAAAATCTGTTGTTTCAATGTACCAAACGTGCAAAGTCGGCTGTCGTCGATTATGTTTTTGTCGCATGTGCCTAAAATGACCACAATTCTGTGGAAGTGTTACAAGTAAATAAAGCACTTATTTATACAGGATGAGATTTCAGCAACGCTGATGTGGTCAAAACTTTTTATGAGAAAGAAATTATAGACTGGAACGTATAAAAATATTTGCTTCGAGATATATCAGCCAAATCACCTGGCTACTATGTAACCTTGTTTTCACTTTCGATTCGTGAAAGCCAAGCGATTTGCCTGAAATATCTTGAAACAAATATTTCTGTAAGTTTCAGTTTTCAATTTCTTTTTCATGGACGACAACGGAACGTGAAATGAACTTTTTCGCTTCAAAGACTTTTTATGTTTTCCATCTAGTGTTCATAGCATTCAAACTACACTGAAAATCCACTGGCTGCTACTTACCACTGTTACGTTTTTCTTAAGGACTCTTATTATCATTGAATAGAAGACCTGATCCCAACTGTGTAAACACGGATCACAGAGGTTCAAATCTACTACGTCACAGCCTCAATTACTTACTGCTGCTGCAGCCCCCCCGAGACCTGGTGGACCAGGTGGCCCCGGAGGACCCGGTGGTCCTGGAATGCCCCCACGGGTATAAGCGTCGCCGCTTCCACTTCCACTACCTCCGCCTCCGTAGTAAGCAGGAGGTCCTGGTGGTCCGGGTGGACCCGGAGGTCCCATCAAGCCACCTTGCCCATTGACGAAGAATCCCACGGGTAATTTCTGGTTCCAGTAATAACTCAGAATATTTTCTTCTTCAGAGTTTCTCTTTATTAGACGTGGCTTTCTCGGTACAACTGAACAGTGCTGGGAAAAGAGAAATTTTTGTCTTATTGTTATTTTCATTTAACTTAAGTTATATTTATTTATTTTTTGTTAATACCTAATTTCTTAGTTGCAGAGATACTCTAGGCAAATCCAGGCTTCCAGTTATCTTCTCACAAGACAGTTTCAAGTTTTTCTAATGTCTTGGTAATCATATTTGGGCATTCTGGGTATCACTGGTATCAGAGCCAAGTTTAATAATCAAAATCCGGTAGCCAGACCAAAATCTGGATCAGTTTAAAGTCAATCATGGTAGAGTTGATAATTAGCACACCAAAAAGAAACGTCATGAGTAGAATAGAGGGGATTACGTTGCTGCAGCAGGCAAATTTTTGTGAATTTGGCAATATGAATAAAGGCATTGTAATGGTTCGATAATTATTTTCGTTAAGTTAACAACAATCTCGACCCAGTACGGCTGTATATGACTGCATTAATCTGGCTTCATTCAATAATCATATTGAATTGTCGCTAAAATCGGTGCTTTCGAGATTTGAAAGTCATAACTAAAATTTTAGCTGTATTGTTATAACATTGTTGCCACAAGACTATTGAACGATCCCAACTGTACATATTACAAAATACGTTAAATCGAAAGGGCCCTTGATGTTTACAAAGTGTGTAAGTGGACTGGGTGAAGGCGAACTACCAGGAAATAAACTCATCGTAAAGTGTTCACAAACAAACCAAAATGTAACTTACCGCTAATATGAATAAGGCCAGGCCAACAGCCAGCCTCAGCAGGCTTGTATCAGCCTTCATTGCCTAAAGAAAACAAGAAAACACACAGGGAGAATTTGTCAGTCGCTCCCAGTTAAATCACTTTTCTTCGATGGCGCGTGACTGGTACCAGTACAGCTATCCTGGGAAGTAGTGATATCATCAGTAATCAGCTCAGTCATGGCGCCTCATCAAAGCTTTTCGGTAAACTCTGATTTTTTTCATTCTCAGGTACCTGGATTTTGATTTCCTAGTTTAAACAAGAAAATTTTCGAAGCTAGACAAAGGGGTTGTCCCTACACGTATAGAATTAGATCGATTTAGAGTTTTTTCCCGCATCAGTTATAAGGAAGTCATGCATTAAATCTACTCCTCCCCTTTACCTTTCACCTGTGCACACTTAAAGATCTCAAACTAAGATTAAACACTTCTCAAAGTAACAGAACGTTAGCTGATATTTAATTGGTGGTTCATTTTGAATTGAATCCATTTATAGGTACTCGATATCTCGACTCGAGGCAGAGAGAATTGACATGAAAGAGACAACTTTTAGGCTACAATGTCCATTAGGCTCGCATTACAAATTCTTACAACAGCTTTTGAAATTTATAAGTTTTTTCGGGGATATTAATTTTATCAGCACTTAAATTAAAAACATAAATGGCGATTCTCTTTCCTAAGTGTAGATCGTTTATGCTGGAAGAACCCCGATTCAATTTGCTCACAACCGTTTTTAAGGCCTGATACCTTTGGCCTCCCCTCTCTCTAAGGTAGTGTTTTGTGACCCGTTTAAAAAAACGAATAAACCGAGATCAGGGGCTGATTGTTCTCTCTCAATTTACTTAAAAGTATTTACTTAATATGACGCCCGAAGAGCACTTTCAGAAGAGCTACATTTCTCTTCAATGAGAAGCAAATGGTGCTAATAAGATACAGCATCAACAAACCACGTAAGATTTTTCTTGTGCGAACAAAATGTTAACGCAAAGATTAAATTTTGGCTTCTTCTTGGACAGTTACGTTTCTCAAAACCATTTTGCAAAGCCTTATTAAATGTAGACAGATGGAAGACACGATGATTTTCACTGTTACTTCAACAGCCGAAGTTGCCCTCTTCAATGAACCCTTCATTTTCCAGTTTTTTGTTTACGAATACCAAACGCCAAATTATTGGGCAGTCAATCATTTTTTGGTTCCTCATTCACATTCTACAAGATCAGCCGCAATGTAATACAGTTGGATATCTCTAAGCAACTAATGTCACAATTTCTGGCAATCATGTCCGATAATCATTGGCGTTTTTTGAGGCTTACAAACAGTCTCCGGGAACTCCGGTTGAAATGTAGATGGAACTCGACTCAGTTATCGAATCGTTTCAGCTTAACAAAAATTCACAGAAGCGGATCCCCCAGAGAGAATACATGCAACGCTGCTGACAATCGGTGAAAGTAAATGGAAAACGGCTTCTTTGCTCGGAGAACTTTCTGTAATGGCCTATACGGGTATATGATATGGTATACAAAGGGTTTGGACCTTGAGGTGAAGCTGCCTCGTATGAAGTATATTGAGTACCTCCCGCGGCTAGGGGCTTTTTGGCTCGTTCCAGCAAATTAGTGTAATTTGTTAGAAAATTTTTTAATTATTTTACTTTTCGTGTTAGGTGTCCCCGATTAGTAGGCTACGTGTAGCCAGCTAGAAGATTGACACATTGATAAAGATTTTCATTCAGACCGAGGGTAAGGCGCAATGAAGATTTACTATTACTGTTAACAAAGGTTGCCCTCTTTTCCAAGTGGGAATCAGTGTTCCAATTCAAACAGAATTTCTCCCGTTTCTTCAAAACTGTCTTTCATACCAGGTTTTTACGGCCATTTTTCGGTAAATGGAAACTGTAAATTAACGGTAAGCAACGAGTCCTGAATTTTCTTTACAATTTGCTTGAACGGTTTGTAGAATTACAAGACAATGGCGAAAAAAAATTGTTCTGGACACTCAACTGAATCTGAAAAGGAGATTATTTCCTAATTCATCACCGTCTTAGCACTTTCCTGAAAGAAATGCCTTCATTATTGCAAAAGAAGCGCTCCGATACATGAGTGTAGTTACATAGTTATGAAAATGATAGTTTTGCGAGCTGCACGTAATTCTGGATACACCCCAATAAGAATTGAATCAGTTTCCAGCCAGTTAATTTGTTTGAACCTTTTGCAGTCATAGTGTGGTCAATGCCCTTGAAATGCTAAACTATCTTCATTTAGATAAAGGGAAAGTTTCAAGAATTGATAAACTTTTGGCCCTCTTAACGTATTTGCAGTGAGGCCCTGCTTTTACTACAAAAGAGATGGAAATTCAATCAGAAAAACTGACCTAAATCTCTATATGTTGGATTGTCGAAAACGTAAACTAACCACTTTTCTAGTCAATTAATCCTCTTTGAGAGATAATGAACCGAGGTGAAACGAAACAGCAGGTAGTTTGAAAACAAGAACAACGGGTTACAGCAGTCCACTCTTATCTGATCTTAAACAAGGAGCTTGACGAACTTAACCACCAAGGTATTGGTGACATTGTAATTGGCAGTTCGTAGAAAGTAAGGGGATATGCAATTTATCGTTCTCATTAAAATTTGTAAGCACAATGACTGCAGCAGTAGCATAAAAACAGAGAATTGGCTTCTTAGATATCATCATAAGCGTAGACACCATCAATGAAATGACAGACAATTTTTGTCTGGTAGGCTCCCCTAACTGCAAGAACGTTTCAGATAAAAATAAATAATAACAGGACCAATTGGAGTTGATTTGCTTAGCTGCACCAATGCATAGGTTTCATCAGTGTACAGGATTCCTGATTCCAATACAAGCGTCTCCAGTTTCCTCTCTATTAACAATCAATTATCTGTGATAGAACATCTCTCGTGAATTATTGTACAGTTCAGAGGACTATCGTTCAGCACGTCACTAGTTCCACTTTTCAAAGCGCAAAGGTCTACGGGTCGGTGCAAAAAAAATTTGCCTTAACAGGTTCCACTCCGACGAGACTAAAAATAACCATGCTAAGCCTTTCACGCCTTCGAGAAGAGAAGCGATTGCCACCAATACTAAGCCAAAAAAACTGGGAGGAGCGGAGCGAAAAACTCGTGTTTACTTCAACCTCTTGCGTATGTGTAATTTCCAAGATTGGTTTACGCCCCATGGTTTCCACAGCCTGATGTTAACCGGTGTCATGATCACAAAATTGATTCTCCGGTCATAACTCTTACGGTTCAGTTAACTGATTTGTGCGCAAGAAAAAAAAGTAATAAGGTTTATCTAGTCCGTCGCAAAACATAAGGAAAGTATTTTTTAGTTGTTTGATACTGGCTGTTTTTACTACTATTTAACGAAAACAAATCTGTAATGTTATAATATTAATCTTAGTCATCACTATAGTTTGATATTGTCTACTTATGTTTCCTGGGCAAGTTTATCTTTCTTTAAACAACAATAATATGGAGGGAAAATAAAAAACGCCAGCGTACTAAAATATGAATTAACGATTAAGTCGTCCAACGCTGTACGAAGTTAAGAGATAGGCTTTTATCGAAAGGCAAAAAGTTGGGAAAGTTTACATGAAAAATCGAACGCTGTTTGTAAGGTCGACCTGGCAGTGGAATTTTTTTGAATCATTTTTTCAGCACTATCGACTTTATCTTATAAAGAGGAAAATATGGCCTTAAAATTTTAGAGAAATAAATTCTAGTGAAATAGCAAAAAGTATCTGATTTTTCTTAATGGTGGAATTCACGTTATCTCAACGAAACGAATACCGTTTCGCTTCAATGAACCCCAGGGTGTTTTCACCTTCTCCCTCAAACCCCCAGTGTCAGAAAATGAAATGAGATAATTTATGCAGTTCGACGAATCCAAATGTGATTTTTGAAAATCTCTTACCTCTGGTCAAAATCCACGGCCAAGAAATCCGAGGAAAAGAAATAAAAGTTTTCCAAAATGGACCCTGTTAAGCCTGTCCAATTTGGTCACCGTTCTCGTCCCAGATGTTAGGTAATGAGACTACACGTTATTACGTCATGTGTCAAGCGCGTAACATTTACCTACCCGCCAAAAATGAAGCCACTGAGCGTGCGCATCTGGCACCAGTTCGACTTTTACGCTGGGTGATTTTTCAATGATTCAGTCACTGTCAATAAACAAAACAAATTATAGTTGGAAGTTTGTCAAAAACAGGGAAGTAATGTCAAATAAACGCCAAGAAGTTTGCTTTTTAAGTCTTGCTTTCACTTATGTTTGAAGACTTTTTCTACCTTTGAATGTCAAAATCAAAGGCTGAGGTGACTAACTAAGAAAACATGATTACCCTGTTATTAAAATAGCTGCAATCAGATCACATCACTTGAAAATCAAATAGGTGGTAAATATTTCGTTCAATTTATCTCCAGACGCTTATTTATTTAACCGACGAAGAAGGTTTTCAAACTAAACGCAAATAGTATTGATTCTCTAATTTTAACAAAAGTGCAGTTCTAACCCTTACGTTTGAAACAAATTTTTTTGGGAAGTTACTGAAGTGAATCTGTTTGGTAATAAAGGAAAAATTGAAATATTGTCAGAAAGCTCACTGGTCTTTCCTGCAATTCAAAATACTCTTGCTCCCAAATAAACGTTATTTAATTCTAACAGCGACGGTAATCCTTTTTAAGAGACTTGATGAGAACGTTAGCCTTCCTTGCGAAAATATTCTAACCTTAGCTGAATCTGAGTATGAGAATTGTCCATTTACGAATCTCACCTTTATATCACTCATCGGCGGACAAATAAGCTTCTGTATCACTCAGCTACAAAGAGAAAATAATTCTCACTGTTTCCACGCAAGGCAGGCCTTGTGTTTTGTATGTACTGTAGCTGTCTTGAACCACAAAGTGTTATTTAAACCTCAACACGCTTGAAAAACCTGGCCAGTATTGTTGATGTCATGGTTGGGAAAAATTCACTGAACCAAAGAAACACTAGAGTGCATATGTTTGGTTAGACTCGCTCAAGCAAGTCAGCGTAAACGAAACTGTGGGTTTATTTGTATCATCTCTCGGCGTTCGACGTAACAGAAACAGCAGGGTCTCTCGTTCAACCATTAAAAAACTGACCGTGCAGGTCTATGTAATTCAGCTAGCCAAAACACAAAAGGGGTACCGTCTGGTTGAACACCAAAAAGGTGAAAACGTGCTAATAAGTTATTACCTAGATGAAACGTGCCTAGGATGTTGTAGTACTAATGTTTCTTTGGGTTAGTAAAGCTAAAAAGCTATTTACGGGAATGTGTGCGTGAACCATCACCACCTGCGATAACAGAAAACGCTGCGGTAAGAGAAAACGCCCCTCTCTTAATAGAGAGTCTGCGTGGGGTTAGCTAAGAATTGTCTAAACATATAACTGTCAACTGCGAAATGGCTCTCTTTTATTTCTTGGTTAGCGTAAGATACATTGTCTGACGACTAATTCTGCCCCCCCCCCCCCCCCCCCCCCAATCCGGCTGACCGCTGGGCGACAATAGACTGGTGAATTCACAACTTTCATGTAGGCCGCCGTTATCCTAATCATCAGTAGAGTAAGGAGTTTTGCCACATGAATGTTGGAGATAAAATATAAAAACAGTGTATGTGTATCATATTATAAATCTAGGGACTACCGTCTCTGAGTACATGAATCAGGGTGCCTAAGAGAGCACCCTTATTGTGTGGTTGAAACCTAAGAGTGTGTTCGAGGCTTGGAGCTTCTCAAAAGTCTTCTTAAACAGTCGCATGATCGTCGGGAGGTGATGAGCTTCTCAGAAGTCTCCTTTAACAGTTGCATGCTCTTCGGGAGGTGATAAGCAACATTTTCCTTTGTCACGAAGAGACTGAATCACGCAAACGTTTTTCGGCAATCTGCGCATGTTCCTCGACACTACATGTTCAAAGGGGTGGGCACCTCTAGTGAGATTTTGATTAATACCGTTAAAAAAAACGTGAAAGTTAAGACGAGTCTGAAGGTGCTTAAATATTTGCTTATTACTGTGAAATGACCTGAATTATAGCTGATCACTGAAAATCCGGCACCCCATGCGAACTGTTTTTATCAGTTAACGGTCGATAAAAAACCGAACTCCATTCCTCCAATTTACGGTGACCTGAATAACTAACTGTTCTTTCGGCAGCGTAAACTATTATGATGTGCTTCTTCTCTTCCTGCAAGATAGGAAGAGCAAAGAAGCTCTGTAGAAAATGATGTTAGCGTTTGGTAAGGGGCGTTCTTACCTAACGCTTGGAAATACCGGTGGTTAAGCGGGTATTAATTAGTGTTTCAGAAAGTGTTATTTTTTTTCTTGGCTGTTATTTTGTCGTGTGATAATTAATGTTCATTGTGTTTCCAATCTTTTGTATGTATGTCGAAAGATTTGGTGTTCTTAGTCTTCTGCATCTCCATGTCTGTTTAACCTGTTCAGTGAACATGTATGGGCATGCGTTGTTTCTAAATGAGATAATCATACGTTGTGATTATAAGAAGGAGACTTTTGACTTATTCTAACAGTTCCTATTGAATTAGTAAGCATATCACACTGGTGCCTTGAATAGTAGGCTGCTTGAAGGTCCTTCCCTAGATGATGATAAAGCTGGCTTTTATCGCGGTCGCTTTATATGCAGTTGCAGTAAGTCCTACTCAGGGTCTGTAGTATTCTGTCTTGCTTACCATTTTGGCCTTTTACAATCACTGTTTTAATTTCAGCTACGTGGCGTTATAATCATGGCTTCTCTCCCCGCGGTTGGGTTGATCACATGAAAATTCATTTGGTTGTTACACGATAGTTTTCAGGGCATAGCAAGCAAATTTACTCAAAGCAAAAGGACATAAGTTTAAATTCCATGCGAAATTATTTGAATTTGTTTTTTCGTAACTAAGCGAATTGAAATAGCGCTAATTAAAAACGTGTATTAGGTCGATTTATTGTTTAATTATTTAATTACTTCTTCTGGTCAGTTGATCGTAATTGCAATGGCATTGGTTATCAGAACACCATATTGGAATCATTCATCGGTACTGAATCTTGATTTAGTTTTGAATTCGTATTATTAAAAATTCATGATTCATTTCTGTTTCATCAGCTGACTCAGGCTAGGCTTACACTTTTCCAGGTGTCTTTTGCCCCGCACGAAAATTATACCGGCTAGGGCTTCTGAGCATACATAAGAACAGTTGATTTCGGCGTGACTTCCGTAACGGAGCAAAGCTGCGCCGCGTCCATCTCTAAAGAGGAGAGAGACATATGGGATAGTTGTGCTTACTATACCGGATAGCTAGTAATCAAGTTTGCCTTTTGAAACAAGATTAGATTGGCATTATTTTTAACTGGAACTTTCCACAACGCTTAATATAACGACCATGAACCGTCCTCTCCCCGCGATAAGCGACCCCATTGAAGGGAGAATGGGACGCGCAAAGCCTTCTAGGAGTTCGGTCCGCCATTCTGTCTTTTTTTCACATAGATAGAAGCAAGAGGCATTGCCCTCAGGGGCAGCCCGATAAAAATTGGACCGTAATTTCTTGTATCGACAGACTAGATTTTAGTTCTTCTTTACCCCCTGAAAAACCACGTGACATTGCTTTTATCCCATCAACAGGCCGTGGGACGTGCATGGGGGCGGACGTGTTTTTATGAGACTCGGCTACGACATACAGTGATCCTGTTTGCCTTTTTCTGCCCTCGTATCCTTAAGCGCGTGCATTCTGGCGGGTATCGTATGAAGGGTTCTATTAAGACTGTCTCTGCGTGCTATTATGAATGCAATTGTAGTTTTGATCAGCCATGCCTGGTATAGCTACTGTCAGTAAAGAAAAATCTTCTTAATTTGACTTGTTGTTCTCCTACCAGCAATCTTCTATAGTTCCACGAAAGCCCCGTCACCTTAAGAATGAACGTCAGAGCATAGTGAGTTACTACCGCAACCAGAAATTACCCTTGGGATTTTTTGTGAATGGACGCGGATCACGGACGACGCCCCGTTTACTCAAAAGTAGCGGAAGTGGAAGTGGAAGTGGGAGCGGAAGCGGAAGTGGTGATATTATTTCCCGTTTTGTGATTTCCCATGGTCGTAAGAAAAGTAAAGTGTAACAAATGATGCTTGTCAGACTCACTAATCTTGTTTGATCATCTTGAAGACGAACGTTTGTGAATAAACGAAGTATTTACTGGTTGAAAGTCTAGTTTGCTTTAAGTTTTTTATCAAGGAAAACCACGTAATTGCGTAAGTCGTTTGCCTCCATTTTATGACCCTTTCTCTAATCTGTTCTATGATTATGCGAAGTGATTTCAGGGCAATATCAAACAATTAATTTAATCATATAAACACCACGCAAAAAAAAAGAGTATGCGTTTGACTTTTAGTTACCTCCCTTCGAATAAATGTTTCAAGGTATTGATAGCTGTCTGTTACGTAAGATTTTGCTGACCAATCAAGCTGATAAACAAGAATGAAAAGGGTAGATCGTATCATTAGCTGCTGGAGAAGGGCAGATGGGATACAAGATTCGCATGAGGACAACAACAGATAATATAGAAAGTAATTAGTATGACTTGTTTTACAAACCTTCTCCAAAGACATTTTAGCTAGTATTTAAACTTCCGTCTATTTGAAATTAAGATTATTATTAGACGGGATTTTAAATGAAAGCGTTTGTGTGCACATGGTAAAAAGTGACGCGTAATGTTTCAGCTTACCGAGGGACTTAGCGCGCGGAAGATATTTGCAGACCTTTGAAATAGCCATATCGTTTTTTCCGGTGTTTAATAGGTCTTTGCTGACCTCAAGGCATCTGAAAAAGTCGCTCGTTGTGCACATGGATTCTTGTAAAGCGACAGAAAAAAAAAATTTAAAAAACGGTGTGCGCCTAAATGTCCTCTGTCTCATTTAATTTCTTTTCACCCAGCCCAATAAAACAATGAATTAGGAACTAAGCAATAGTTAAAAAATGGGATCCGGTCATTTTCCGTCTTCTTTTAAAACTTCTCTTCTATCTTTACTACTTAAGAAGGCCTGCTTAGATCATGAAGTTCTTGCAAACTTCAGACCTGTTTCAAACCTCAAGGTGATCTCAAAAGTTATTGAAAAGGTCGTCGCAGTACGTCTTCAAAAATATTTAGAAGCTAACCAGCTAAATGAGCCGCTACAATCTGCCTATAAACCTTTTCACAGTGGTGAACCCGCCCTTGTGCTTATTCATAATGACATTTTGGTTTTTATTGATAAACGTCACTGTGTTATGCTTCTACTGTTAGACCTGTCTGTTCCTTCGACACTTTGGATCACGATATCCTCCTTACAAGATTGCACTAAATACTCTATCTCTGGCATAGCCCTTGAATGGTTTCGCTCCTACCTTACTAATCGCTCGCAGTTTGCGTTAATTGAAGGATGTAGATATCACAGTCTCACGAGCTCAAGTGCGGTGTACCTCAAGGTTCTGTCCTTGGCCCGATTCTGTATGTACTCTACACAGCACCTGCCGACATTCTACGATTCCGTGAAATGCAATTTCACTTTTACGCCGATGACACTCAATTATATATTTCTTTCTCTACAAACAACGATATAGAATTAACCAACAGTATCACTAAGATTGAGGAATGCCTGTCCGACATTGATAAGAAGATGTCCATCTACAGACTAAAACTAAAGGCAAAGACAAGACCGTGCTTCTCTACTTATTCTCAAAGTATAATCCACAACAATCTCTACCAACGCGTCACTTTGGAACAGACATAATCAAGCCCTCTTCACCTGCAAGAAATATTGGCGCTATCTTCGATAACAGTATGCCAATGCTTCCCCATGTCAACAATGTTTGTAAATCTGCCTTTTATCATTTTCGCACCATTTCCTGCATAAAGGAAATACTTATCAACGCAAACTACTGAGATTCATATTCACGCCTTTGTAACTTCCAAACTTTCAATTCTCTACTATATAATGTCCCTAAAAACGTCAATCGGTGCACAGGTGCAGCTGCCAGACTGATTACACGCTCTAGGAAGTGTTATCTCATCACTCCCATCCTCTTTGATCTTCTCTGGCTACTTGTTTCTGAACGAATTAAAGAGTCTACTACTTACCTTCAAGGCTCTACATTCAAGACGTAATCACCCGCTACTTACCGTCTAGATCGCTTCGGTCATCTTCTACGCTCAGTCTGAATCCTGTTAGCTTTAACCTTAAGACCTATGGATCTAGAGCATTTGCTGTCTAAGCCCACCAACTTTGGTCGTTGGGAAGATTTATTTCATTTTATATGTGGTATATTTGAATTTAAATTTATTTTAATTCTAATTTTTTCACTTTGTTAAGCGCCTAGTTCATTACTGGATAGGCGCTATAAAAATGTTCTTCTTCTTCTTCTTCTTCTTCTTATTATTATTATTATTATTATTATTATTATTATTATTATTATTATTATTATTATTATTATTAAAAAGACAATAGAAATGTCATATTGACACGACAAGATTTCCTTCCGGACCGCACCGCCGACGGAGATTTGTTGTTACATTCTTAAGTACATTTTAGACTTTCGAAGACATCTTTCGTCTTATTTAAAATTTGGCCCGCGGCTTGAAGACTTCTCTCAATTTTGTCTCTAGTTGGCTGCCTTGCGACCTAAAATGCTCGTTTCGCTCGCTTTTCAACTTTTCTGCGGTGGAACTCGTGTCAGAGGTCAATTTGTGGCAAGTCCAAGCCTAGCAATATTTGCTCGCGATCTAGCTTCAAAAGTTGGAAAGATATAAATAAAAATGTAATCTTAACGCGAAGAAGCATCGCAAAGGTTACTCAAAGATTATATTATGATTTCATTGCACCCGTTTCCCTAATTATTTAGTGCCTGTTGTTTGATTTTGTCCGCCGTAAGGAGGTTTTATTATAAGTTTACTAACATGTCTTTGCGACACATCGTGCTTCATGAAGCTTCCACAAGATATCCTCAGTCACATTCGTGTCTCAATGGTTTGTTTTTTACATAGTCTTTATTGTTGCTGTGCCATTTCTGCTTATTCCTTTCACGACTATCTGAGCTTGTATGGAAGCTGACGGGAGAAATAAGCCTTCAACTGGCATTAGAGTGCTCCCCTTCTCTCTTTGGTCCTCCCAACAGCAATGAAAGTAACGCCAAAAAACAAAACTGTTTTACCCAAATCAAAACTTAAAGGGAACAATATATCATTGATCTGTAATTCTGAGACGTTTTAGTGAAGTATCGAACTCGGCCAAGCGCGATGCAAACGGATTTTTCAAGGTTCTATTGCTCTCCTCGCATCTTTTGAATTCGCGACATCCTGTCAGAAAATCAAAGTTACATGCACGGTAACCGGATACTGCTCCTTTAAGGTGGTTTTATTCTTTGGGTAAAATTCTAGTTTTCAGGTTAAGTATTTACACTATGGCGCTGTTTTGCTACCATGCCGTGGAGCATGCACAGTGAGTGGTGCGCACGCCCGAAAAAAAAACGAATTAAGCGTATCGCAAGTTATACGTTTTTGATGCCGCAGTGTGGGCATTCGTCAACGATGCTTAAACGCTAATGTGGACGTGGGAAATTTGATTCGTTTTTTGTTAACCCGAAAGGCTTTCGGAAATGTGTAAGTGTGAACAGAGTCTGACCGTTAATGTTATCAGTTTTCTTTTAAACACCGTCGCCACTGGAACAACGTTGGAAAAGAAAGCGTTAACTACCTGAAATGGTAGATTCCAAAGAAGTGATTGAAAATAGTAGCTTTGTTCCTGCTTAATATATGGTCGGGTGTGGCTGCAGAAGTTCCATTTTATTTTAAAGCAAAGACAACAAAGACACAAAGTCTTGTAGTCGGTCGGTCCCTAAAAAGACTTTATTATCGTGCCACGGTTGATTGCTAAAACACAACTCAACTTGTTGAAAAAAAGTACATGAGTGGTTAACGGCAATGTCGTTTATTGACAAAATTTAAACTTCAAACTGATGAAGTAGACTTCATTCACATCTCGTCACCAAATAACAGCATATCACCACCGATTAACTCTTCTAGAACTATAATACTAGCGTGTACACCAGTAAACCATTCCATTATCAGTTTATTTACATATGACTGAAGATAACATCATAAATCGCCCTATAATATCATACACAAACGATTGAAACAGGTAGTGATTTTCCGTTTTGTATCGTGGCTTGTACCAGTTCGTTTGGTTAGTTTGTGTTGGTCGGTTAATCTTTTATTTAAGTAGCACTAATTAGTAACGTTTTAGAACAAAAACTGTCTACAAACAAAAAAAACACACCCTAGCTCTCTAAATACAATCATTCTCTTGTTAAATTTTATAACAACGTGTCGAGCCGAGCAAATATCGTTCGATTCTACGAAGATGATTTAATCATGTCATGTACAGAAAGAAAACTACCTTAAATCGATATAATACATGGAACAAGTGCCATGTATGTCGTCTTCTTTCGCGGAAGAATTAGAAATTTGCAGGCCTTCGCCTTGGTTATGATACGATTTATTCGCTCATATTCTCCATATCAGGCAAGCCCGTTTTTACAAATAGAACTCTTTCCAGCAAAGTAAAATGTTACATCCATTAAAGAGCCAAGAAAATGCAACGTCCGATAGAAAGTTCGTTTTGTTCTTTCATTTATTGGCTCAACCCAGGTAGTTAGCGTTGAGTAGGTTATCCTCGTTGACAACTTCGTGCCCGTTAATAACTTCGATGCATTTATAGTAGACTTCCAAGTATTTGTATACGTCAGCGCATGATTGGTCGTTGAAAAAGAACTTCGTGCATCTAATCTCGCACATGGTCGTTCCCTCGCAGGCGTCTTTTACTTTTGTGAGAAACAATGGTGTTGTCGGGCAGTACTGATTAAACTTAAGATTTCCTGTGTGCTCTGTGCACAAGCCGAAGTTTCGTCTTCCCCAGAAAGCAGAGATTATGCTAATGTGTTTGTATTCGTTGCATCTGAGCCAAGCTGTGTCCTCTTCACATTTCACTGTGCCGTTCTGTGAAAAACAAAGACACAAGTTTATTCAAGAATTATCAGAAACTGGAAGATCAGTCACCGCCACTACTCAAGTTTGAAACTTCTTAAACTTGCTTGAACACTAGCAAAGAAATTAAGTAAGAAACCTTTTGAAGGGTAACACGTGACAACTATCACTGATCACTCTGGTGTCATTCATTGATTTTGACAGATACGTACTGTCGTTGTCGCCTCGAAAGTTATGTTATGGCAACCAATTGTAGGAAGAGTTAGGAAGAAAGCCAGTCGACTATATCCACAACACCAAAAGGAACACCAGTCTTGACAACGTCAGCGATATTTGGTCAGCAATGCTGGATTGAAATGTGTGGGAAGATTTTGTCATGGAAGCTCGATTGTGAGATCGGCCTTAAGTAAGTAAGTATTTTCGTCTGTATCCTTTAAAACCTTAAGCTCGAATAGTGTTTAGTGTTATAAGACTAAAATGGGGTACTTACGTATCTGATTGGTGTGGGGCCAGGGGGACCTTGCGGACCAGGGGGACCTTGCATACCGGGGATACCAGGCATTCCGCTACCTCCCGGGAAACCAGGAGGACCGGGGAAACCAGGGGCTCCAGGAGCACCATCCATACCGGGAGGACCCTGGAAACCCGGAGAACCGGGTAGACCTGGTGTACCTGGAAAACCAGGCGGACCAGGATCTCCCTTGAAACCTGGAGGTCCTTGTGGTCCAGGAGATCCAGACATTCCTGCCATACCATTCATACCGGGAGGACCTTGAAGGCCTTTGAGAATGAAACCCAGTGTTACATTCTGATCCTTTAGTAGTTTGTTTAGGAGTGGAGGGACTGAAGACATTGGCAGCGACGCCTTACGGAAAGAACAATGAAAAACAATTAGTGAGGATATTTTCTAATTCCTGGTAATTCTTTTTGGCTCTGTGATTGTAAAAGCTTTCATTACCGTCCTATATAAGCTAACAAAGACAAGAAAACATATGAATAAGACTGTGAGGTAATAAAAGTTCAAAGTGGAAACAGGAGAGCGAGGACTGCTCGTAAGAAAGATGTACTACCCAAGACATGCGGATAAAGTGTGTTTTTCAACTGCTTATTTCTCTTTTATCCGTTGAAAGTCAAGAGACAAATTAAAATTGCGTATTCGATTTAGCTATCAAAATTTGTCAGTCCATATCGTACATATATTATTTTGTTCTGTCTTTCCTGTGCCAGACTCCCTCTAACTGGGACGAAGTTTTCTTTATCTTCGATCGGTTAGGAAACACTCTAAAATTCCAGAAACAGATTTGACCCATGCTTAAGCCTTATAATCTGAAAGCAAGGTAATTATAAACAGCTCTCGGGCAGCGTATCGTTGTATAAGTAAAATCAGTGAACACAAATTAAATCGCCATAGTCAAAACCACCAGGATAACTATCACATGCCACCATGAAATTCACCTGGTTTTAAAATCGATCGATGACTACACTTAAGTTCACCTAAAAGCATTTGTATTACCGATTTGTCTGTGGCCAGATATATCGCCGCAAAAGTTACGACAACCACCGCAAGCATGGAATCGTAGCTGGGTATTTTAGGGTTCCTGATTGGGCCTTGGCTTTGTTCCTCTGGATTAGTGATTTCTGTATTCTGCCGATCTTGTCCAGTAACTTGTTGCTTTAAAATTTTAACTATTAGAACTTCTTTCCTTCGCCATTTCTTATATTTAAACGTTAATTTCTGGCAAAATTATAGCGAAAAATCGAAACGGACGGAAAACGGAATATGTAATCGACGTGTGATTGTAAAAAATTAACAAGAAACTTCCTTCACAGTTTATTTCACTCACTCCATATTTGGTGCTAAAACAGGTGGGTTGACACTAAATATGGCGCGAAATAGAGAAAAAACACATTTGAAAATGGTTCCGAAGCTAATATTCATTACGATAAAATATTTCCATACATTAAATCAAGAACCATTTGGAAACAGAGATATCAAGAAGTTTCACATCCCTCGATCGATGTAGTTTGTTGATCTTTGATAAAATCTGTGATGCCAATAATCTGAAACTACATGTGTCATATGTCTTTGTGTGTTAAGCAAAACATCATAGTAAAAAATAAAAACGATAAACCATAATGGACTGTGCACAGCAATTTTAATTTACGAAGAGACTATGGTAATACAAAAAGTACTCAGTTGTGCCGTTTGCGTATATACATTTAAGTCGTCGGTATATGTTTTAAAGCCTGGAGTTACTCATCCAAAATGATACGGTTCTTTGATTAGCCACCAACCGTTCGATCAATCGTTCCATTGATCAAACGTTCGATCGACTAAGACAACACGCCCAGTAAACTAAACTCAGTGATTCGTTTATAAATCAGTACTTACCGATAACTGAAAATGTACTAGGCCTACGGCGACTAGTACCGCCAAGGAAGCGATCCTCATGACCTAGGAAAATAAACAGAAAACACTATTTTTCCAAAAATGAAACTGACCCTTCCGTCAAGCCAACATAGGAAGGGGGTTGGGGAGTTTGGTTTCTAGCCAGGCTACCGTGACTTCATTCCACCAGTAAATTGTTTATATATTAGGCAACTGGTGAATGAATAGTTAATTATCTTTGTCTAATGACTTAACTATTTGAGGATAACGTAGTGTTGGATTAGGGGGACAGCACTCATTCAACTGGTCCGCTCTACAGGTGTTTAAAAATCTTTCGGCCAATTACAGCCGCCTGTTGTGACATTTTCTGTTCTGGTTTGTAATTTTTAGATCTTTAGCTAACGAGGGTCTTTTGGATTTGTAATTTTTCGCGGGCTTTTTTCCCTTGCAAATAAAAGTACCCGAAGTTGCTCATAAAGGCTAACAATCGTTTCATCGCCTTACGCCCCTTAGTCAACTTTCCGTCACCCAAGAATAAGACAAGAATTCTATCTTGTTGTAACCTTGGCACCAAAGTGACCTAAAAAGACTCATGTTACTAGAAAAAGTAAAAATCTTTTCTATTACTATTGCTTTATGATAACAATTTGCTCTTTCAGCGTGGTATCATTACTTCTAAGTTGCTGGATTGTTTCTCAGGAGTGACCATCCACAAAAGGGTGGTATTGAATTGCCTTCCTACCGTGCTGTTTGTTTTTTGGGTGTTTGTAACGCGATTCTTCTTTTTTTTAGTTCTGCATTCAAGCACCATTTAAAGGAACACGGCCAAAAGAGCAGATCTAAAATAAATTTGCTACTATAAATTAAAACGGGAGCGTCAGATGTCTAATTTGCGTAGTTCGTCAGATCAAGCTTCATTACAGAGTCTGACTCGAACAGAAGGTACACAAACACACGTTCGAGTCTTTCGATTAAATCCCTCGAACGTTTCACACTTTATATAACAAAATGCTTACCTTACTTGACCATAAAATACCTTCGATAACTGATATGATAGTGCTATCCAGTGGACTTAACTTGATATCGGTGGGAGACGTCTTGCACAAGCAAGATATATCACCGTAATGCCTCCAGAAAAGGTCCTTCAAAGGTGATATCAATCACTTCCGGGTGCAAAGGAAACAATGAAGCTCCTCTTTTGGAGACTTGAGCTTTGGGTTCCCGAAACAACCCCTTGATGAATAAGTCCGTTATCGAATTGATATAAAGATCCTGTTCGCTTTTGCCGATTCCAGAATGTAGTGACCACGACAAATGACCTCACGCTGGCCAAGGCATTTCCCACCGATATCTTGAACCACTTGATCCGCAAATATATTACACAGTTCCCTCTCAGTGTAGTTTTAAAAACACTGCGTAGTTACAACACCAACCTGAAGTTATCAGCCCGTTCTACAAAAAAAGTATGGCTGCCACCTACAAAGCTTCCGGCGCTTTTTGCTCTGAAACTGAGTTCGCGAATTGGCTCCCAATATGAGAGGTTTGACTGGTTGATTGGGCGAGGGGCACCGAACCTGAGCCTGCGTTATTTAGCGTCAGTGTTATCGCGCTTAACGTGGCATCACCGGCTCGTGAAGACTAAGACACTTGATACACAACATTAAGATGCGATGACGTAATCAGTTGACCCTGAACACTACTCTGCCAATCAGCACTCGAGTTTAAGCGCGCGAACAGGTTGTCGGAGTGTGGAAAAGAGAGCAAATAAGCTCTTGAGTTTCTTCATTCACGCCCTCTTGAGAAAAAAATAATCACTGAGTGTGTTTTCATGGTTTTGATTTTCGACTTATAGGGGCAGCATTTTATGTTTTGACTCCCATTAGAATTTCTTAACAATTTTTTTATGTGGAAAATAATGCCTTTTTCTTCTGTTGTGTCTTGGAAAATGAAAGTGTTCTGACGTAATGTTACTCAATAATCTTCGGGTGTCATGCAACACATTGGTGTTAACCTAAGAGAACCTTGAAAATCGAAGGAGAAAATTTTCAGTTTTCTTAAACAGCGAGGTTAGAAATATGGCAGAAAATTTGAAAATAAAAAATAATTGTAGTAATATCAATCAAAAAGAGTATAATCAAAGTACTTTTTTGTAAAAGATACAATTACGCGAGCTTTTTACTATTCATAGAGCGTGCAAAAATCACTGAGTACCTACAAGGATCTTAATTTTACTCCTGTATTTCAGCAACTGTTTTCTTTTTCCTCCGGTTCTTTGCTCCTTTTCATTAGGTTCACACCCCCGATGGGGACAATGTAAACACAAACCTCCCTGAAGCTTTTATGCTATAAACCGCTTATTTTCAAAAGTCAAACAACCTGTCTTTATTGCTGTTCAAGAATCTCAAGATTCAACTGATATTCAAAAATAAAAATAGTAAGTTTTCATCCCGAAAATAAAAGCCCTGCAGTAATCAAGGGTTCTACAGTCTAGGTACTTGGTTAATTTGGAAGTTTGAAAACACATAATGAAACATTACTAAATACTTAGCACTGCTTCCAAAATTTATACTTACTGAGCCACTCGAAAATGTTATAGGCAAAGTGATTCGAAACTTAAATTCTTTTCAAAAAATTATTAGAATAATTTCAACTCTGGACGAAAATCACAATTGCTGTCCTACTCCGTCGGCTGGGAAAATTACACAGCGATAGTCCAACTTAAAAGTTAGGGTACCAACCCAAAGTTCTAACGTTATTGACAAACAATCATTCCTAACTATTGTAGCCTAAAGGAATAAATAAATTCAGCGACAAATTGTCAACTGGAAAGGAGGAAGTACTTCACTGAATTTTGGTTAACTCTTTCAAATTAGGCTGGATAGAAAACGTTATGTTATTATCGTTTTCTCGTTCAATAATGTAGCCTGAATTTCATCCGATTACTTATAATCCCATGAATATGAATCTGAGGATGATTTCTTGTTTTTCTTCTCTGTGTGTTCCTGTTTGTTTGTTTTGACGAGGTTTAGGTTTTTAGACTTCTAATTTGTAAACATCGCCACAAGAATCTCCTCAAATTTCAATCAAATATATCATTTTCTACATCTGTAATATTAAGGTTCGAAACCGACTTTGGATTAACTCGTGTGTCCTCTTGAGTACACTAAGGCCTAAAGTACTTTCCACAAAATAGCTGGAGATATGACATAGAATCGTGTTATATTTCCCATAACATTGAAGTTTCAGTAAAGCACATCATTTTTATTTCGGTCTTTACCCTTACTCAACTGATGCGAGACAGACAAACTTCAAATCTTATAAACATCTAATTGTTGAAGGTGCCATTTTTGCTGACAAGAGGTGCCATTTGGTTAGTTTTGGATCAAAAAATGTTTAAATGGAGATCTAATAAGCATGACTTCAATGTTGTCATTGATTTTTTGAAATTAGCACTGATAAATGATGTGAAAGTACGTGTCTTGGTTTCTACTCGAACTAAACTAACTAAACCGCAACATTAGTCGATACATATCACACAAACTGCTTTGTCAAAAACTTTCAAACTAGAACACATTCAGCTGTGGTCTCCAGGGATTTGTATGGAACTTTTCAAGTTCTTTACCTTAATTTTATTTTCTGGTTTTTGCCATCAAAATGAATCTGGCTTTTTCTACGGGTCAAGTCAAAATCGTTTACTGTGGATTAAATTTCAAGCGCGCCAGTTTGAAAAATTTTACTTAATAACACTTTTATACGGAGCTTTCACAATTTTTTCTCTTAGCTATTTTAAACTTTAAAAAGGGCGATGCCTGCATGTTAGCAAAGACTGAGTAAAATCAAGTGAGGCTTGACGACTGTCAGTGCGCGGTGCGTACTACCTATCAGACAACGTATCGATCTTTTCGCTCTAAAGCATTCGAGACCGATCTCCCCACGAGAGGTGATTTCCGCGCACTCGCGTGTTTTAGTCGCTCAATTCTAAGAAAAAATGGTCTAACAGACTACTTGTTAGTGAAATTCTTCTTGTGTTCTATTCTGTGATTCCTACATACTGATTGGCTAATTAGCTCGTAGTTAACGAGAAGAGGTTATTATCGTCTTTACAGCGATAAATACCTCTAGAAATCACCAGACAGAACTTACGTATTGGCTATATAATATCAGTAGGAAGCGGTTTTGATACTTGATTTGACCGTTAGCAAAGCCCGAGTTACGCGTTCTTATTACAGCGTTTTCTGAATTAAGTTTTGTATGTTTCAGTCTTGTCATTCCAAGAATTGAAGACTCCAACTAGTTAAACACCTTTGGTCCGAATTAGCCTTCATTTCTTAAAGCCTTATTTTGACGGACTGAGAGAATTTCCGCAAACTGAAATATAGGGCATGAACCGTATAAGCCTTAAACGCCTGCAACGACAAGAGCAAGACAGAAACACTTTTTTGGAATATAAACTTCATTGTCTGAATTCTCACAGAAAACGTTCCAATTTATTTTTCTGTTTTGTTCGTCTTAGCCCTACCAGCCGAGGCGCTGTGGAGACAGTTGCCATGGAAACTCAAAGTGTATTTTCCTGTACGACCTGGTACGGGTGGCGTGCGGGTGTTTTGCACGGGAAGGTCAACACATCTAATTCAATTTCTACAAGAGCGATAATTCTGCGCGGTACTTAGGATAAGTGCGAAAAACTGTCAAACAAAAAATAAGCATAACCTATTTAAATAGGTGTAACTCCGTGTGGTTTAAACTAGGATAGCTAATTAAAGACGAATAAATTTAACGATTGTCAATAACAAAAAAAATACGTGGTCGTTATTAATGACAGAGTTTATTATAACAAACGCAGATTTACCCGAGAAAAATAGTTTATAAAAGTAAGAGTTCAGACAAGACAATATATACGTAAGTTCATGTGATAAATTGGCACTTAAGACTAATGAATGAAAACCTTTGGCTCAAGTCGCAAGGAACTTGAATGCTACAAAGTAAATGGTACAAAAATTAAAATGATCAGTTATATTCACTTCATTTTATAGTCTGAGACTAAATAACAAAGAAAGCACCATGACTTACGAGCCTGTTTGCTGTGATATCTCGTCTAATGTCTTCCTTTTGAGAACACCGTAGAGTTGACCACAGATAACATACTCCCCCAAATCTTTGCTATATACGTTTTCTTCCTCAAAAAAGAACAAATCGGGGCAGAAATTTTATTACCACTAACAACAAAGCCCCGAAGTTTACCTATTGTTCTCGTCTTTCTTTCCGCGACTTACCCACAAGCCACCGGTAGAGCTACAACCTGCCTTTCAAATCGAGCGACTCTAGAGTCTGATTGGTTTGTTTGCAAGTGTCCCTATTGGCTTCATTTCTTTTTAATTCTCCACTTTGAAAGCAGCTGGGGAAATCAAAATACGTCATCTTCTGGTCAAGCGAGGAAAAGACAAGCTTTTTATCTGACGACAGGGAAATACTTAAAATTAACGAATGGGAAGAAGAGATCTATGTTCGGAGTTAAATGCAACGAAAATTGTATTTCAAGTCGTCAATTGCCTTCGTTTTACGCTTTTTTTTAAAGCCGATGAAATGATGTTGGATTGTAATTCGATGAAGTCTTGTATCCTTAAAATTTACCACGAGGCAAACATAACTAGAGGATACTTTGCCGTATTTAGTCTTCTTGATAATATATGAGCACCTGGAAAATCTTTCACTTCGAAACCAAGCCTTGGCGGAAGCAAGTCAAGTTCTTTCTTATTTGGGAAGGAGCAGAGAAGGAGCAAGAAAATACTTATCCACAGCAGAAGCGTCTTTACTCAACGTAATGTTAACTCATGGATTGGGGATAGCTTATTGATCAACTTGGTAGCATTTTTAGTCACTCTCAAGATTGATTTGGGTCGCATCGGTCCTTTAGTGTTCACAGGTGGTTGAGTCGAAAATGACGGCCGTCGTCGCTGCTTCACGCGCCGTGACCTTTGCAAGGCGATTTATTATGGGTGCATGATTTAAGCAATATCCGGCGCAACGTCTCCTTCGAAATTAATGCATGATACATTTCTTACTTGGAACACGCTTCCCATTTTCTTAAAAGCCATTCCAACTTTCCTTTGTTTACCTTAAGCTGTTGGATCAGATTTGTGTTTCAAACAGTGGTGAGGGCAATCAATGAAATAGGCCATTTCCGAGTTCCAAAAAATCTCACTTTCAAAACGAGGCTAAGTGCGAAACCTTTGTTGTGAAAATGAGTTTCATTTGCATCATCATTAAAAATCATTTTCATATCAATGGCTTCGCACTTAGCCTCGCTTTGAAAGTTTGATTTTTTGGAACTCGGAAATGGCCTATTGCTGGAGCAGTTGTTGACCATGGCAATCTGGTAGTTCTTTAATTTGTGCAATATTAGAGGCGTTTGTAAGCTTCTTACCGTGTCAAGCTTCCTTCCTTCCTTCCTGCGAAGTACAGCGTTGGTTGTTTTCTCCATCCTTCACAAGCACTAAGATTTTACTGCTACTGGTCTCCATGATTTGTATATTACTTATATTGCAGTTGCTTTTCTGTAAGAAAGCTAACTGCTTCACTCCTTTGATCGCAATTTACTTCATAGCTCAATTCCTTCCTCTCCATGTATTGATTACACATTGGCAAAGAAAACTCTTTGATTAATTTTTTTTAACGACATGTCTAATTAGTACCCTAGGGGGTACTCCGAATTTCAAGTGAGGGGATGATTGAATGGAGGCAAAATCAAAACAAAAAAATGCCCTAGAACTTCCAAAAAAAAACCCCAAAAATCCCTGGAGGAAAAATTAACTCTAAAAAAATTCCATGCGGAATTTTCCGTGCCTTTTCCAGAAAACATTAAAGATTTAACACAAAAAGTAAAAACATCAGAAATAGAATGTTTGTGTTTTTTATTAGTCTCGCTTGAGTAAGCAGCTAGACTCATAATCTGCAAGCCGTTTTATTTTCTTCGTATTTAGTACACAAAACGACGGCTGTGGTCCCAGGCGTTCCTGGCGGAGACCGTGGAAACTGGGAATAACAATCGTCATGACTTTCATTGTATGCAAATTAGTCGTGCTGAGTTTGCGGTTTATTTGCGACGATGATTGAAATGACGCGCCATGTTCTATTGTTCCCGTACGTGCGGTAAAGCGTAACCTTCGGAGCCGAAGGGACTATGGTCGGTACCTGTTATCTCCCATTCTTTGTTTTATAAAGCGTTGTTATGACAAGGAGGAATTTGATACTGATTGTTCTTAGGGCTATTTTTATATGCTCCGTTATTTTAGTTTGCGTTCGTGAGGATTGGCCAGTTCTGGGACTATTTTAATATCTGTCCAAGATTAAACAAGCAATTCTTGTAGCGAAATTACCATATTACCATAATAAAGATGAAATGTTTTGAATTTATACAAATTTGTGACATTTTAATTGAATGTTTGCATAGCAAAACCAACAGATTCGTGTTTGCATTTTCCCACATTGCGACTTTCAACGTTTAATACTACAAATGATTAAAAAATATTAGTTACTAGTAGAACTCAATCAACACACAAAGTAATTACGAATGGACAGAAATAGCAAGGAAATTAATCTGCCCAAACTCAATTCGAGAATTTCTGTAGAAGATCGAAGTTTTAACTCTGCCTGTGGCCTTCGAACCAACCTTACGTGCTACAGTGCACTTGCAATTTAGCAGTCACTACACGACGTGACTGCCTGGAAGAACGATTTTGTTTTGCAAGCACGTGCTTTTTTATGGACATTCGGTCAGTTGTCACTTGTCGCGATGTTTCGTTTCGTACGTTTCCCACAGATAACGCACGGCAAATATATTGGCAATAGAAAGCAAACGCGTTGAAAAAACAAGGTGCACTGAGTGATACAAACTATTAAATAATTTAAATTTCTCGTTGCAAAATAATTGTCCTCGTAGCACACGACGTTACACGTTTATGCTTCGCACCATTGGTATCCGTCATGGCGCCGATTAGTCATAACCACACGAGGAGAACGTCTCGCTACCCAGGCTACCTTAGTCCGAACTTCTCGACCAGTCAATCTTGTTTTCTCGCGTCAAACTGGTTTTTTGGGTGTGAGCATCCGTTTATTGATAAACCGATGGTCATAACTGATTGTTGCTGACTGTTGCCAATATTGCACCTGCATAGATTTTGCCTAGAAGGCGAAATCCCGAGGAGGCATCCTAGTAGCTCGCGCGTATATATAGAAAAGTACTTACAGTTGAAATATGCAGTAAGTATACCTGAAAAAATCTCAATTTGCTTGATCAGGGGCCGCTTGGAAATCGTTAAGTAATGATGACGTTTCTATTGCTCACGACCGCAAGTAAGACATGGTTAGGATGACGTAAAACAGAAAATGCCCAAAGAGACTGCTTAGGGTGATTTTGTAACACTCATTGTTCAGTCATACTTCGATACTCTTTTGCGTTACGTGTTATCAGTGAAAGTTATAACCCAAAAGACACTCGTTAAGTGCCGATGAAGTTATAAGGTGCGTATACCTGTTTATATATAAACACTTGGGAGAGTTTGCCAGACAAGAGTTTATCATTCACAAATCTTTGACTGGAAACCATTTGCCAGACACTCTTTTTCTCTCTTAAAAAAGACTCTGTCCACAAACAAGCTAAACGAGTGAATAAGAGGCTAGCTTATTACTAGCAGAACGATGAATGATCACAGAAATTCGCCGACAATTAAATTCTAAGCTGTTAAATTCGGAGATGGGCTTACTGTCCGGCTAATAAGATGAACGGTTTGTAAAACGTGAAACAGAAATAGCGAAAAAATTCCAGCTTCTAATCAAATCTTTTCTTATCGTTGAGAATAAACTGATGTTCTCGAAACTGTTTTCAGATCAAAGCTGTGTAAATCGAACAGAAACAGTGCATGGAACTTGCGATTTGTTTCCTGTTTTTATCTTACCTATTGTATGAAATATGTGAAAATCTTCATTATGAATCTTTATATTTCAAAGAGCTTCACAACGACCAAGAATTAGACTACGAGAAGTCCCCATTTTTCCTCAGGGATAGTACAGCGACCGAAACGCGAGCGCGCGTGAAAATCAACTCGCCTTTCTCGCGTGGGTTGATTTTCACGCGCGCTCGCGTTTCGCTCGTTCTACACTCCCTGAGGAAAATTGGGGACTACTCGTAGTCTAACCAAGAATACTATTGACCGGCAACATACAGAGCGGGGGCGGCTGTAGTGTCAAATATTACTCATTATTTTTCCGTCATAACCTATGCCTAAACAGTTCTCCTTCTTGGCCCCAGCGGGACTTCTCGAGGGACTGTGGCACCCAAACCAGACTTAAGGTAGGAGGAGGAGGGAATGTCGTTTTGAGGAGGGTGCGGTTAACAACAGTGCTTTCATTGCCGTTGCTGACAGATGTGCTTTTGTCTTTAAAGGATTCTTAAAATTGAAGAGGAATTTAAATAAAAACTGACTAGAACGACTTTAAAAAATTGTGAAAGAATAAAAACACTGGTAAAAGAAGCAGGTGACCGGCTGGTTTGAACGTTTTTTTGTTTTTGTTTTTGTTTTGTTTTTTTTTGGTGTACCAAATCAATTTCGATTTTGTTTTCGGTCAGGGTGATTCTATAGTTATTGAGTGATTTGTTCGGGAAAATACGGAATCAATTCAAACGTTTAACAGAAGGAACTCAAAAGTTTAATTGAGCAGAAAATTGCTTGTGGTTTCCGCTGCATGTTTTCCCCTGTAGGTATGTCATGGTTTATGTATTTAGGACTGTGAACCCTATTCGTTGAGTACACGATGGCATGAAATGTGACTAAATGCAACGTCCGAGTAAGTGGAGCAAATTCTATGGTTTGATTATTCGATCAAGTGAAACTCTTGAAGTCTTTAGCAGTGACTATGTACTTTCACATACTATTTATTATTTTGTATAAACTGGTACCGTTCTATCTTTTGTGTCAGTAGACCAAACCCCTGGTGTGGTCATTTAAAAGAAACTCTTTAGCAGTACTATGTACTTTCATATCGTACTATTTTATAGGCCACTTCCGAATTCCAAAAACCCTCACTTTCCAAATGAGGCCAAGTGCGCAACCTTGTGAAAATGAGTTTTATTTACATGAGAGTGAAAAATCCTTTCCATACCAAAGGCTGAGCACTTAACCTTGTTTTGATACAGAGGCCAGGGGAAACTCGGAAATGGCCCATATGCTGTACAAACTGGATCTGACTTTTGAGTGAGCGGACCAATTACTTTTGCGTGATACTTCTTTTAATTTTATATCATTAATCATTCGGGATTTTCTTCAATTGTGATTTTTCTACTCCCTTGGTATTGCTAGAAGTAACGGTAACTACCGTGGGTCGTATGTAAGCGTGGACACGAGACAAAACAACATGTTCTAATAGGGTGCCAGACATGACCTGTTTTGCCGCCAAACATTTGAAGTTTGACAGCCGTTAAAGCAAACTGTCGCGCCAAAGGTAAGATGTTTATATGCTTTTGGTCAGCGCGTGACCGCTCATATTTCATTTTTCTCACCTCTCGCTTGCTCAGCAAACAGCACACTTGCATCCAGAAATTATTCTTAACCTCCAAAAATTATTGCAGAGACTGATTTTGTTGAGCAAAAACAAATCAAGTCGACAACAGCCGCCTACTCCAAACTTCAAATGTTTGGCGCCAAAACATATCACGTTTGCACCCAATTAGAACATGTTTTTTCCTCACGTGTACACGCTTAGATGCAACCGATGGCAAATGGTATTGTTGAACACTGAAGTCTTAAGCTCCTTAAGGGGATATTTGTCGGTTGTCGAAAAGTTAACGAAGTCTCGCTTACGAAGTGAAGACTAACTGCTTCCTACGCTTGTTAAAGGAAACCTCCATTCTTAAAGAAAATACTGCTTAAAATGCTCTGAAAGATCCCAAAAGGAGATTATGGAGCATTTTGGAAGACATCCTTCAAAAGTGGAGGTTCCCTTTAAAACATACTCATGGACGCTGGCAGTGAAGCGGTCTTTACAACGGCTCCTCTACTGAGGCGGAGTCTTATATTTAAATGTTTGGATGGGCATTGACTTAAAGAGATATATTTTCGGCATAATGGCCACAGGATGTAACGAACACACTCAATAAAATACTACTGTATCGTCTTCTTTCAAAACAGTTTTCATTACGAGTGCTGAATAAACACGACATTGTGCGTAAAAATGGTCATTTTTACAAACGAAAAAGATATTAAGTCTGCCTAGATACCCCTACCAGGATCTAGAAAAAAATATGATTGATCTATAATAATTATTCCTACTGTACACGTAATATATAAAGAAATATTGGAACTCCCGTTGTTGTTGAACTTGTTTGTTCAGTAGGCGTTTTATTGTGTTCATCAAGTGGTTCCGGCTGAAGTGTAGGGGTCGAACTTACAGTGCCTTGAACAAAGACAATTAAAAGCAAATCATTGTTTGCTCACTGACTCTTCACTGGACTCATTAAAACGACAAAACAAAAACCTACACGGATGACCTGATTTTCAACACACAGCCTTCCAGACGATCACAAGCTTTCTTATTCTGCCTCTCCGAAAAAGAAATCTTTCACGTCGAAGCTATCATGGAAGCTATATTGAGCTAAAACTTGCAAAAATTAGTCAAAATATTAACAAATTTTCCAACTTGAAATGGAAAACGGAAGAAAGCATTTTGCCTTCGTTTAGTACCACCTGCTTCATGATGTCAAAAGCAACAAGTGCTCTTCACAAACTTTGACACCCTAGCGCTCCTTTGATTGGTTTTCAGGTGTGAAAACATGTCTTAAACCATTGGTCACACCGGACAGTTGGACGGAAATTGTGTTTTATTATTAAATAGCTATCCAATTATATCAATATTACCTAAGAGTCGTTTTGGTTCATGGCTTTGCCATTGTTTCACTCGGTGGGCAGCTGAGTCCAGCGCTCTGATTGGTCGCTCAAGAAATAAGCATGTTAAGCTCGCATTACGTCATACCAAATAAAATTTCCTCCATTGTAATGCCACGTCAAGCACGGCAAGGTGGTTGGACGGCCTTAACGCACATGCGCGTAGGCACCCCAAGCGCCAGTATTGAAACATTTGAGAGCAAAGTCAGTTTCAGACCTCACGGTAACGGCTACTGACAAGGCTATTTTCCCATAGGAAACAAAAAGCTTTGTCACAGGTTAGTGTACTTGGAAAACATCGTAAACATCTTGGTTTGAAACACGAGCATTGAGGAACAAGCTTGTGAAGCGCAAGGAAGTAGGAGATTTAGTGGTAAACTAGATTGATTTGAATGCCAAACGCGATTCTTCCTCCGAGGGGATTACTCATCTGAACTCATATTTAGCTCCGAGCTGGTGCAGTCTTAGGAGTCGGATATTGATAAGGGAAATGAACTTCATCCAAACGGGACTTGAACATTGTCGGCGTTTGCCTCTCTTACTTGGAACTATTTACTTGCCAGTCCGTTTGGATGTGGTCTATTTTCTTTGTCAAATCGATCTGAGTTATCGGAGGAGGAGGAGCCTGTTTAAATTGATATCTATGGTTGTGAAGGGAAACTCTTAACTCGCAGGATCCTATTGAGGACTAAGTCACTTATACACATTTTAGTTGCTGGGAAGAATTAACAAGGAAAAACATATAACGCGGACCTTGATATTGTCCTGTGAGATTTGACATTTCTTTCCTTAGTTTCAACTTCGTAAAGTTATCACGCTCAATGATTACACTTAACGAAGCATATTTGCTGTAGCTTATGACTAAAGAAGAGGGATTAATCGTATCTAAAGCGACGATTGGTATTCAATCTTTGCCATTTTTAAAATTTACGCCATAATTTTTTTTCTGAACGTAAGGTAAATATGACATGTTTAACATCGGGTAACGAATATTACTTTTTTTAGATAGGAGGCAGAGGTTTAAATAGCTGTTAAATAGAAGAGAAATTAAGATTAATCGATATCAAGAATTTATTTCTCTTTGACAAGGAGATACTATTTTTATTTTCTTCAAGAAGACGGAATAGAATTTTCGCGCGCAAGATACTTTGTCGATGAGATGAATCACAACTTGGTAATAATTAATGACAAATCAGGGTGTTCGAGAATCATTGATCACTTGTTCTCTTGTTCATTTCCTCGTCAGGTTATGGGGCTCAGAGGAGGCATGGGCTGCCTTCTAGCCTTATTTGTGGGCCTTGTATGGCTAGAATGCACGGTAAGTCTACCTTTTTTAGCCTCTATTCTCGAAAATGTAATTATGTATTATTAATACTCACCCATAGGTTATCTTAGCGCTTGGGCAGGTCCTATTTCGGTGGTTAGAAGTGTTTTTGCTCGTTAATCTTAGAGCGTGAATTCAACAAACCAACTCTGAAATCACGCCAAACGCCGTTATAACTGCCGTAAATGTTACCTTAATATACTGACGAGGGTTAAATGTAAATTAAGTTGACCATATCCGATCAAATGGACCCGAATATTTTTACCAGTTTAATGACCGATTTTGGATTTCAAAATTATCCAGTTACGGTTAAAAGACCCAGTTTTTTCTCTATTCTTGAAATCTAGCTTTTCTTTTAAAGAACATTTTCTTTTTTTTCTTTATTTTGTATTAACTCGGCATCTACGAAAATAGCGAGAAAGAGTTGTTTTTCTATCAAGATCCAACGTTTTAAGAAATGATGGCCTTATATTTTTCGTTTTTATTTTGATTTTGGCATTATTATGAGGCTCTTTCTCGCTCTGCTTTTCGATGCATGACAATTGTCTGATGTAAACAAAAAACAGGTACTACCAGTCAGGCTGACGGTCCTTAACTACAAGTCGAATTGCAGTTGAGGGGATTAAAAAAAGTTTATTTTTGTTGGAAATGATTGAAAAGTTCTGATAAATGTCACAAGGTAACGAAATCGAAGAACGTTAGATACCTCTGCTGATTTTTCGAGCATGAAACCGTTAAGACGCGTGATCAATTTTGCACGGTCATCGCACGTTTATATAGCTGAAAGGGGTTATTAACAAAATATACATTTTGTCATATCCCAAAAAGTTACCCTTTCTCGCAGAATCCGCATGATTAACTTTCGGACGTAAACGCAAAATAAAGTCCGAAACGGAAATAAGGAGACAGGATTGTTAGAAAAAATTTCCACAGACAAAATAATTAAACACAAATAATTTAGCTTCTTTCTGAAAACAGTGTAGAAAATGAACTAGAAACCGGAGATTTACGGCTCTCGGAAACAATTGCATATGATGCAAGAGAGAGGATAAATGCAGATATCTAGTGAGACTGTTCTTTAGGACTGAATTCGTTTCAATATATACCCTGCAGCCCATGTATAACTTCGCTTTGAAAATTCTAAAGTGTATGAAGACATGTTAAACAGAATCTCGTTTTTGCATAAGGTCAAACCCTCACCGCTTAGGCTGTTTCATGGAATAATGGCGGGCCATGTCCAGATTCATTGACATGGTCAAGTTTCCATCTTTTTTCTTTCTACGGTTAGTTTGTAAGAAAGAGGAGAGCACACACAAATCATTGTTATATCATTTTTATTCAAGGAATGGCCAGCCGTTTTTAAAGTATAATTAATTTTCACTTACTTTTGTCAACGGTATTGTTTTACGTTAGACACCTTGCTAGTGACAAACCAATGCTACTTTGTAGTATGCATTCCCTAAGCCCAGGTCACGAACCTTTTGTAGAAGGTAAACACCACAAAAAAGTGTGACCTAATGTCTTGCTAGACAAATCGAGTCAACAGGTGCTGACGGTACTTGTTATCTGTTTTATATCTTTTGAAAGCTAAAAATATTTTTTACACCAAAACTAACCCCCATAAAGCCGTTTTCTACAAACTGACGAAATGCTTTTCTTTTGCCATTGTCTTTAAGAAATACGTATTTATTCAGTTCTTTTAATCTTTCACAGGTTTACTGTAACTAGCCGGAAAAAATTCACGCCGACATACGAAATAACACTAGTCGGCACAAGATTTTCGAAACCGCTGCAAAATGATTTTTAGCAAAAACCTTCAAAAACTATAAAGAGAGCCAGTTCCTTAAAATTACAAACAGTCTATGATTAGCATCAACGTCTAAGTCATAAATATGAAAACACTAAATTTACGCTTTTTTTCTAATTAGCATTCACAGGCAATTTTACCCGACTGGCCGAAGATCGGCGACAGAATCACACAACCATTCCTTGATCAGCTTATGGTCAGTCAGCTTCTTGAACAGAATCTCACGCTAGGATTCTTCTTGAAAGGCCTTAACGGTCCACCGGGTCCCCCGGGACCGGCCGGGCCACCCGGAGAACCTGGACCTCCAGGACTTCCGGGTTCAGCCGGTTCCCCTGGTCATGTAGGTGAAGATGGTGCACCAGGAGCTACAGGAACATCCGGTCCACCAGGTCCACCAGGACCTCCCGGTATGCCAGGAGATAAGGGAGATCCCGGAGAGCAGGGAGCACCCGGTGCTGCAGGTCTTCCCGGAGCCCCTGGTCTTCCAGGTATGCAAGGTCCAATGGGTCCTGCTGGTCCAGAACCAATTATGCCGGTAAGTGAAAATGACTTACGCAACAGCTTAACATGGACATCCCCAAAATTTGTTCGGTTGTCCAAACGTCCAGTGTGTGAATGCGTTCATTTTAAACTGTTTTTGTTCATCTCCATAAACTGATCATGACAAAATTAATACCAAATTATATTTTCAAAACTGCCTTATAACCTGGACATATTGATTAGGTGAAGGATAGGGATATTCCACTTCTAAAAAACTTGGGCCCATGACCTTAAATCTGACTTTCATGACAACTGCCTCGAATTGCCGTAACCAAATACGAAACAGAGTCACTAGCCGATCAGCCAAGGTATAAAGAGAATTTCGATTATATTCTCATTTTGCTACAATTACTAATAGAGGACAAAATAAAAAGATTCTATTCAACCGTTATCATACAAGGACTTCATTCTGGCCAGGTTTTCATCAACATGTTCGATTTTCTCCTGCAGAACTTTACTGTTATCTGTGAAGGAGAAAAGGGCTGGGTACAGTGCAAACAATACGAGCTCATCAAAGTTACAAAGGCATTCTGGGGTCGTGATGATCACGTTACGTGTCCCAAGATTCCTGCAGGGCTCACATCAGACAGACTGTGCGAGACGACGGCAGAAAACACCCTTAAAAAAGTCAATGGACAATGTAAAAACGAGCAAGCCTGCGAGGTGGTGGCCTCCAACATTTTCTTCGACGACGACACTTGTGGGAACATCTACAAGTATTTAAAAATTTGGTACGAGTGCATTCCGGATGAGGCGAACGCCGTGGACGTGCTGAAAGACGGTGGAAAACGAAGACGACGACGAAAGAAGAAGAGATCAACAAAAGAGAAGAGGTCCTCGAAAGAATAAACAACAACAGACTGTAGAATAACGAAATCAATTAACGCTACTACGAATATTTCAACAGCAAACTCGATTCCTGGAGCACGTTTAGCTTCGGAGTTTTTTGACCACTTTGCAAAACATTCTCGTTAACAAAAAAAAGCATGCTTACTAGTTAAGCAATTTTCGCGGTGTGCAGCAAAACCCACATGAGTGAGAATCCCGGCACTTTGTGTCAATATGTATGTATATTGAAGTTTAACTTTATTTGATAAAGAATGTACCAATTGAGACCCAGGTCGCCTTGGCGACTGAATTAGTTTGATTTAGGAGGTCTTGTGATCAGGTATTCTGGTCAAGTGGGGGGGAGGGATATCGCAGATTGGCCGATCTCCTCGCTCTCCACGTTGTGTTGATTTGTTTTTCTGAACACTCTGTACAATATTTTCGGGAATAATGTTAAATTAAAAACCAGAAGATCTGTATTATAGGCTTGCCGCTAGTTTCTTTGTTGGTAAGTTTGAGTTAGAATAAAAGTATAGCAACTTAAATTCACCTGACGACGTTCTGACTGCCAGCAATCTAGGAAACAGCTCAGAGCTCACGGTCCACTTAGACCAACGCTCTTTCAAGTCTACTGATCAAGGGGAACGTGAACTCTGAAAAGAATTTCGACTGGTGTCGGCTCAGTCCATCACGTTGCAGGAGACTGACTCGCATGCCTATATGTATTTCAGAGAAATTAGCTATGGTTAGGTTGTAATATTTGTGAATGATCACCAGCAATGGGCTTTACTTGGAACATAAACATGATCACGGTTTACAAAAAGGAAATAAACTAGAGGTTTTCTTCAAACTGTGTTCGTCTCGATCAAAACTGCTACATGACAGATTCTGACAGCCTGACGAGGAAAAAAACACTGCTGACCACCGTTTAACTAGGCCTTTCAAACGAAATAGTGTGGAATGGCAATAACTAAACACCCGGTTTTTTTACTGCTTTGACCTCAAACTGCAAATAAAATTGAAGAGGGTCTCAACAAATCAAGACACCCTTTCCAAATTTTAAATAGAAAATTGGCCCATAACTCAACAATTATGGCGAATAGCACGAAATCCTCAATAATCACAAGTCATCTACACATTGTTAGTTCGCGTGGAATCACATATTAACCAAAAAAAAACACAAATTAAAAGTTTGTTTGTCCAGACTAATACCACCAACATTATCAAGACTGATGGCACAAACTTTTTACTGCGTTTTGAACACGATTATCATCGCCAGTCAAGCGGCCGTCTGTCAATTTGTCCCATATCTAAAACATCATGAAAGTCGTGGCCAGTATAGTAGTATTTACCTAACCGAGCCTGTGGTACTAAAGCTAATATCAGTTCATAGCTGCAGCTTTGAAAAATGGCAATGCTAAACACAGCAAATAGAAAAAATAGAAAGCGACCCCGCAAATCTACGCCTATACGAGGCAGTTTACATAAGAAAATATAAGCCTACCCTCAGTTCCCTTGAGGAAGGTAGTGGACCTTTTGTTTTGGCGCTTTAGAGACTATTTTTTATACATTATGAGAGAACCTTTGTCCAGAGACACTTGGTCATTAGACCGTTGTATTTTATTCAAAAAGTTTATTTCTATACTTTTTATACATAGTTCTACACATTTTATCTTACACCCGTTTTGTATATATATAGCTCTGCGCGGAATATTTTCTCATCCCTGATGATGCCGTTGATCAGCCAAAGCTTAAATTAAATTTTTACTTAACAAAAACCCTGCAGTTTAAGACCTCATTAGAACTATAATTTTATTTCAATCATGCTGCTGAAGGACAACATGAACAGATTATTACAGCTATGGAAAATGGACTTCGTCGGTGTTCTTTAACTGATAGGGCTCATCCTCGGTGTAAGAACCTGTTAAACTCACAAGAGACGTAAAACAGGGGAAACAAAGAAGGCAACACAACAGAACGTAGAAAAACAAAAGGTGCGAAACAAAGAAAAAGTTCACAGGTTCTTACACCGAGGTAAACCCAGTAATAGCAATCCCATGTTTTTATTTGAACCACATACTGATAACGATTATTGCTTGTTATCGATTACTATCGATTGCCAGCGATTTTTGTCAATCCACAACAATCGACAATTTAATCTTTTGTGAGCGATAATTATCGATCGATTCGATAAAAACCAATATCAATCGGCGGATGATATAGATTGATATCAATTATATCATTACAAATGATTTGCGATATCGATTAACTACGCCTGGCAGCACTGCAAGGAAAGGTTTCAACACAGTGAAGGTAAGAATTAGACGTAACGGTATAAACATACGGTATAATTAAATTTCTTTTATTGCAAAGCAGCTAAACTGGTAGCTTATCCAAGAATCATAAATTGGGTCATAGTTATTAGAGGAGAATGGTTATGAAAAGCGGCAAACATCAATGATAAAAACAACAGTGCTGCAGTTTATGTTGGAAGCACCCTGAAAGTGCACAATCCTTTGTTTTCGGTTAGCAAATTGTTACGGAATAAATTAATGCAACGTTTTTGTTGGTCAATACAATCAAAATGAAAGGAATGCTTTTGAACGTTGTGCACTTTCAGGTCCACAAAAACATATAACAAAGGAGTCGGACGGGTTTCATAACCATTCCACTCAATTAACTATGATTTGGTTCAGTCAGGATTGCTTTGGACAAGAGAGGTAGATAATTGCTTTGTGTTAGTTAAAACTAGTCACGCGCCCCATTTATTCCCAAAATGAATACATATTCCTGGCTGGTCCTTGTAGAAGATGAAAACTATATACTTATGCATATAATAAGTGTTTTTTCTCCTCTTCTGCTTCAAATTCCCCATCCTAGGGAATACCTTTTGTGTCAACTTTCCCCACTCCCTAGGAACAAGTGATTGTAAAATGCGCAGGGTTTTCAAACAACAACTTTATTTATTAGAGCATGAATTAGAAGAGGAGAAGTTTCTACCCGCAAGTAGCCATAGCTAATCGAGGCGGGTGGTTAGAACCAAAAAAATGTCGAACTAAATACACAGATTATACAAAAAGTTTAGAAGTTTCCCTAGGGGATGTTGAAATTTACAATTGATCGGCGCATAAGGAAGTTATGTATCTCCACAAACGTTCTGATGGTGGGGAGCCGGTTTCTTCCTCCCACCACTGAATAGAAGCAGAATAGAAGCATCGAGTTTACCGGTGTATATCTGTACAGTCAAACCTCCTTAATACTGACACCAAAGGGGCAGAACCAAGTGTCCGCGTTACAGAGGTGTCTGTATTATAGAGGTAGGTAATGTATGATTTTTGGCATTTCTGGGACCAAACAAACTGTCCGTAATAGAGAGGTGTCCGTAAGGAGAGGTTAGACTGTACTTGCTTCAGACATCACCTTCGAAAAGGGTTCTCTGGGGGAAATTATTGCTTACAATAAAAAGACTTCACGTAGTTGTATATACCACAAAAAAAATCTGATTGGTATGGTTTTTTAGGGTGTCGGAAATCGATCATGGTGAGGCCCGTGATATCCACGAAGTTAGGGTAGAACAGAATAGAATAGAGTGGAGTGGAATGTGATGTGATGGGATGGGATGGAAAGGTTTGACTCCTGTTGGGAATTCTCTGATTTTTCTCCCAAGCCGCCCGTGTCATTGACTGAAGAGGAAAATCATCTTTCTTATGTTTTTACCAGGCTTAAAACTCAATATCACATTTCTATAATTGCGCATAAGCACGCATTGACATTCCACTCCCACGAGTACAGCAGGGTGTTTGTACATAACCTAGTTCAGTTGCCTCATTCTTTGGAGAAAGTGTATTAAATATAGTAGTGGAGCGTCCGCGCGCGCAGCGTAGCCACATACCTAACAGTAAATGGAAACCAATTAATTTGGTTATGACGTCAGCGTACGCCAATACGTCCATACAGACGAAGGGGTTAGGTGTAAAAAACATAGTAGGATACGGAAGAGAATTTTCGGTAACAATTTTCTAGGCTTTACTTTTTGCTTGGTCACGTTTTTGGTCACAACTCAAGACTAGCCCGCCCCCCCCCCCCCCCCCACCCTATTTGGTCAAACTTTTGACAGGTGAATTCATGCGTGAAAACTCGTGCATTATCTGTCGACAGACTTCTTGCCGGGAAGTTTTTTCTCTTTTCAGTTAAGTTTTAAAACTATCGTGTTCTTGTACTGTCGCCGCGAGATGAAATACAACTGCTGTCAAGTTTCATTTTCTGTTTTTCAAAACTGAATTGTTAATTTCGTTTTTCGTTGAGGAGAGTGTCGGGATTAATCCATGGCTACGTTTGTGTTAGTCCATGCAAGCACTTACGGCAGACTACAGGAGAAATCTTTTAAAATTACAAGTGTTTAACTATTCATGTTCTTTCACTACCCCCACAAAATGAAATACAGCTGCTATCAAGATTCTCCTGTTATTCGAAGCTGGTTTGCTTATTTCATTTTGGGGCTGAGGAAAGCTTCGCCACGAAATTCAACGAAAGTGAAAGTTGAACATGGAGGCTTTTACAGCAGAGTACGGGAAAAGTTTCTGACCTCACTTACTCGCTTTCAGGAGCTGCATCCCTGGTGAGCTCAGAGGGGGCCCCACAACTTAGCGAAATTTCGTATATCTATGATCCGATTTATGACATCACATCCGGTTGCAGAGTTGCTGCTCTGTTTTCGAGCGAGGCACAAAGATTGAAGCCGCAAAAGCCAAACTCTTGAGTGACGCTCGATTACAAACAGCGAAAGACTCGCCATGACATTCCTCAAAACCATGCAGTTGAGTGGACGTTTCTGCAACTTTACGGGGCGTGATACAGCCTTCCAGCGGTGAACCTTTTTTAACTGTGGCCATCAGCGTTTTCCCCATTCTATTCCGCTCAGGAAATTATATTTTGATTGATGAATTCTCAAAATCAGAGGCCGCAACAGCCGCAAAACGTTAACGACACTCGTTTTGAAACATCTTAAGACTCGCCATGACATTCCGCGCAGCTGCATGATATTTATCTTTAAAATAATGCTAAATCTTCTTTGTTTGGTCATGACATTTGCTTGAAAGGCCGGCTATATACCTTCTCAACATTCTCGGCATTCACTATACATAATTCCGTTAGCCTGTAGGTTAAAATAAGGAAGAAACCAAATAGCATCGGACGTCCATCTTGGTGCTTCGCGCCAAAACAGAGCAGCAACTTTGCAACCGGATGTGATGTCATAAATCGGTGGATCATAGGTATACGAAACAAATACCAAGCGCTATTGGAGTCGTGTTCTCCCCCCCCCCCCCCCTCCCTCCCGATTTAGTTTTGTTGTTAAGTCAGGCGTATGCGTAACTATTAAAAACTGAATCACTGGATAATACAATTCTACTGCTCTGGTTGGCTTAGCCATCATTGTATATGAGCCTTTAGTATATACACACTCAGCAATCTTGGTGATTTAAGGAATCTGATTGGTTCGCTATCTCGGACTATTCAACAACATTTACCTCCTAGTGAGTGGATAATGCCTCGATTTTTTCCCCATGATTTTAGAGAACGAGCTTTTAAAAGTCGCCAGAATCCTCGGGTTGACTTTTTTTAAGGCAAGAAAAGACTTCGAAGGATTCAATATGGCATTTTTCCATTTACTGTAGCTGAGTTTTGTGGTCGATAGATCGTTTACAACTCCCGTTTATTTGCTTAGAAGATGCCGTTTCGTTTTCTAACAAGAAACATTTGGGCCAAAACTCGAAGTTTATTTATGACAAACAAATTTGAAAGCAAATGTTTGCAGAAATTCTACGTTTCAAGTAAACAGGAGAAAGAATGCTACATGAAGACGACGTCTTACCTCGAGGAACCGAGCCGCCATTTTTGTCAGCACTTCGTGCGAAGAACGACACAACAAACCTTTTCAGCCATAAACTTGGCGAGCCAACAGAAAACAACAAAGCTCTTCTTTTCTTTTCAGGTAAGGAAACAATTCAAACTTTAAACGGTTCCATTTAAGCCATTACGCTGTTGTTTGCGAAGTGGCAAGCTTGTGAATTGCCATGTTTGAAAATTCTTCGAGTGATTTGATCTGTCAATCAAATCGTACTTTTAAATGGTTTCCTCTCTGATTTTGTTGAGATCACTTCGTGTGTATATACTAAAACAATTATTCTTTTCAATGTCGGTAAATAGTGGCTTTAGGAATATTGACCTCGATTTCAAAGAATAATTGTTAATATTATAGACATGCGAAAGTTCACAATGTTTATCAATGCTGTTTGACTTTTATTTTTGATTAACCCTTTAAGCCCCAATATCAACATGCATATTTTCCTCACTGTTTTTTCATGCATTTTTTATTGTACTGCTGGCGAAAATTTGTTCAAAAATCAAGAGTCTCGAGACATTTCATTTTGGTGATCATTTCTTTCATTCTCATGACCTGTATGTTTGATCAGGCAGTGTTATTGTTGGGAGAATTTGGATGTGGGTCACTTTGGGGCTTAAAGGGTTAAGCTGCGATGACCCCGGAACAAAAGTCTTTATGATGACCTATTGTTCCACTTCAGTGGCCTCAATAAAAAACCTGTTGGTTCTAACACAATGGAAAGGTGGTCCCTGCCAGGTAATTATTTTTCAAGAAGGGCTTAGAGCTTAGGCATTATCTTATATTCAATTATCCCTCAGCTTTGTTGTTGCATTCAGTGTAGTTCTTGTAGCACCTTCGAACTTACGTTTTTTAATTACTTCTAAGCCTGTATCTAAATATAATTTAGGACGTTCTAGCGACAGTACCCTACTTAGTTATCGGAATGTTAAGCCCAAGGCAACCCTCGGTGAACGGGCCTTTCTGTTTGCGGCACCTAAGTTATGGAATGCTGTGCCAAGATTTATTAGGGAATCCATTTCAATTGACACTTTTAAGAGAAAGTTGAAGACTCACCTTTTTAAAAAGGCATTTTGTACCACTTAGATTACAAGATTGTATTTTTAGCTTACTAGATTATAAATAATTTTCAGCTTATAATTTTTAAGATCTTGCTAACAGATTTTATCTTTTTAACTTTTAGCCATTAGTTTTTCTATTCTATATCTATATTTTCATCTTATTTTATCATTTTTATTATCATAATCATTCATAATTGTTATTATTAGTAGTATTATTTTTTTGTTTTGTTTTGTTTTTTTTTCCCTATGGCGCATTTGAATATATTTATATAGATATTTGCGCCTTATAAGTTTTTGAAGTTAAATTAAATTAAATTAAATTAAAACATACTGTGTAAGCCCGTGCAAGCAGTATTGTGCAACAATGCACTGTTTCTTCAAATAAGGGCCTGTTTACATGGAGGTGGGGGACCCCAGTTTGGCGATGTAACCCACTTAGGTGTAGCCTGCGTTGCATGGTGGTCTTGTGGGACGCACTACTGAGTGGTGAAGCCGCAAAAGTGCGCTTGAAGCGCACACGAACAAGCGGCAAAGCTCGCAGTTTCTCTGCTCTCGCTCACCTTTATTACTTTGCACGCCAAACTGAAAAACCCCCATGCCACGTCGGCTAGCTTAGGTGGGGTAACCAGCCTGTCCATATAATCTCTCATTTTAATTTGATCACGTTTACATGATAGGTGGGGTGACCCACCACATGTTACCTCACCTATCTGGGGTCCCCAACCTCCATGTAAACAGACCCTAAGCCAAATCAGCATGTACTGTGTAATAACATTGTTTGTATGCCCATGGGCTAAGTGTTATAGCATATACTGTAGATACATATGCATATACTGTAGATACATAGCAGTAAAGACGATATTTGCAGAAAATAAAATATTCCAGAAACTCTACAATGCTATTATACGATACACACTAATTAGGCTTAGAACTAAGAAACAATGCATTGCTAGTTTATTTAAAATATGCGTATTTTTTCTGTAATTTTAATTTCGGCTTTGCCTTACATAATCGTTATTAATTTGCTTGGTGTCAATTTTCGCAAGTGTTATTAGGTCTATTGTTGCTACTTCACTTTAGCACAAAAGTTTTACTGGTTCCTACAAGTAAATCAGTTGTTGTATCCGGAGATGCTGTACAGATCTTAAAAGTATAGTTTACCCCTATTTTTGGCTTGTTTCTTATTCGATTCGATGATCCATTACTGGTAAGAATTTCTGAGTTCGCGTATAGTAATTCAGTATTTTTCCTTTCGTTAAAATTTGTTCTACTAAATCGTACAGCTGTATTAAAATTCCCATTAAAAAAATATACCCATGGTGGTAAAAAATCAATAATCACTTCTTACTTCTTCATTTCATCGTCAAGTTCTCAAGTTAAGAGGGATGATAAGCCGCTTTCTAGCTTTATCTGTCAACTTTCCATGGACAGAAAAGGCGGCACGATTAGTTAGTTTTCTAAAACAACAAAATAAAACATAGCTAACGTTGAAACACTAACCCTAACCCTAACCCTAACCCCTAACCCCTAACCCCTAACCCTAACCCTAACCCTAACCCCTAACCCCTAACCCCTAACCCCCAACCCCCAACCCCAACCCCTAACCCCTAACCCCTTAGGGTTAGGGTTAGGGTTAGGGTTAGGGTTAGGGTTAGGGTTAGGGTTAGGGTTAGGGTTAGGGTTAGGGTTAGGGTTAGGGTTAGGGTTAGGGTTAGGGTTAGGGTTAGGGTTAGGGTTAGGGTTAGGGTTAGGGTTAGGGTTAGGGTTAGGGTTAGGGTTAGGGTTAGGGTTAGGGTTAGGGTTAGGGTTAGGGTTAGGGTTAGGGTTAGGGTTAGGGTTAGGGTTAGGGTTAGGGTTAGGGTTAGGGTTAGGGTTAGGGTTAGGGTTAGGGTTAGGGTTAGGGTTAGGGTTAGGGTTAGGGTTAGGGTTAGGGTTAGGGTTAGGGTTAGGGTCTAAAACCCAAGCCTGAAGTTAATTCTTAAAAAGGTTTGGTCGTGTTTCATAAATTTTATTTCTTTTTGATATATTTATATCCTGGACGTGACGTGAAAATATAACTGATACTATGAATGAAATAGGTGTGGGAAAGGCTTTGTAAGTAAATTTTTTCTATTTTTTTTATTTTTGTGGATAAATTATACCAATTCAATTTAACTTGTGATACGAAAAGTTTTGTTGCGGCCATGCAGGTTTTTATCAGGGTGCTCTATTTTGTCTTGCAGAACTTTACTGTTATTTGTGAAGGAGGTGGAAAAGGGCTGAGTACAGTGCAAACAATACGAGCTCATCAAAGTTACAAAGGCATTCTGGGGTCGTGATGATCTTGTTATGTGTTCCAAGATTCCTGCAGGGCTCACATCAGACAGACTATAGGAGAAGATAACAGAAAACACCCTTTATAAAGTCAATAGACAATGTAAAAACCAGCAAGCCGCCGAGGTGGTAACCTCTGACATTTTCGTCGATGACGATACTTGCGACAACGTTTGCAGGTATTTAAAAATTTGGTACGAGTGCATTCCGGAGGCAAACGCCGTGGACGTGCAGAAAGACGGTGGCAAACGCAGGTGACTACGAAAGAAGAGAGCAACAAACGAGAAGCGGTCCTCGAAAGAATAAATATCAACAGACTGTATAATAAAATAAAGAATGAACCAACATTGAGACACCGTGTGCCTTGGCGAGCGATTAGGTTGATTAAGGAGATTATGTGATCATGTGCTCGTCTTAGGGGGAGGGTGTTATAGCAAACTGGCCAATCTCCTCCCCTTCCACGTTGTTTTCATTTTTTTTCTCAACACTCTGTAAAATATTTTCGGGAGTTTAATTAATAAACCAGAATATCCGTCTGATAGGTATGCCTCTAGTTTCTTTGGTTGATATGTGTTGGGTTACAATGAAAGAATAGCAACTTAAATTCAACTGTAGACGTTCTAAATGCCAGCAATTTAGAAGATAGCTCAGAGCTCACGTTCCGCCTAAAATATCAACTTCCTTTCAGGTCTACTGATATTGTTCAAAAATGTCAATTTTCCTCATCTTATTTCTCAAAACAAAATAGACTTATAACGATAAAGTTGCGTGCTGTCCTCTGCGGTAGCAGGCTATACGCGTGTATAAATACATGCAAATTTAAGGGCTTCGATTCCAGAGAAATTACATCATTGCCAGATATCGAAAAAGTGATTTACATGGCACGTCATTTCAATCATCGCCTAAAATAAATCGCATGCTCATCACAAGATCATTTGAAAGTTTACAACACCCAGCCATCGCCACCTGTTCCAAAGTAATCAACGCTTTCAAGCGATAGAATTCGTGGGCCGACACGTTTCAGAAAAAGCTCCAAATTTAATCTTTCCTAAGCTTTCTTCGCGAAACATGCGTGGCTTCGATCACGCAGCGATTCGTAGTCCCAGTTTCCACGGTCTCCGCAAGGAACGCCTGGCACAATAACCTCTCTTTTGTGTCCTAAATACGACCAAAAATTCCGGAAGGGGACTTCCGGAAAAATTGGGTGGGGGTGTGCGGCACGCTTTCCTAAACCCTTCCCCGTTTCAGACCATTTCTGTGATTTTTCCCTACCCTATTTCAGACCTGTAGCCTGGAGCCCGGCGCCTGACTGGAGCGCGTGACAAGCTGTTACAGCACGTACACGGTAGTTGGCGTAAACATTAAAGGGGAAATGGTCTTATCGCCAAATGATGAAGAAGTAACTAATTCTTCTAAAAAAAACAACCCAATTCAAGACTAGAGTGCACAAACCTTACCCTATTTCAGACCAAAATGGTCGAAATTGATACCCTATTTCAGACCAAAACGGTTAAAAAACATACCCTTTGGTGCGGCACATTCCTATTTAGCCTATATAAGGGACTACCCTTCCCCCCGGGGCGAAAATTATGAGTCTCGCTGCTTACGCAAGCGAGACTAATCAGGCGTTTTTTGACTATAAAAATGCCCATTTTAAGAAGTCAGATAATCGAAAAGAAATATCTAGTAACACCTCTTTGGTAGAACTTTCGAGCATGAGTATTTAAATCTTTGGAATTTGCAAAATAAAATTCCAACTTCTTGTGTCACTCGTGACTTTGTTCAGTTTGGACCAGAGAAGAGAGGCGGTTTAAGGGTTCAAAGAGTTGCAATGCAAGATTTATAAATCGAAACAGTGAAAACATTTCAAGGGGTTTATTAGTCAGTTTCCAGGTTTCTGTTATAGTTACATTTGACAGATTTAAACACTATACATAGAATTACAATAAATAGTCTACTTCTACAATCGCTCAACAGTTATTTAATAGCATTCAATAATCCAATACTATTGCCGATGTCTGTAGCGGACAGTCTACTATCTATATTTGTCAACGGATACACAAATTGTTAGAATTTATAGACATAACTGACACGTTGAAAAGTGTGCCAAGTCACAAGGCGCGTTGGGAAGGGGCGTTGCGCGGTTCCTCCTCACAACGACCCCTAAAATAACAGAAGTTAGGCCCGGTTCGCACCACGACGAAAATTAGAGTTCGGCGTTAGGAAAAGTAATTGAAAATTTTGTGATCACCCTTTTTTCGTTTTTGCAACCTTGTTCGCACCTGAGACGCGAAAATTTTGGTATGACCAGAAACGTAAATTAAAGAAACTTTAATTGGCCATGTTCGCGAAATAACATGACCCAACATAGGATAGCTGTCAAGCAACAAAGGATTTTGTCGTGTGACAAAAAATTGTGGCCTTTAAATATTCTTGACATATTCTCGACTGCATCAGTAAGTCTGGTGATAGTAGAAAAAAAAAACCTTTTGCACTAGAAATGGCTTCCTGTTCACAGAGGTTTTTTTTGGCACAAAAAACAAAATTTTGCGAAGTGTGAACAGGGCCTTAGAGAACATGTCTACGCTTCAGAGAGCATAATTAAGGGCCGACAAGCCGACTTTTGAGGGGGGGGGGGGGGGTCGGTGATTTCAGAAATATTCTGCAGACTGATTCCGAGGAGAAAAAAATTGTTGCAAGGAAAATAATGCCTGGCGAAAAAAATTTCCTATACTGAAAAATATCGTTCATGGCGTATAATGCTGGAAAAAACCTTACACCGTTGTATGTCAGGAAAAGGAATTATATAAACTTACACAAGACAAATCACCTTTACCCCCACCTCAGAAAAGTCAAATGGTCGGCCTCTTAAGGAGCTAGAACTGGAAAACTGATAGGGCGTCCTAAGCGACATTTTAGGAAGTAGAACGTTACTGTTTTTTCACGCGTAATCACGCAAATCTTAATTTTTTACCCCTTTCAAGCAAATGTCGCGCACAGCAACAGTTTTTGTTTTCGTAAATAACCCAGACAATTTTCGAACATGACCACAGAAAAATCTGTGTGGCAGTGACAAAAGGATTCGCGTTGGTCCATTGGTCAGTTATTTTACCGCACGTAGAGAGGCCAGGTTAAGATTTAGTACGTTTTTAGTTTGTCTCGTTTCAACAAGTATCTACAGCTTCAGAATAAAAAAAATGTATACTGCGTCGTCAAAGTAGATTTTCGTCAGTTTTATCAGAACTCTAAAATATTTAATCCTTGAAACTTTCACTTATTTTTAAATAATGATACATTCAAGAAATTAGGACACTTAGAATGCTTTTCTCTTCATTCCGGTAAAAGCAAACTAGGCAGACACAAAATTTCTATACAGTCTGTCATGTTTATCACTTAGTTGGCAGTTAATTTTCTTTTTTTTTTTATTAAACGTGAGTCCCTAAAATCTTTTGACATGTTAACCACGTTACAACGAATGAGATGGGAGATCAGGCTTCAAGAACCGCCTCAAAAACTGATCATCAGTGCAGCTTACACTTTACTGATCTTGCACGTGATTAGATGTTCCTCTTGCTCATGTGTTTTCTAAACCGACCATTCGCCATTAGCACATATCCTATAATACACCTTGTTTGCATAACCTTTGTTTTCAATTTCTCCTGGGTATTAAAGTCCTCCCAGGAAAAACTGAAGACACTGGAGAAATTTAGAGTCATGTTTACGGCGAAAGGCAAACGGCAGACTCAAGAGTTGAGAATTTCTCAAAATATAATAAGCAGATAAAAACAGTCTGAAACCTTTCTTATGGATGAAAATAACGTGAAACTACTGATTTTTTTCTTATACAAGTAAAGAACAGCTAATACCAATAAAGGGAAAACTCTGTCACATGGCACAAATACTCGTTTGCCGTAAATGTCCATTATGGGAGATATTCCAGTGGCGAATACAAAGAAAAAAAAGTACAAAACACCGCCCAAGAGATAAGGTGTGATACCTTTCAGTAAAGGTAAGCTTTACACTGTCGAGATAATCCTACTGAAGCGAAACGTTTTTCTGCATTTGTTTATAACAAAAGCACCAATGTTCGATAATTTACAGCACAATTTGACCAGGCAAACGGGGTTAGTGTGTAAATGGCACTACCGTTACTGTTAAACCTTTTAAAAAAAATATCTGAACTTAAAGAATCAGTTGGGAGAATTTGATAAATGATCAGAGCATTTTCCTGTGGGTGATCATTTTATTAATTCTCGTAACCATTTCTATTGATTATGCATTGATATCGTTAGGAGAAAATTAAAGTTGATCAGTCTTGGGAATTAAGGGTTAGCTCCATACGCGACTTCTATATCAAGCACCCAGCTCTCTTCCATCAACTTGCCGCTTCACTTGCCCAGAAGCTGACGGTTTTTCGCCACACAACTGAAGCCCGACTCGCTGACAATACAAAGCAATCTTGTTTCCTTTAACTAAAACACTGATATGTGTCACACCTTTTAATAAAACGAAAGATGTTAGGACCTCGCTAAGCTACTACTATAATTTGCAGTCTGTCTACTTTGAATGGCAACGTTGTGAACACATCGTTTGTTAAAAAGTTACCAAAATAATAAACCTGTTTCAGAAACAAACTTCGCGTCAAAGAATATTATGACAAAAGAACGTTTTCTTTCGTCAAGGAAGCTCACTTTCTTAAGCAACATTCTCTCTCTTGCGGCAAAACAAGAAAACATACGCGTCAACAACAATGTTCCAACAGTAATGTTTTAATAGTTTAAGCAAGTCGCAACAACGGACCATATTTCGGCTGTCTCACTTAATTCTCGTCCATTAAAGCAGTAAATGTTTGGTTTGAAGCTACCTTTACCTTCTATTGAAATATCCTATCATCACTTTCATCTCTAAGAAATAATCCCCCTTACCTTCCTGTGGAATACATTTGGTTCTTGTTCTCTTCTTTAATATATCTGGACCAAATTAAAATAGCCTAGCTTTGTACAAAATAAATTCCACAGACGCCGGAGGGCTTAGTCCGTGATTGATAGTTCGTATATCTACTATGAGCTTACAATAAAGCATTCTAAACCTTCTAAGACGACTCTGATGAATCGCTGGCTGCTGGATTGTTTTGTGTGACTATTTTCTTGGCTCTGTTCATTCGATCCAACTCAGCCGCCGCATCGCTTCTGACAGCAGTACCGCCTCTACCCGGGCCCCCTCCAGCACCGCTCTTTTTATTAAGGAGCGAGTTGAAAAAGTTGGCCAAAACTCCTTCACTTGCGGCTCCACCGGGGCCTGGTTTACCGCCTTCAACCTACAGATACAAGAATACAGAGCACACATTAAAACCAGTGGCACATCCAGGGGGGGGGGGGGGGGGGGGACCAAACTGAGGCTCGAACGACCGGAAAAAAAGTTTTGGAGACCGCCCCCTCCCCCGCTTCTCTTAGGGTCTGGATGACCGGACCACCCCTCCCCCCTAGCTTATCTCAAGGTCTGGATCTGGCACTGAAAACAGGTATAAATGGATTAGTAAACTGAAGATCATACATGTGATGAGCTACGTTCGACTCTTGTTGGGAGAACTCGGCGTTTTCCTTTCAAGCCGCCTGTGTCACTCTCTGGTTTAAAATTGACCATCACACTTTTATCGTAATTATGTTTATAGAAAACCCCATTTGATGTTGCGCAAGGAGAGTTGACGGAGTTTTAACAGGGTTCTCGTTTCCAAAACAAAATTAACTCTACTACAATGACGATCTTCAAGAGTAATAAGATAAAGGAGAATTTTCGACCAGTTTTCCAGTTGTAGCACCCAACACAAGAACGAGTACTAATAAAGAAACGTAAATGCGTCGCCCTTCACAATTAACTCAAACGTTTTCAAACGCGAACTTAATTTTGCATGGTAAAAGGAGTCAACTTTTAAAGGAAACGTGGGACTGCATCGTGGGGAAGCCGGTGGGTCTGATTCCCTCTGTCACCAAGGACTGGCGATGGAAATGAGGATGAGCAATTGCCCCACCCACTCAAAACTCTGGTCACGAAACAAAATGTGCCGCGAAAATATTATGAGTTAAAAAGGGCTGACGTAAATGCTCTTTTACCTTTGGTCCTCTTGCAACAGGGGACATTCCTACTGAAGATCTTCTGTCTGTACCTCTCCCACTGGGGCTTATAGGGGCACGTGGCTTGGTGATATCCTGATATAGAAGTAAAAAAGTATGAAACTTTTGGCCAACAGTCCCGCGAGAAGCGGCAATTTCTCTTGACCAGATAATAAGCCTTCATTGACCAAGTGGATCATACGTTTCTGGGGAGCTGCCAACCCATCCTTCCTCTAAACCAACATTTTGTCCTAAGTGAGAAGTAATGTTGGCCTTGGGCAGGGGTAGGTGGGCAGGTTCCCAGAAACGTATACAACACCCAACTTGGCCAATATCCAGCCACATTAACCAACCGCTTTGTCAATAACGGATATTTTACAAATCGACAACAATTTTCTATCGTATGTACTCTTATTGACCATAGAAATGACGTCAAAATGTTCACTATTTAAGAGGAACGTCCGAACCATGAGCAGCGGGCGGGTCGCTCAACTTTGGCGTTTATTTCCATTTCAGTTGTAGTTTCTCGGAAAACCGCATGCGCGACAGGTAGAAAAACAAATTGCAGCACCATTACGTCATTCTCTTATCAAACACGGCTCTCAAGCAACCAGCGCTTGAGAAACCACTCAGTTATAATTGTAAAAATAAATATATTATAACGTTACCCATAGTAACTGAGCAAGAATTAAAATCAGAATTGAGTAACAGAAACAAGTGACATGAGTGACTTACTGGTTGTTGCCTTGCTATTCCAGATGATACTGTGGCAGGCATCTTTTGTAGCAGTTGCTATAGATACAACACGAGTAACAGGTCAGAGAACATTGTCCAATTCAAACTCTACCCACTACATTGAGCTCTTTCTAAACGGACACCTGTATAAGACAGACTCCTGGGTAAAGTTGGTTCCTGCCTTTCTTTACTCCCTTTATTTGACTCTATAAGATGGACATCACTCTTAGGCGGACACTTGGGGCGCTTTCCATTCAACAAAAATTTCGGTTTGATATTTCACATGCCCAATCATAGTTAGTCCCCTCTACTAACTATGGCCCAATGGAACGGTACATTCTGGTGGCACAGACCTGACCCAAGCCACCGCGCCTTTGGTTATTGTACTTGTAAGCATTTCGGTCCAAAGTTCCTCCTAGCATTTCGGTCCAAACGACCGAAATGACCCGACCAGTAAAAGTGGACAACAAAATCCATTCGCTAATATTCTGGTTGGACCAAACCATCCATTTGATGTACCAAACAAAATTTCTGGAATTTTGGGTTGAATGGAAAGCGCTCCTTTTTCTGGTTCCAAAGGTGTTTGTCTTAGAGACAGCTGACAGCATTTCAATATGGCAGCACTCTAAGAGAGTAATTCAAAGAGTACAGGATAATAGTACAAGTAAGGAACGTCCCAAAGTTACTTTTTCTGTTGCCAATTAACCCCACAAGAGAAAATAAAGCATTGCAAAAGAGATTAGCCAAGCATGGTTTTGATAACCATGACATTTGAAAACAAAACAAATCTGTTGGGAGGAGGAATGGTCTTTAATGAACTTTAAGTGTTGTCTTGTCTCCAGGATGTGACATTGGACAGGTTACAATACAGCTTTTGATCTCACCCTCCGAAATACAGTATTTATTCGAATAAGCGCCCAACCGCGAATTAGCGCCCACCTCGAATAAGTGTCCATCCTAAAAGCAGAAAAAGTTAATAAGCGCCCAGCCTCGATTAAGCGCTCAACCAACCCCCTTGCACTCAAACTCAAATAAGCGCCCACAACCAAAACCCAACCCCTCTCCCTCCCACCCAACAAAAATGAATAAGTACTTCCCCGAAGACGGAGTTTTCTTTAGGGTATTTTACAGAAACTTGCTTTGTTACATCTTCGCGTTTTGTTATTGCCTTTTTATGATTTGTCGCAAAATAAACATACTACTCTTGCTGAAAATAGTGAAAATTTAATAAGCGCCCAGCCTCGAACAAGCACCCACTCCGTAGAGGCGCCCACTCTCAAGGTCCAAAAATTTAATAAGTGCCCAGGGCGGTTAATCGAATAAATACGGTAGGGTAAATGTGCAATAATTTAACATGTATGTGATTTTGTTCTAAACATGGTTTTAATATTTTGGAAACAAACAACAGTTTTATAAAGCAATAAGTATGAGCATGAAAATAATGAAGCTAATGCCCTAGTGAGGACAGCCGTGACATGAGCATCAGCATGAGAATGAGAAGAATGCAAGCATGGTTTTGATATTTTCGCGGCTGTCCTCACCTGCTCAAAACTTCTCATGTTCATGCTTGCATTGCTATTATAGTGACGACTATGTTTTGCTTATACTTATGCTTATATCCAAACATTGACAAACCACCGGATCTGAATTGAGGTTTTTGAGAAACTGACCACCTATCCCTCCCCTAAGCCAACATTTTGCCCTAAGTGAGACGTAAGAGACAATGTTGGCTTAGGGTAGGGGTGGGAGGGCAGTTTACCAGAAACCTAATTTGACCCAGTGGTTTGTCAATGATTGGATATAAGCGTAAGTATTGATCCAAACCATCCTTATACCCAAACTGGAGTTTGATTACCCATCCACCACACCTCCTAACATTACTCATGTTGATTATGTTTTTGTCACTTAATAATATTTCTTGAATCTGATTGGCTGAGAACAATATATAATAACAACCAATCAGGTGCTGTAACTCATGGCAAACTTGGCGTGGCCCAAGATTGGGTTCTGGTATGAATGGGCAGTTTCTAGGCAAGATTGAGGGTTGCCGTTATAAACAGTTCTCACTAATTTTCACTGGTAATTTTTCTCATGTATATTACTAAATGCTAATCATATAACTCTTCTTCGTTTGCACATGTGTGTTTTTCAAAAAGCTTCAACAGGTTCATGCAATTTTGACATCTCTTTGAAAATAAACACTCATGCCTGTTTTGATTTCAACTGAGAGCAAATGAGAAACGGGCTACTAATAATTTTTACCAAAACAAAGTAAACAACCTCAAATTACCTATGCCGAAAAAAAAACCAACCTGTTGTTTTGCCAAAAACGTTTGTTCATCCTCAGCAATAATTTCTTTGTCTTGTATGGGCTGCAAAGGGAAAAACATCACAATGTCAAAACACAGCATGATACACAATTTTTTATATTAGACAATGCACAATTTACATTAAATCACATGATCATACCTTTCTCAGCTGTGGTTTAACAATATGATCATCAAATGCATCCTCTGGCAAGATAACTTTTAAATGCTCACTCAGGATGTTAATTTTCTTCACAGAATCCCAGCCTGCTGGACTGCAAAGTAATCAATAAAATGTATTCAAAAGACACAAAGGATAATAGACCAGGCCCCAGTTCTTCAAATGTTGGATAGCCCCATCCACTGGATAATAGCTATCCAGCTGATAAGTAGAAAAGAAACTAATAAATTACACTATCCACTGGGTAGAGATTTATCCAGTGGATAGATTTATCCACTTTTTGAACAACTCGGCCCAGCAAAACTTGTGAAGCAAAACTGTTCAGGTACCGTAAAATTCCGAAAATAAACCCCTCCATATATACGACCCTCCAAATATAAGCCCCCCAATCTGGTAACCAAAAAAACCCTCCATTAAATCGCCCCTCCAAATATAAGCCCCCCAATCTGGTAACCAAAAAAACCCTCCATTAAATCGCCCCTCCAAATATAAGCCCCCGGGGGCTTGTACTTGGAAAATTGCCCTCAAATACAAAGTAAAACAAAGCAAAAAAGGCAAATTTACTTCCAACTATAAAGCTGGCCCAATCGAATTTTGAACACAAATTTTCCTCCGTAGATAAGCCCCTCCGACGATCAGCCCCTCAAAAACGGCCTTTGAAAAATAAAAGCCCCGGGGGTTATATTTGGAAGTTTACGGTATTATTAGTTTGACTGGGCTGATATGTCCATGTACGTCAATGAACAGAGTACCTTTACAGGAAGTGACTCTGTTTGGACATGCAATGATGGTTTTAAGTCCTTATGAATAACAACTCATGTACAAGGCAGTTGAAGTTGTTGCAGTACATTTTAAGCACAGGTCTCAGTGAAAGATGGTTTATCAAATCCACATTGTGCTAATTAATATTTGTTTCAAGTGCTTTCTAATGAAAGACAAGCTTGAATTCCATCCCGTTGTAAATAAACAATTCTCTTATTTGGCTGGCCATGTTTTTGTGTCTTCGGAGATTTTTTTACATTGGCATACAAGTCGCAGGGGTAACAAAATTGCTGTATACGGATCACACTTTGAATTGGAATCCACTCAGTTTTATTACCACAAACTAATTACTTAACTTTTGAAAATGATATTGGATATATTGGATATGTTACAGGTCAATATTATATTCAGGTTAAAATTTGTTAACCTAGTTTGATTCTCAATATCCACTGTCTCCTAGCCCAGATTCATGAACAATTATGGCCAGGCGACAAAGGCAATAGAGAATCAACCTGGGTTTAAAAAATTTTAAACCTTAATTTTATTTTCACCTGTAGTGGATACACTAAAACATTAAATTGTCTTATTGTAACTTTAATACAACTGTAATTAAACAACCAGCAAGTTACTCTGACCATTAAGAGGCCCGCTATTCAGTACACTAGAAAATTTGGATCATTGTATGTTTCTGGCAAACTCCCCACCTACCCCTCCCCTAAGCAAAACACATCCTTCTCACTTAGGGCAAAATTTTGGCTTAGGGGAGGGGTAGGTGGGCAGTTTACGTGAAACGTACAATGATCGGAAAATTCTAGGTGCAATTGAATAAAAGCATTCATTCAGCTTTAATGAACCTGTACTGCCATGCACATTATTAAAAGTTGAGTACAAGAACAAAATAGGTATACACAATTTAGGAATAACTCACATAAATACAGATTCCTTGTCAACAACCAGAGCGGGACTATTGAATGGCAGGCCATAAATTCGATGAACTAAATATTTGTACAATAAGCTGCAGTTTTTATTTTCTTTCACAGATGTGTAAAACAAGGAGGCACCATCTAATATGAATCAAGGAAGCAATACAAGAACAGAATGCTAGGAATGTACATGAAGCCTTATGGTGAATACACAAAACTAAACAATGTAAATAGCAAACACAAGGATGTAGCATGTATTATTAAGAAACATTAACCTCCCCACCCCACCCCTTAGCATATATCTACCACCACAAATACCTTCAGAGCTTTTACCACACATTTTAATTTGTAAGATTCAATCAGTACTAAATGCTTTGTTGTGGTTCAATTTCATCCTTGATTAAATTTCAAAAAATGTAATGAAAAATAAGATTTAAACTAAGGATAGAATACACATATTTGAACCTTTCAGTGCTGACAGACACGCCACCATACAAAAACAATAAATATGTAGAAACATAAGTTGTTTCTTTTACTTAATGTACATTTTTTAATGAAAAAGAAAAACTGCACAACCTCCCTGTGCAACCATGTCTTGTAAGCAACAATCTATCTAAAATACTCTAAATTTCCCAATCAAAGCCCCATAATTAGAACCTCTCATAAACATCCACATCTCATAAATGACTGCAGCCACTTTTTGGTTCGATGGTTTTATAGTTTTCCATGTCTGTTTTCCACTGTTTGCAAGCAACCACTTAACGCATGGTGTAGATGTGATCCCTTCATTCATTATTATGTTCTACTCTACTCACAGTATACCTATCAAAAAACTTTCAATGACAACATAGAACTAGACGTAAGACGTCACTTAGAAATTGCATACAATAAATTCCCTGCTAAAACTTATTAGTATGTCTAAGAAGAGACCATCTGCAGGTCTACTCTTGTAAGCAACCACTAAATCTTTGCATTTTGGGTGGGTTTACAGGAGGTTTGACTGTAATAAACTAAACAATTAAAGCTAAGATAAATGTGAGGATACATTTCAAGCAGTGCCTTCGCACATGCTGTTGAATAAAATCAAAGTGCTCCTCCCTGTAATCTCTGTCCTTTTCAAGTGCCGACATGCAGTCTGTCTGAAATACCACAACATCAACAGAACTCTGTTATTATGAAATGACCAAGATTGATGCAATACTGTGCTCACATCAGGCAGGGTTTTCAATAAGGTTTTAAGTAGGTAGCAAAAGCTTTGGAGTACCAGAGAAGGAAAAAACTCACACCACTGGTCTAACTTGCGAGCACCAACAATGCAAGTTACTTGGGAGAAAAAAATTTGAAATCTGGGCCGCTTAGAGTGCATTTCCTGCATTCTGGAGCAAAAATTAGAGTGTTTGAACAGAACACAGAGAACATCAAATTTTGGAACTTTTGGGCCCTTTTTTCCAAAGAAAAGTAGGCGGCAAGTTCATGTAAAATAGCTGGCGAATTTCACTGACTGCAAGCTCTCATTGAGAACCCCTGATCAGGGTAAAATTATAAAGCTACTTAGCTTGGTTAGGAAAATAAATCAGATGGGACTTAAATATAGTCACTTCCAGTCATCTGGGATAAGCAGATTTCCCTGCAAGGAAGTACTTTACATCAGTGGATGCTCACATGCCCGATGGCCAATAGAGCCCTGACGGAAGTTTCCTAAAGAAATCTTTTATTTTTATGGCCATAACATATTATGTGACTAATCATGAATATAAAAAAATTCTCAAATCTGATTGGCTATCAACTGTCCTGATTTCAGCACTAATAGGACAGTAAGCATCATCACACGCATGTACTTGAATGGCTTTTTTTACTGCCAACTATAAAACGCTCAAAATTTCTTTAAAAACCCTAAAATATCACAAATTTTGTTACAGTTATCATTAATTGGTAACCGAACTTCATGTTGTCCAATTCAGTCTGTAATCATACTTGTGATTAAACAAATCAGACTTCTGCTACGCAGTCTTCAGATTTTGTTTATCACTTGTATTACAGGCCAAACACATTACAACTTCACGCCAATTTAAGTGTGTACCCCAAATTTTGGGGTCATCAAGTATTCATATATTCAGGCTATTGTTCCTGCCATTGTCGATTACCTTCCGAAGAATCCACGAGCGGAATTCCTTTGATTTAGGTGCGATATGTCTCTTTTGTTTCGAATTTTGTTGCTTGATTGACTTTTTAATCCCCATTGTTACCTGATGAGTATTAAATTTATCCATTAAAATACTCGGACTTGCCTGTTAAATTTGCTGCAGTCTGTGGGAACGCTTACAAGTCTTTAAGCATGGCGGACAGCTCTGGTTGCATAACATATTTTCGGTCACGCACCGTATTACAAAGGAAAGAAGCCTGATAAATGTGAAGTTGATTAAAGCTTATAAATACCTGGTCTCCAATAGTATTTTTTTTATTAAATACTCTCTTGCCTTGAAAATAACTTGGCGTTTAAAGAATTGCTGCGGAAGTTATTTCTTAGAACGTTTTATTCATTCAGTAGCTCTGCAATCAAGAGCGAACAACTCTTTCAAAATGTAAACAATGCAAGCGGTGAATGCATTTAACGGGATGACACAGTTTTATTAGAGTGTAATTTCACTTTTTTGGACGTTTTCGCTTGCCTTTCAGTTTTTTTTTTTGTTGAACAAAACCTTGTGTTTCAGTTACGTGACTGCAGGGCCCGAAATAACCGCGTATTGTCCGTTCACCGATTTGCATGACAACTTGATTCGCGGAGTAGTCGAGTGAGACGGGAAATACCTAAAATCAAAACAAGAGCTGTAATCGACTGATCAAAACTTGCGGAGTTCATAATTCCTCGAAATAATTTTGTAGAAACGCTTGTATAGTTTCATTGCTCTGGAGAAATGAGTAACTGTTATGATTGAATGAATGGATAACTCTCGGCCGGGATTTTATTAAGCGATAGGCGAGAAAAAATGCTTCAGCGGCTTGCTTTGTACTTCGAAACCTCGCCAAGAAAAAAAATCCAATCTCGGCCCACAGTGGTCGAAATTTCTCGTTCAAGATCTCTTTTTGAAGCTCTCAAAATTCAACTTTTTGAAAAATACGTGTCCAAGTCGAAGAAGTTTTGCGAAAGACTTAAATCCATAAACTTCTACCGCAATTATATGTGTGATAATTCTCTGCAGTTCTATTGACACACTTAGAACAAAAGGATACCTTTAAAACTTCGCGGCCCTGGGCAGCTTAATTAAGCCATTGTTCAATTCCTTTGAATTCACTTCTGAGTCTTCTGCCATAAAATCTCACCTTCTCTGAACCGAGTCAAAACGAGCACTCTCGAAGGGAAAGTCCAGAGGAATAAATTGAGCCTTCAGGATACAAAATCCAGCGGTTATGCCCATTTCTGAAATACACACTTAAATCGGCGTGAAGTTGTAATGCAGGACTCCACTCAGTCCTATTACCATTATTAAGCAGAGGTATTTAAAGGATATATTAGATGCTGTCCCTTACAGCTAATCACTGTTAGGGGATAAATGGACGATGACTGTGTATCATACTTACCTTTGTAAGAACAACTACCATAGGAAGACCAAGATTATCTGAAAGAACATTTTCATCAAGTGGTAAAAGAACTTTGTCTTCATCTTTTATCCCAGATCGTCTTCTGTCTTCTACTGTTTCATCTGGTTCAAGATACTCCTGAAAGTGCCGCACAACTGTGGTAGAAAAGGAGAAAAAATAATATAATTAAGGTCACTGAACCACAAAAAAGAATAAGAAATCTTTAGGGGTTTAGTTTCCCACCATGGCTCACAGTTAACAGAAACAAACTTTACAAATTACGCATAACAAGTAAGAACCCCCAAAGGCTCCACTCACACCAGCCGACTATTTACGAGCAAACCAGAGGCCTCAATGTATTCTGTATTTTGTCATTATTCACAGAGTGTTTTGGTGAGGATCAGTCAGGAAGGTCTGCGTTTTGATGAAGCCGATAATTTTGTGTTCAAAAACACTATATATTTACAAAGAGCCATAATTTGATAAACATGATTCATTAGTTGTCTGCTAGCTAACCACTAAATTAAACTGTCACACAATGCAACAGAAACAACAGTTTGAAGTTGTGTCTTCCTTGAAACACTGCCATCATTAAATGCATTCAAACCTTTTAAAAATGGCATTTGTCAGGGACACCCAGCGAGAATATTGTTGAAAACCACTTAAACATAGCATTGTTAACCGTATTTTAGTATTTAGACGGTAGATATAGGCATATTTTTATCCCCTAAAAATTTTTCATCTGTTTGGATTTCCTTACTGAAAGTCTAGTGATTTGAAGATTATAGGGATCAAAACTTACTTTTTCAAAAATTTCAGCCAGAAAAAAGGCTTCTGAAAATTCTAGGTGACCTTTTAGGGTAACAATCCGTTAAAAATGGGCAATTACAGTAGTTTTTAAATGTTCGAAAATCCTAGGAGAGGCAGGCAAGCAAGAAATTCTACAACAAATGTTCCGAAAATTCTAGATCTCAAATCGTCTTCCAAACAGATATTTTCCGAAAATTGTCGCTGGGTGCCACTGATTTGTTATCTTTTTCATTTCAAAATAGCTGCAAGCAAAAGAGCTGTCCGTATACTTTGGCTCAACATCTCTTTGCAGCCAGGAAACACAATGCTCCCCAAAACATTTGCTAATTACATGTACAATTAAAAATCTATAATAATATTTTTATGCATGGTTAAGCCAAAGATGCGGAGAGCTGCCCTTCTAGGAAATTACAGACAATAACAAAATGCACTTTAAGTATATGCAGGTTAGAATTAGTAATTCTGAAACTAGCTAAAGCAATATAATGCACTTTGCTGAAGGGCAGTATCTCAACACCTATATCAATTAAACATGAGATTCGTCATCCCCAACTGTTAAACTCAATTTAAACTCACACATTAACAATGAAAATCCAGGCCACTTTTTTCGAAAAATCGTTACAGATCATATTTTAACCACTTTCGAACGAAAGTAAACAGATATTATTTGCGACGATAATATTTTCACACATTCTTTTCTAACTAAAATATTATCACTCTGCAATCGCATTAGCGTTCTTATTACAATTGAATGTTAGGGTCCAAAACTACCCTCAATCAAGCTTTGTTGGGAATGATTATGTTTTCATCTAAAGGAAACCTATTATTTTCCATTCGAAAAGCTTTTACTTGTCCAAACAAGTATCGAAGGTAAACTCTCTAACACTATAACATCGATCTCGCCACTGAAATTCAGTGTCTAAAATAAAACTTGGGACGAATAAACATCGCATGAACTGCGATTTTTTATGAGTTTTTAACAAACTGACAACTCCATATATCTGTCAAACAGCTATATAAATAGGAATTTTTAAGAAATCCGACACGCACGCTTGACAATGAAAATATTCTTAACAATGTCTATCACAATAACAAAGTACATGACTTGTACACTGTAATTTTTATAAGCATGAAATTAATCCATTAGACTCACTTCTTTCCTCCATTTCATTCAGTTCTTTCGGCGGTAACTTGAGCGAGTGAATATGCTCTCGAAGAACCTCCGTCCATGAATGAAGAGATTCCATAATTGTCCATGGTCTAGACATATCAACAACTTGCACAACCAAAGTGTTGTTAATGCATTTAGGTGTAAGTGCATATTGCAGAAGATTTTTATGAAGTGGATCACCGTCCAGTATCCAAACACCTAACCGGGTGCTGTCTGAAAAAATAAGGGAAAAAAGTTAAAACCTCCTTGTAAATAATAAAATTAGTTGCCAATTTAAAGCCTCGACGACCGGTTTATTACTTTAAGTTAACGGTTTCATACCATCTCGCTCTTCATCGTGAACGTCAAGATATGTGTATTCAAGTCCATGACCCTTGCTGATTTCGTCTTCTTTTCCTCTAAGCTTTGATATTAGCGTCGTTTTTCCTGATCCATCGTACCCTAGAAAATTTGCAGATGGTCGTTTTCAAAAACAACAATTAAAAATACACGAAGGTAAAAAGCTAACTGAAAACGAACCTAGTAGAACAATCGACTTGTTGGAGGGAAGTTTTCTGCTTGCAGAACTCGAAACATCACTTAAGATGGACGACCTGCCAAAGAGAAATACCGGTAGAAGATCGTTATTACAGAGGGATAACGCTTAATGTCCACGCACGATCACTTTTAATCTCAGTACCAGAGATCTTTGCCTCCTTCTTCGTCACCGGCCGAACCTCTATCATCTACGTCCGCCATTTTGGTGTTGCTCTGTAAAGTTCCCGTATACTGGGCCGGACTCAAGCCCAAGGCCCTCGCAATCAGTTAAGAAAATTCTCGAGTCCCGCGGTAAAAACGAAAGTTTTTCTTTTTGTTATTAGTTTTCTTGCTACACTACGCGTGTTTTCTGTAACTGTTTTCTTCAGAAAACACAAAGAGGACACATGAAATTTTTTTGGAACACACAAGATCACACAAGAGCCGAACATAGTGAATTCGCCCTTACTTTTAGTATGCCCTTAGAAGTTTTATGGGCCCTTTCATGAAGACCTTTGAAAACGTATCGTCACGCAAATCAATTATTAGAAACTGAAAAAAAAAAGTTGTACGTGAGAATCCCGAAATAACAAACGGGAAAGAGACGAGAAAAACCGTTCATTATAACGAATGTTCAGTGGCAGATCCAGACCTTCAGATAAGGGGGGAGGGGGGGCGGTCATCTAGACCCTGAGATAAAGTCGAGGCCCGGTCTCAAAAAATAAATTTTTTCGGCCCTTCGGGCCTTAGTTTGGTCTAAAAATAAGGGGGGGGGGCCGGCCCCCCCGCGCTCCTCCCCTGGATCCGCCACTGCTGTTGAGGCGCAAATTTAATTCATTATATTGGGGTTCTCATAAAGGGGTTCGTCGGAGGTTTCATCGTTTCATATCACAAATCTGACATCAAAATTACGGGCTTTTAGTTTCCTTTTTTTAAATGTTTTTTATTTATCTTACTTACTGGCCGACCCACTTTCACAAAAGAGAAGACGATGGGAGAAAGTAAAGGCACTCGATGGGCGTTGTCTCAACGCTAATCACCTTAATCAAACAGAACGCAGATGAATAGCGAAGGGGACTGAACTGATATATAATGTTAAGACGGGGGGTATGTCTGTTTCGGTTGTCAAATATGGCCCGCCTAACTGCCTAATGCCCTTCGTTTAGTATGTTCAGGCGGGGGTTTCGCAAAATACATGTAAGATGTGATGTCATAGGCATAAAAACCGTATAGACAGTATAGACCTGATATTTTCGGTATTGGAGGCACTGAGACCTTAATTTACACAGATGACATGTTTTTGCGGAGATTTTTTTGATGGAGCTGAGAGTAGTAGACTGATATACTCGGGTGGATTTTAGATACAGATGGGGAAACGGCACTTGTGGGAAGTAATTGAGGGTAACAGTCGGCGGTTGTTTTATGCGCCTCAAGGACCCTGTTTAGGTTACATCGATAATTCTTATGTAAGATTTACAATGACCTTATGACAACTTGAGATAAAACACTGTTATCAAAGAGAGAAAGGATAACATTTTGACAACTTTACAATTACAGTGCAACTACTCGAGCCGGGGCACTTGAAAGCAGATTATCCAATCACAACAGGTTTTTTTCTCAAGTTTTTTTGTTGCAAACAGACCAATAACATTCATAAATTTATGGGCTGTTTCCAGAGAGGTCAGGTACGTTCAAACGGGTTTTAAAGTTTTCATCAGTTGCATAGTTGAACCTTGAATTTTATTGGCTGTTTGCAAAAAAAAACTTGAGAATCCATTGTTTCCAAAAAAACTTTGTGATTGGATAATCTTCTTCCAAGTGCCCGGTCTGAGTAGTTGCACTGTAAAAACATTGAAAAAGAAATCTTTTTAATCCGAGCTAGAGATTAAAAGGAAGTAAGACGCTATACTTTATCGGGCATATGTGCCGCTGCAAAATATATCTGTTTTTAGTTACGCCGGGGGGACGTGTTTTACTAAGCTTCCTGGCATTTGCGTTTTCGAGAATTATTGCTGAGAATTGTCGAAACATTTGGACCTGTATGTGTCAACCAACAAGCCTGTGTCAACACAAATCCCACGAGAGATGCTCTAGCAGGTTGCTATTTTCATCTTTGCGACAATTAGGTTTCATTTAGGGCAAGAAAGCCTTTTGGTATGACTGTTTGTGTACAACATTGCCCACAATTTACTTAGCTGACAGAAAATACTGTGTATCAATAATGTGCCGCTCACAATTCTGAGCACTGCCAGCACTCTAAGCACTTGAAATTCAAAAAGGAATTAATAAAAACATATGGATAAGTCTCAGAAGAACCGTGTTCTCGTGTGGGTCTCGTCAAAAAGAGACCACCATTAAATTCAGAAAATTATTGTGATCGCTAGCCGGAGCCGCAGATAAACTTCCCAATACGTCAATAGTATTCAAGATAAACGAAACTGCATGGTGAGTACTTTGTATGAGAGTGTCATCGAGGAAAAGTTTAGGAACACAAGGCACACATTAATATTTTGCTAATGTATCGGTAAAATCGAAGCTTCAACATGCCCCCCCCCCCGGGCATACCCCGGGCATTTGACACCTTTGCCGTCCCGGGGAGGAGGGAATTTGATTATCAGAGTCTTCAAGGGGATGGGGAATTCTATCCCAATGCTTTAGGGTTGGGGGATTTGAACTGCACCCTCGATTTCATGTAAAATCTTGGGCGTGGCGAGCTACCATGGGGGGCGCGGTGTTAGATTGTGCCTTTGTGGCCAGTTGGTTACGAGGAAAGGGCTTAAAAAAGCTTTGTGCCGTATTTCAAGTATTTAAATTTTAAAATTTTTAATATTGGATTCAGGCTTTGAATGTATGAATGTATTTTGTTGTTGTGTTTACAATGAAATACAATACCTATGCAGGCGATTCAATACAACAACATAAAATAAAATAAAAAGCTCAGGTTAACTACTTTGACCTACTGCAAGTATGTTAATTAATAAGGTGAGCGATGATACATGTCAGTGAAATGGTCATGATGTAGTAATCTCAATAGGTTGGATCTTTTTTTATAGAATGCTTTGTATGTTGCATGATGAAAAAAAGCTGAGCATTCAGTGACCTTGTAGCAGCGATTTCCGCCGCTTTGCACGAGACTTTTGTTCGTAGTAAATACGCTAACAGTGTTTCTCAGTTTTTGTTATATTTATAAAGATTTTGTTCGACAACTGAAGGCGTTTCCACCCTCTTTCTGTCATTTTTGTGCCTGTGAAATGTCCCCGGGGTGGGGGCATTTGATCACCTGAATGGACCCTAGTGTGGGGCATTTGAACGGTATTTTGGCCCGGGTAGGGGGGAATTTGAACAAAAATTTTCAAAAAAGTCAAATGCCCGCGGGGTTACCCGGGGGGGGGGGGCATGTTGAAGCTTCGATTTGACCGATACATAAGCCACAAATGGCTCTACAAAGGGTACAACCAATTCCTTTGTCGAACACCGCCAGTGTCAGATCAGTTCGATCCAATCCGCTTCAAGCGCATACATGCTCGGCATACTTTTGGACAGATCTTAAAAACATTGAATGTCTCCTCGCGGTTTCCATTTTTAGCAATCTCTTAAACTGGACGCTTTAGAGATCGTACCTATTACCTGTTTTTGTTCAGTCGTTTTACGAAATCTGAGCACTCAATAATAACTAAAAGGTAAGAAAAAACTTACCGAGGAAAAATCTGTTTTTATTTTCTGATTCCTTAGTTGCTATTAATCTTTCTGTTAATAAATTTGAAACGGTCATTATGATTTTTTTACGGAGGGTTTAAAATAGTTAACTGAGAGAATTACGTGTCCTGTCTCATTTTATTCAGCTACAAAAAGAACAGCACCTGAAAAGAGTAAACGTTTTCGTTTCCGCAGTTCAAATTTATCACCAAATTCTATTACTACAAAAGGTTTTGCGAAAACCGTTGTTAGAGCAAATGTTTTCATAAAAAACACTCTTAAGACTAATACCAAATACAAGTAGGGTACCACCAAAACAAGTTATAACAAATCGTTTACCATGTTAGAATAAAATAACAAAGATAACATCGAATCTTACTAACTGGCATTGTCTTTTCCCTTTCAAGTTCATTTCAGAAAAGCTAGTCACGTGATAACGATGATCCAAGTCTTAGCCCTCCACGTGGTGCTATCCCTACTGTCTCTGTACGCTGAAGGATCAATGCAAGCAAACTCGTCCTCGTGTCCCGTTCACATCAACGGCTGCAGCATTCTTTGCGATATTCCGTTCATCTACAAGACAAAGTTCACTTCAGAGGCCCCATTAGGGGTTTTCGGGATACGGGATATTCGCGGAAAAATTACCGGGATACGGGATATTTGAGGAAAAAGTTATTGGGATACAGGATATTGAAAAGTAGTTTCAGGGATACGGGATATTCGCAAAAAATTTTAACATATTAGAAGTTTGATGAGAAACGTTCTTAGATTACTAAATACATACCCTTTTCTGTATTTTTGTTGATGATTAGATACAAATGAAAAATATATAAGTGTAAAACAAACCGTTTGACCAGTCATCGGTTCATCATGGGCACTATGTGGGGGTAACATGAAGTACTAAAAATAGCGCGCCAGCACTCGATCGAGGCAGCGCCACCTGATCGAGGCGAGACCTCTGTAATGGCGCAGGTCAAAGTCATTCATGACGTTGCGGCGTGTATTTATAAAATCAACTGCGACAAATCAGTCTCCAAATGGTCCTTTCAGACAAAACTTGAAGAGCAACAAAAGGGTAAACTTGTTGAACGTTTAAAAGTATTATCCGGCCTTGTGGAGCGAACGAAGGAGCTCGGAATTTTTGACTTCAAAATAAAACTTCAGTACAAGCGAAATTAGCCTCCCCCGCACGCGTTTTTAGGGAAGAAATACGATCTCCCCAAAAAACGCCTGCGGGGGAGGCTAAAGCGAAATGTGCCTGGGGCCGAGTTTCCGAAGGGACGGATATTTGCAATTGATAGTCAGGATCAGTTCGAAGAAGATCCTGTTGTAGTAATCAAACCAGGATACCAGCCATCTCGACTACCAGAAGCACCCTTCTTTTTGGGCAAATGTATAGTAAGAACAACTTAAAAGCATCTGAGAGAAAACTGACAGTCTCCATCTATGCTCAAGATCAACTCCTCCCCTTCAATTTTGTTGACGGGCAACTCCAGTGCCAAATTGAAATCAGTGACATATTGCGTAAAGCTGAGAATGTTTGAATTGAGGATGCCGGTCGTGGCACTGGATGAAGATGAATATTCTAGTTGTGTCATTGATTGTTTGAACTATGGGGATCAGACAACAGCACGAGAGTCAGCTGAGATTGGAGAAGATGTGTCAGAAGAGGCAAAAGCATCTAATGAAGTCGTTCAAGTGCGACCCTCAGAGACAACAGTGCGAACCACACGGTCTGGACGAACACCGCGACCCCGAGATCAATCATTATACCCGTTCTAAGATTGACAGTCAAATATCCACGCTTACTAATGACACTAATGTCTCTATGGTTGATTAATACCAAAGATAAACTGCTGTTTGACACAAGTTGTACCATTTGTGCCACTGGACTGCACAGAACACATGAATTAACCAAATGCTCAGGACGGCAACTAACTAATAAAGGAACGAAATGAGAAAGGACTTTGGTATCAGGCGATATGTAGAAATTAAGGGCATCGGAACCGCCGCCTGGTTAGCTCAGTTGGGAGAGCGCCGGTCTGCTGAGCGGGAGGTCGCGGGTTCAAATCCTGGCCGGACCAACACTTACGGTCTTTACATAACTAAGAAGAAAGTGCTGCCTTTGTAATGACATCTGCAAATGGTTAGACTTTCTAGTCTTCTCGGATAAGGACGAAAAACCGTAGGTCCCGTCTCACAGCACTTTCACTGATCTGTTCTTGTGGGACGTAAAAGAACCCACATCACTATTCGAAAAGAGTAGGGGACGTAGACCCCGGTGGTGTGGCCAACCTTTACAGGTTGTGGGATTGGGTAGGGATGGCACCTTGCATGGGACCTATGAGTCCCGTTCCTGCCTATTCTCTCTGGGCAGGCCTGTGTCCAGAAAAGCTTGTAAAACTAAAAAAAAAAACTAATTACATTAACTGGTATACAAAAGTTATTTTGGTGGCAACATTTGTTAACTTTCCACTTGATATCTACCTTATTTTGAATGACAGCAGTTTAAACAACTGTCGCAATAAGCTCCTTGAAAACCATACTTTTCAGTTTACGTTTTAATGCCAGTGAACGAATATTATAAAATATATCGTAGCAAGTAACATACGGAAAATGGCCGATACTTTAATTCCGGGATATTTGTGACCGAAATTTATGGGATACGGGATATTTGGTCAAAAAATTACAGGGATACGGGATATTAAGACCCCTCCTAATGGGGCCTCACTTCAGCTTGCAACAAGCACGATGTTTTAAGCTTGCAAAAAACGTACAAATGTATCTAAAGACGATGTCTACTATAGCTCAGGGAGTTATATAAGGGTTAAAACTAATTTTTTTAGTCACTTTGCTTCTTGCTAAAGAGTAGCTCTATAACCACACACTCTTTTCGTTGGCTCTGACGGAGGACTAGCCGTGTATAGGTCGGCGTTAAATACCAGTTACCGTCTGGCTACCCAATCTTAAACAACTCTGTTCAAATATTACCAATTAGTTGAAAGGTTGTTAAAGCAGAACTACAAATGGCTAAGCCTCTTAGTTGATTCTTACTACTCTAAAGTTATTCACTTAAACCGAAAAAAAGCTGAGTTAAAATAAGCAGTTATTGGATGATGCTGAAACTGATCTCAAGAATTGTGCAAATCAAAGGACCGAGGCCGGGTAACATCCTCCGAGGTCTGCATAATTCTTCAGATCACACGAAAGCTGAATCCAATAGCTTTTTATTATTCGTTTAAAAAAAATTCTGACTTTAAATCATGCTTACCTCCATTGATGTTAGGTTCCCATATCTTTAGTTGTCAACTGCTATCTAAAGAATATCTGCAGGGCACTAAACATCCCTTTGTTTCCTGAATTGTCGGTAAATTCAGGAGTTTTAGTCTTACAGTCTTAGTCTCTTCGAATAGCAGTTGTCATCCTTTGGGTAGTATTTATTGTGTTCTTGCTGTATTTAGGCAGAGCTTTGGCTATTTCTTCGCTAAAGGTGTGAAATTGCTTCACCATTTTCTACCAAAACAACTGAGCTAACTCAACCTTTTCCCCAGGGTTATCATAGCTGCCGTCCCATTTTCTTGTGATTTCCTGTATTAGTGATGACATGTTACCAGATATCGCAAACGTCTTCCAAATTTGTTTAACGCTGGCTGGTTTTGAAGAATTAGCCGGGGAATTTGAGTAAATTTAGTAACGGAGAATATTTTGAATAAATTGTGCCACTGAGAAACGTTGACTATATAACTGTTCAAAAATGGTTTTAAAAGGAAAGGATAGGGTTTAAGAGACTTCTTAAAACTTATGAATACGTCTGAACACGTTTTTCTGTGGCCTACTCTTCTTTTCCTGGCTTAAAGTTTGTGTTAGTCTCAGTGATTGGCTCACTGTATTATACGTGGTAAAATGTTACCGTAAAATAAAAAAGGTTTAGAAGGTATTGACAGTAATAGTAATACATTAGACTAAAAAGTTACTGTGCGACACTGTATATTATGTCTGTAGTATTTTTCACAAATTCATATACTGGGAATACTGTCTTTTGTATCTTTTTTTGTGAATTGTTGTAAATATATTTGAAATCAGCTTATATCTGTATTTTTTTTAGTTGTACACTTCCTGTAAAGTAGCTGTTAACTAAGTGGGTACGGAGGAGTAGAAAGTGAAGCAAGGTTTCCACAGATCGCTGCAGTCGAGATCTCTGGAAAAAATTCCACCAATCTGAAAGATCGTAGTGACTATATGGAAATATGTATGCTTCACTCAAACTATAAGTACAAAATACATAGAATCCTTTGCTTTTTTGGATGAATTGTCACAGGAAATTATCAGTAATTTCCGATTTTAGCTTTCAGCGTGTAACACTTGAATACGGTTTCTACGGTGGAATGTATCGAATATGGCTTTACGTTTAGTAAGTGAAAGTTTAAAAAGAACTCTTTTAACTGTAATTTTCCTTTTTGTCAAAATATTTTAAGAAATTCCTTTTTTCTAACCTACGTTTTTCACCAGAAACGTGTCATTGTAATACAGTTCGATTTAGATGCCACTGTACACAAAATACATATTTTAGTTTTTTATAGAAAACAGTGAGTTTTGTTTGTTAGCAACATTGTAGCAATTTAACATACAAAATATAACCTGTCATTTTCAGAGAGATTCATTGCTGTCTTGTGCATTTTAATTCGGATTTCCCTCAAGAGCAACGAAGGACATCGAGTTTATCGAAGTTTAGGGGCGTATGACGGGGAAAAATTTACCCTGGTCCTAGAGGTTTTCCTTGACAGTTTTCTCCGCGTGTGTGAGAGCGAGGAGGGAGAACCTCTGATTACCTTGGCTGTGAATCTCGCTTTCATGCAGACCACAGGGCATGACAGGGTCAGGATCTGACCCTCGGCCGCTGATAGGTTGATATTTTTACAAACACACCAATCAATTTGATTGTTTCGTTAAATTGGAACTACCGAGGGGATTGTGAGGATGTCTCTTACCGCTGTTCTTGAGGTAAATGTTGTTTGAGGAAAATTCTTTTTAAAATACTGCATGCGTAGTGCATGTAATATGCACGTGAACAAGGTAAAGATCAAGTTGACATGAATGTTGTTCGAAAACATGTTGACCTCAGTATTCGAGGGGAGTTTTCCTGAGGTCGAAAGTCTCACCGAGCAACAAATTGAAAGCCTTTTTCGTAAGCTACACGGCTTGTGGTTTTGCGGTCTTCCCCCACTGAAAAAAAGTAGCGACTGATAAGCACGTGTTAAAGTTGCCATTGTTCACTTTGACGCGTTTGACAGCTGTCATCTTCAAGAAACTGAGACTGAAGGTCAAGTCCACTACCTCCTAGCCGTCGCTCTCTCTCTCTCTCTCACGCGGAGAAAACTTTCAATGAAAACTTCTGGGACCAGGGTAGAAAGAAGCATTTAAATAGAAAATCGTGCAAACAAGACTTAACAACCGTCACCGTTTGTCGGTTTCTATAGCAACCATCCGGGTTTTTTCTCCGTGAATAGTATAGCAGGAATGTTTCAGCCTTTTTCGGGAGAAGGACTACAAAAACGTCATTAATTTCAAACCTTTTTGTCTTCATGTCAAATATAATACGTTGGACTTTCGCCAACGAGTTGGGAGTAATACATCAAGATTGAGATGCTACGTTCCTTTATTTTGGGGGTGGGATGAAAAGCCTGACTGAACGAGTCTGAGACCCTTTATGCGATAGTATTTTCTCTTGATCTTTATGGGCTGCTTGGAAAACTCCCGGAAAGCCTGGCGCCAACTTAATCATCAAAGTTCATTGAATATACCATTTTCATTTGAATTTATTTTTTTTAATTGGTTGCTCGTGCTGCGTGCTTTTGACAATGAACAATACTTTAGATAAGCGACATACATTTCCAACGGAAAATACTGTGGGGCTGCGAAGTGGGGACTTAAATACAACTAATTGGTTATGTGAACAGAGTTGTTTAAGATAAGGTAGCCAACGGTAACTGGTATCTAACGCCGACCTATACAGTACTAGTCCTGCGTCAGAGCCAACGAAAAGATTCTGTGCGGTTATAGAGTTACTCTTTGGCAAGAAACAAAGCTAATGCGGCAAAAAGAAGTTTTAACCCTTATATAACTCTCTGAGCTATAGCAGACGTCGTCTTTCGATACATTGTACGTTTGTTGTAAGCTTAAAACTTACACAGCTATAGCAGACATCGTACTTGTTGCAAGCGGAAGTGAACTTTGTCTTGTAGATGAACGGAACAGGAATGCTGCAGCCATTGATGTGACCTGGACGCGAGGACGAGTCTGTTTGCGTTACTCCTTCAGCGTGCAAAGACAGTAGCAACAGCAGCACATAGAGGGCCAAGACTTGGATCATCGTTAATAATAATATAATAATTTATATTTATGTAGCGCAAACCTCTATATGAATATATTCGGTTGCGCTTTACAATATTGTTCTATTAAATTTATGTTAAAGGTGACTAAAGCATGAGAAACTATTAAAAACTACAATAAAAAGTATTAAAAATTTAAATAAATAAATAAAAACCTATAATAAAAGCCAACAATTAAATCTATTTAAAGTAAATTGAAAAAATGAGTTTTAATAGCAGTCTTAAAAGTGTCCAATGTCTTCATGTTGCGAATTGCCGAAGGTAATGCATTCCAGAGATAAGGTGCAGCTGACTGGAATGCACGATCGCTAAGAGTTGGATGGGTCTTAATGCCTGGTAACTCGAGGAATAAAGACTCGTTTGACCTTAGAGAGTACCTGGATTGCTTTTTGATAGTAATTAAATCAATTAAATAATTAGGAGCTTGACCATATAAGCACTTAAATGTCAAAAGTACAATCTTAAACTTGATACGGTAACTTATTGGAAGCCATGCCAGTGAAGGTGGAAAAGCAATGGTGTAACATGGGTGACCAACCGAGCCGCGGCATTCTGTATCCGTTGCAGTTATCACCTGACTCTGAATTGAAAACGGGAGAAGGCAATGTCAGTTATTAAGATTCGATGTTATCTTTATTATTTTATGCGAACGATTTGTTAAAACTTGTTTTGGTGGTTCCCTTCTTGTATTTGGTATTAGTTTTACAAGTGTTTTTATGAAAACGTTTTCTCTATTAAACCCGGTCTACGCAAAGCTTTTTGGAGGGTAATAGAATCAAGTGAGAAATTTAAACTCGTAGAGGAAACGAAAACTTTTACTCTTTTTAGTTTGTAACAGCTTCCGGTAAAGCTGTGAAATTATTTCAGATTTGATTGACGTAACTTTAGTGACGCTTTTAGTTAAGCATATATGTAGCTCGCATTTCAGTTTCATCTAAGACCCCTTGTGAGAAAGATCAAAGAAAAGTTGTACATCAAAACGGAAATTTTCGGAACGTGATTACCCGCGAACGTTGGTGAGAAATAATTTACACTTGATTTAGTTTGATAGTTTATTAGTCTGTATCTACATTGAGATTGTCGCTAGTTTCTTGTGCTGTTAAGTTTCATTACATGTACCACGTGCGTTGAGCAATTATAATTATGATCAGGCTGTGAACGTAACAATACTTAGACTATTTCTTAACGTAATCATTTCAGTTGACCACTTCACTTCAGTGTAAAGACCAAAGGAATAAAGAAGTTGGAAGAAAGCGATCCTTCTGGTCAATTGAACCTTTATGAACATTGAACTAGCGCGTAACACAACACGGGTACCGAGAATTAAATAAGATCCCATTACATAGTTCAATTCTTTCTGTAGGTGGATAAAATGAGACAGGTCACTCAATATATTCTCAGTTAACTCTATTTTCAATCCTCCCTAAAAAAATTATAACAACTGTTTCAAATTCATTACCGGAAAGATAAATAGCAGCTAAGCAATCAGAAAATAAAAATTAAAAATAAAACAGATTTCTCCTCAGTAAGATATTTCTTACCTTTTATTTACTATTAGTTGCTCAGATTTCGTAAAATGATTGAATAAAATCAGGTAATAAAGCGGCCAGTTTTACAAATCGCTAAAAATGGAAACCGCGAGGAGTCATTCAATGTTTATAAGATCTGTCCAAAAGTATGCCTAGCATGTGCTTGGAGTAGCCTCCCACGCAGGCGTTTTTAGTGGAGCTCGTATTTCTTGGAGGGAAGAAATACGAGCTCCCCTAAAAACGCCTGCGTGGGAGGCTAGTGCTTGGAGCGGATTGGATCGAACTGATCTGACACTGGCGGTCTTCGGCAAAAAAAGAACGAAAACGGGCCCTAAGCATTTTTTTCTATGACCTGACGGTCTTATTAATATATATACAAAGTACTCACCAGTTTCCTTTATCTTGAATACTATTGACGTGTTGTGTAGTTTTTCTGCAGCTCCTACAGATCGCAATGATTTTCTGAATTGAAGAACGGCAGTCTCTTTTTAACTACACCCACTCTAATAACACGATTCTTCTGAGACTAATCCATATGTTTTTTTTACTGGATTTTTGAATCTCAAGCGCTTGAAGTACCGCCACTGCTCAGAATTATGATAGGCACGTTATCGATAAACAGTATTTTGTGTCAGCTAAGTAGACTTTGAAGAAGTTTGTACATAAACAGTCATATCAAAAGCTTTCTTACCCTAATTGAAACCTAATTGTACCAAAGGTGAAACGGCAAGCAGCAAGCATCTCTAGTGGGGATTTGCATTGACACAGATCCAAATGTTTCTCAACAATAATTCTCCAAAACGTAGTAAATGAACACTGGTAAAACACCGTCCCATAACTAAAAACCAAGCAAACATATTTCAAAGCAGAGTGTAGCGCCACATACCCCCCGGCATGGCTGATTATTATACATTCAACCCACTATCTCTTTTCTGATTGGCCGAAAGAGTACAGTGAAATTACGCCATTACCTGTTTTACTTTCAGCAGTATTTATCGGCACTGAGAACTGTTCAGCTTCTTACAAAATCTTTCACGAGAGCCTTTTCTCCAATGATGGTGGGTCTCCAATAGTCGCCTTGATATTCGTGAAGTTTAAGCGAAATCTGTATCGAGATATTTTGGAATGAAGTTTTTATGGTTAGAAATACGATAAAAAATGGTCACTCTTGATATTCGGCCGTTATCTGTAGAAAAAGAAGTGCTTTTGACATGCAATTTCACTTCATAGTAGTTTCAATATTTTTAAAAACGAGTGTGAAAGATTTTGGAGTTTGCTTCAGCCGATTGCTAGAAAGAAGGATTTGATTAGTATGTATCGAGTCGCTCTTGTTAGCAGTTTTGTAAACATTTTGGTCTACTTTAACAAATTAGCCAAAAATTTTTAACGGCTAGATAGATTTTTTAGTCTGGAGACAAGGTCCCCACTCTTTCCTGATCGTGGGAATTCAAAAACAAATTAGATTCTTGCTGTGTCAGCTTGCGTTACAACTCTCTTTAATCTCTTTAAACACGTTGTAAAAGGAAAAAAATGTGTTAAAAAAATACACCATTTTAGAATTACAATGGGGAGGGGATGGTCAGGATAAGAATACAGTCAAACCCCGTTTTAATACTGACTCTGAGGGGGCCATAGAAAGTGTCCATATTAACGGGGTGTCCGTATTAAGCGGGTTTTAGAGCGGTTTTCACGTGACTGTCGTAAAACCAAAACCAAAGTAAATACACTAGCCAACCAAAGGGCGTAGTAAAACCAAAACCAAACCAATTCCTCAATTACTTTCGACAGTCAAGTGAAAACCGCTCTGATGAGGGCTTACTCCCCCCCGAGGGACAAAGCAAACTGGCCGTAATAATGAGGTGTCGTATTAAGCGGGTGTCAGTATAGCGAGCTTTGACTGTATATTGAATCATATAGGAACTATGTTTTTTTAATTTTTGATGGTTTGTTTCTTTTTCCTTCATATTTTAGTACAGTACTGTTGGGGAGTTTTCTCAGTTCAGACTGTTTTTGTTATTTGTGTTCCACCGTGAATGAAGCTTCGATTAAGCTAAGAGTTCGAAGGAGTTAATACCAACAAAGAAATCAGGAAGATTAACAAATACATGAAAGGATCCGAGGGAAGAGTAATGTAATTACTTGTGGCATGAGTACAATCCATTCCGATTTTCCTCTCGGGATCATTTGCGGTCGGGGAACATTTGTGGTACTGTACAATACCCCCTATAAAGGCGTAATCGGGGAAGCTCTGCTCTAAAGGGACGCCTTTACAAGGGTAAGGATTTCACTAGTTGCAGTATCTAAAAGAGTAGGGAAAGAATCACTTTGTATCGAAACTATGCAGACCACAAAACGTTGTTTATTAACTTCCGTTTGGCAGCATTTCGTTACATTTCAATCTTAAGTAACATTTTCTTGGTCTACCGCAGGGAAATGTTGGGATTTCCACAATTCTCGGCATCGAGGCACCATGGAGGGGAGAGTTTTACCCAGTAACGGCTGCCTACAGTTTTAGGGGCCAAAAAGTACATTTTAGCGGCAGTTCTACAACGCCGTTCTTTGGAGAAAATCAATCGCTTTCTGCGACTGCTGTGGTTCTCACACAATTTGTGCATGTCCCTATCGCTATCACATTGCGTTCGCGTCCATCCAAAGTGATGACCCTGTCCGGAAACGAATAATACAAAAGGAACATGACGTTTAATTACCCAACTCATAAACTATCCTTATTTGCCTATTATTTAAGAAGTCACAAGATCTATTTTTTGACGTGATTTGGCTAAAGTAGTTTCGTTAATAGCCTGAGTTGCAGCCGGCCCACGCATCTTCTAGATCATTGGTATACACAGGCGGTTTCCGCGAAGCGGACTATTTCGTTATCGGACTGCCAGGACGGAGCTCTCAGCATTCAACGACGGGAAAGTTGGCGATATTCGTGGCGGGTCATCCGTCCAGTTCTCAACCTTGCCCGACACGGCTTAACTTGAGGGGCGCTAGGCTCAACTTCACCGAGTTTCGCGAGTGTGAGATATGTAATTCGAGTTAGTATTGACCAAACAGGCAATACTTACACAGAAGTAGCAGAAATCATGTTTGTAACAAGCGGGAGTAAAAGTATTTTTGTAGGGGGCCCATAAGCCTGCAGGAACACTGCAGCCATTGGTTTTTTGTAAAGCCAGTTGAAGACCCTTGGACTCATTTCCTGAGACAAGGATAACGCCAGTAAAACTGAGCCAAAAAGGAGCAGAAAAATCTGTGCCATGGCAAAGGCCTGAAAGAGGAACAAAATAATGACATCTTGTTAGCCTTCGGAGAAGGCACATGAATGTCGTTTGGGCTCAAAAATGAAAGGGGCGCGCGAGAAAGACACGCTAGGGGAGCGGGCGTGTCTCCCCCTTGTGAGCGGCGAAGGTTTGCGGGGTGGAAATGAAAATTTATGAGAGATCGTTGCAAGCTCTCTCTTTCTTTCCCCGCCCCTCGTACTCTACCCTGGGTGCCAGAGACTTTTCTAGTGCGGTTTCCGGTTTCTGTCAAGTCTTTCTCGCGGCTTCGGCCTACCAGGATACTCGTACTCGCGTCTCCTTTTGCGTGCTGGTCTCTCGTGACCTCTCGCGACTCCCCCAAATAATGGAGAGCTTGGGCGCAGGCTACATGGGCTCGAGCTAATTAGCAGTAAATGGTTCTAACATAGTCTCTTGAGGTTAAAAAATAAGGACCGTACGCTTTGTTACCCTAGAGAACTAATAACATCTTAGAGAAGCGAGTACCCAACGGTCAAAGTTTTTCTGCCAGTTTGTATACGAATTTGTATGTTGAATACTCTTATATTTAAAGTTGTATTGTTTCTGTAAAGATACCCATGTATTAAGGCATAAAAAATAAACAAGTTAAGCCAATAGATATTTATAGAAGGGAAGACGAATTGAGTTGTTTTCATAAAAGACAAGATCAGCCATGGTTCAGCTGGTCCGAGATTAATTTCGTGGTGGAGTGTTCAACATACACAATGCTTAAATTGAAGCTAATTGATCTGAAAGCCATCTCATCCGATTCATTAGCTTAAAAAAATACTTTTTCCTTTAGATTTTTACAAGGCACAAAGCTACAAAATGTTTTTATCAAGAAAAAATAAACAAAGAAAGAAAAACTTTTAAAAAGAGCAAAGCCGGTTCGTTTCCAAAAGGTGGTTTGTAGCGGAGTGCCAGATTATTAACTGAGCTCCCTTTTGAAACCATTGGTTTTCTTTATGGGTTAAACGTAGAAACTTAACTCACCCTCACTGAGCATGCATGCAAAACACTTTAGTTTTGAGAAATGCGTGACGTTTAACGTTTCAAAGACAGATTGAGGTCAGGCAGCCTTAGCCGGTTGTATATATAGTACATATAATGAGAAATGAAATTGCTTAGGGATTTATTCTTTGGACTGTAATACCAGCAATTAAAGGGTAAAATGTCATTATCACTTTAACCAAGATAAGATTAAAACTCCCTGTGATAGCAGCAAGGTCAACAGCATGACTTTGCCGTGAGAACAAATCTTAAATTTTTATTTCCAAGTATTATCATTCAAAGAACTTGCTCTCCTTGTCCACGCTTTCGTGACAGACTGAGCACCGATTGATACTTTTCACCAAGAAGATTAGAACTCTCGCCAAGAACAACGAACTAAAAATGGCATATTATATTCTTACTTCAATTCCTTTTCTAAAGAAATGAAATCACCCTCCCTGTCTCTTTCACGATTTGGTTCATTAAAAACGATGGACGAGTATCTGGATGGTTCCCTGTCTGAGTTTCTTGAGTGTAAGTTCAACAACTGATGGGCGCTAACACGGTAGGGCTATTTCTTTTGCGTTATAAAGAACCAATGAATTTGGTTACCTACTGTTTGATTAAGAAATACCAAATCCCCTGTTGCTTGTATATGAAATTTTATGACTTAGCAGTAATAATCAATCAATTTTCGCGTTTCTTAGACAAACCTCATCAACATTATTGGCTAACGCTCCGTCCTACTAACTGATTACTTGCAGCCTAGCAGCCCATTCTCTTGCTGCTCAATTTATTCTCTCCCCCCGGGTTCTTTCCTTCTCTTCAAAAGATTTCTTTTTATTAGCAGTCATTATATAAGAAAATAAGTATTTTTTGAGCTGAGGTTGTGATAATAATCTTATATTGCTTAATTGGTTATTATACGTTCTAATGGAAATCACCTATGAACATCGCATTTGAGGAGGAATTGGCCTCACCTTTTAATTTAAACTGAAGACGTTTGAAGAGTCTAATGGAATCTTATTTCGATGGTCCTTTCGTAGCCGATCCAAAGCTTCAGCATATGGACTTAACTTTGTCACCTCTTATCAATGAACCCTATGCAAAAAGAATTCGTCTTTACTTACAATTCACTAAAACAAAATTACAGCAAAAGAAAATTAAAAAGACAGAATTAATTAACGCGAACTAAAAACTTGCCAAAAACCACTAAAAGTACACCAAATGAATAACAAAAAGAGCAAACAAACACAGGGAAAATTATACTTACAAGATCTCTACGGCAACTTCAGAGCCACCTAAACGACTGAATTAAATGGAAAAGAAAATAAAACCAAGTTCTCTTGATTAAACTGAACAAACAACAATAGACCTAATGAAATTACGAAACTTGACAATAACGATTACGCAACGCGACGAAGAAATAGAATAACAGAAAAAAATACGCGTATGGAAAAGGTTAACAAAAACAACACCGCGAAACGCGATAACAAAAGTGATAATTAAACTAACTTCATGCAACACAAAACACGAAATAAATAATAAGAAAATTCCGTTTTCTCTCGCGGCTACACCACTGATTTCGAATCCAACACGTTCTTGGCATTTTTAAAAGTTATGCTTACCGTTGCTAAGGTAATAGTAAATGCCTGATAGCGGAGCTCCACGCGTGAGCGAAGCCTCATAGCTGAGAAAAGTTGGTTATCAATCCATCCGAGAATTTAATAGGCACGTGACAGAGCGTCCGTTCGTCCATCCGTCCGTCCTTACCATAGGGGAACCAATGTAAATTCTCACAATTTCCAGCTGATGTGGGAGCCTGCAAACTAATATTGCACAACCATGTCGTGGTAAATTGACAGCAATTAAAACAGGGCAACCGCTGACTAGCATCGCATGACGTATCGCGGTCTCAGGTTTCGACCCATCGAGGTTATGTGTTTTCTTTTTGAAGTCAGTCTCCCCTGACAAATGGATTTTGTAGCAGGCTCAACTCCAAGGGGATTTCCTTTCAATGGTTACAACTTTATAGTTTGAAGTAAATTATAAAGTTATGAAAGGGAGCTTCGCCTTTAGCCTTGGTTAAATCTGACAAATCTATATGCTAGCATCGTTCTTACTGCTGCACCCAGGTAGTACTGAACGAGTCAAAGATAAGGCCGCACTGAGGAATAACTAACCACCCTATGGAGATCATAAAAACTGATATTGGTTTGATATAAGGCTTAATTTGTATTTGTTTACAACCACCTTTATATAATGTTGGCAAGACATTAATCCCCACTCATCAGTTTCCAGAATTTCTTGAGATACGTTTGTCCAGCTGCTGAGAAACGTTGGCATTCTAACGATAGTTGCAATTGTCCATTTTAGTAGGACAGAAACTTTTAAGAATTTCTCTCTCATCGCTATTTGTCGGGAGTCGTCCTCCATGTCAATTTTTCGTAGAACCTCATTTCCTTTCCCTATTGTGCTAAGTTTAATTCAGATTTCCTATGATATGATTGTATTTTTAATTTAGCTTTTTTTCTTATTTAATATGGTTATCTATGATAGTGAATGCGGTCAATGTCACATGCCGTAACATGTTTTTTAATTGTATTTTTATCCTTTTTAAATTGTATGATAATTGATAAGTTATTCAGTAATAGCAGGTGGCTTATTTTTAAGGAATCTTGTATTCTCTTTTAAGCCTACGTCAGATTCTTAGTATTTACTCTTTTACTGATATTGTAATCTGGAACTTGTTAAAGTTAAAGATATAGTTATTTGCATTTAGCTTTTTTATAAAAACCTATGCAGGCACGAAGAAGTCTAGCATTCGACGGTCGAAATGTATTAAAAATACGAATTAAAATCTTTATTCAGCAGTTTCATGCCGTCTCTTTCACATACAAAATAATGCTAATATGTGAAGCAATGTGCTGATTACGAACATAAGCAAACTGTACTTGCACGAGGACCAGCAGCAAGACCTGCAAGGGCTCATCTCACTCTCAGGGTCACAGAAAGTCGGAAGCAACGCGATTCTTTAAATAACAAGACGCTACGGAGCTAGCGTACACTTCGGCGTCGTGGTTGTGGAACTAATTAATTGTAAATGCGGAGGAATAGTAAGAAATCAAATATGGTAAGGGTAAGGTGTGAAATTATGGGATTTGTCTGGATATTCTGAAAAGAGCAATATCTAAGAGGCCTACTTGCCAAAAACTAGCATTTCAGGACAAATTGTCTCCGCGATATTAACCCAGTTATGCTCTGATGACTCCATACAAATCCTTCTAAAAAACTTGAATTCTCTATTTTTCTTAGTCACATCAGGCTTCAAAAACAGCATAGCAGTCTCATGTACTGATTAAAGATATGTAAGGCATGGGTAAGGAGTCAATTACGTTGAGCATGGAATTGGCTAAAACTCAAAGTCACGAGTTCGAATGTTTTGAGGATAATTATTCACTGACTACCAGCACGCAGGGATGTCGGATTAACACAAGGAAGTTTAACACCAAAGGAACATAGCCTTTACAGAGCTTTAAAACACAGCATCCGCCAACACAAACTTGACTTGAACTTTGAGTAAAACTAAACAGCCTCTACCAATAACAACAAACTCTCACTTGAACTTCAGATATCTTACGGCTTCCGCGAACTTGTAAACACAGAACCTGAAAATCGACCTTCGTCACACTTGACTAAACACAGCAGTCCAGCTCGTGGGAAAAAACTTAGTTCGTCAAAAGAACTCGCTTGGAACTTGAATACCGTTTGACATAAGGTTCTAGAAAATACTAAACAGGCGAAAAGTAGTAGCTTTTCGACATATTTTATGATTTCAGTAACTGATGCAAATCTGCTGACTCATGCTGAAATGTAAACATGCCCTAATTAATTATTCATGTATAATCCAAAAACGTAGAGAACGTTCGAGAAAGTCACGCAACGCATAAAAGCAATTTTACTACG